>OY744477.1:110197337-110240228 GCA_963556175.1 Tipula confusa | reverse complement strand
TCCTATGTCGAGCGCATTCTATTATCTATAACGCGAACCAATAATCTTTTACCAATTTATTGGTTCATACATTAATGAAGAGTTTACACATTTTGGTGATTTGCGTGATTAACTTAAGAAGTATAACTAATATAAATAACGTGTCTATTTCCTAAACCCACCGCCCCTGGCCAGCCTCTTTTGGGTTGACATCATGAACATACTCCCCACCGTTGACGAATTAACTTGCATTTCGTCAACTATTGCGAATCTAGTGGAAGTTTGCACACCTTGGTAAAACGCCGTGTAAATATGTTTGCTGCTGTTTTAATGGTAACGACTCGTACCATTTCCCCTTGATCAAATCTCCAACCTTGACGTTTTCTTCACTATTTTCCCATTTTGTTTTTTGCTGTATCTAAACACCCGCGAATAACCTTTTTCGGAACCAAAAACTTAGTGCTCGTTGGCTAACTTGCTGCCAGCGAGATAACCGGGATATCGATACTTCACCCAGATTATGCTCGGATACCAATGATACTGACGACCCCAATAAAAAATGTGGTGGCGTTAACGCTTCGAAAGAATCGTCATGCTCCGACATTGGACATAGTGGTCATGAGTTTAGTATTCCTTCGATTTGGCATAGTAGGGTAGCCATTTCTTCGAATGTCAGGTGGCAATTGCCAGTTACTCGATTGAGATGTGTTTTAACGAACTTTACAGCGGCTTTCTACAATCCGCCAAAATGTGGTGCAGACGGAGGTATATTATGCCATGTTATTTGGTTACTCGTGCAAAATTCTGAAATGGCTTTATCATTAATTTTGGATTTATGTACTTGGTATACCTCTTTCAGTTTCCGGTTTGTACCAATAAAATTTGTGCCATTATCCGTATATATATTACTCGGAACTATCCTCATTAAAAATCTTTTGAGCACTGCAATGAAGGCGTTTGTTGTTAAGTCTGTAATTGCTTCAATATGCAGAGCCTTGCGGTTACCATACAGACAAAAACAGCAATATATCCTTTAATTAATATTGCTCCATGACCCTTTTTGCCGGTTAAAAAGATAGGCCCTGCATAATCAATACTGTAACTTGAAAAAGGTTTTGCGGGGGTTACTCGAACGTAGGGTAGATCTCCATAAGTTGTGTTGCTGTCTTTGCTCTGTTTTTGAAGCACTGGATACACTTTCTCACCTTATTTCTAATGGTTGGTCTGCCGCTCACAATCCAATAAACTTGCCGTATATTATTAATATTATTGAGACTAGGCTGGTTAAGCCATGACGGTCCATGCCACCATTGATGCACGTTTAAAAGCTTTGATGGTAAAACTCCTCTAGAAGCGTAATCTGCTGGATTACTATCCGATTTTACATTATTTCAATGGTTTCTAGGTAGCTCTTCCTTTATTGCCGATAGACTGTTGGCTACAAACATTTTCCATTTTGTCGGATGATCAGATAACCAAGCTAATACAATTATCGAATCCGTCCAACCATATAATGATATATCAGCACCTAAAATTTTCTTTACTTTATTAAGCAATTTTGCTAGAAGATGGGCCCTACATAATTCTAGTCTAGGGAGTGATATTTGATGCATAGGCGCTACTTTGGTTTTAGAGGTTAGAAGTTCTACTTAAATTTCATCATGTCCATCTTTGAATCGAACTTAGATCATTGCTGAATTGGCGCGTTCGCTTGCGTCACAGAAGCCATGAATTGGCATTTTCTTTCTAATGATGTGTCTTTTTATTTTAAGGTTCTCAAATTGGGAAAGTTCTCTCTGGAGCTGATTCCACACTATCAAGATGTCATCAGGCAGCTCATCATCCCATTCCAACTTTCTTATAGCCTTAACTTTTGAAACAGTATTTTGGCTATAACGATCGATGGCAAAATTAGTCCTAGAGGGTCAAAAACCTTAGAAGCGTTTGATATTAGTAACCTCTTCGTAGGCTTGTTTTCTTCTGGCAGCTTAACTTTAAAAGATCCCTACGTTGGAGCGTTTCTTTAAAAGGTCATCCCTTTAGTGGTTTCCTTATTCTAAGTCTGTAACACCGGCTGGTGAGGCGGCTGAAATGTTTGCAGCTTTAAACCAACTCACACAACTTGTAGATCAGCCTACGAGGCTACCAGATCGGGTCAACGATACGGATCATTTACTGGATCTGTGTTTACTGGGTCGTGCCAAATTAAATGTCCTGCCTAAACCTCGATTATGGCACTGTAAAAATGCGGGCTGGGAAGGGATGAACAAGTCCTTTCAAGAGTTCGAATGGTAATCTTGTTTTGCCGTCGGTATCAATCCTTGGCATAATCATGACTGTAGAACAACAACCGCCAATAAAGAAGCCTCTCATCGCAAATATGTTAAGAATCCGTCAAATGAAAATTTAGCTATATTTAAGGCGGCTAGAAATCTGGCAACGCAAACAGAGTCCCAAGCTAAAAAAATACCAAAAAAAAAAGTTCGAGAAGAGTTGCGGCAGGTCTTAAAGCAGGGCAATAGCAATCGGACCTTTTGGTCCTTTGCCTGCAAAGAAGAGGAAAATTTCTTGAACATTAGGAAATCATCAATACCACCTCTGAAAGATAGAGACTATATTTTTTCGACAGCTCAAGAAAAATCCAATCTTTTCGCTCGACAATTTGCAGTAAACTCTTATTTACCTGATTCTAACTTAATACCCCCGCTTATCTCTCTAGCCAGTTCATCGATGCGCCGCATTAGATTTAATTCTAGAGTTGTCGCTAAAGTTCTTGCAAACATTAACACCAACAAGTCAGCCGGTCCGGATTGTATTTCCTCAATTGTCCTCAAATATTGCTGTAAATCCTTGTCTAAGCCACTATCATGTCTGTTTCACCGATCTATGTCTTCTGTCATTTTCCTTCCATCTGGAAAACTGCTAACTACATCCTGTTCCTAAAAAGGGCAGTAAATCTGACCCTTCAAATTATCGCCCAATCGCTATCGTCTCGGTGCTTTCTAAAGTACTTGAGACCATAATCAACTTCCAGCTGATGAAATATTTGGAAGCTAATCATCTAATTTCTGATCGTCAGTATGGATTTCGTGGAGGGCATTCAGCAGGAGATTTAATTAATGTAGTCACTGAACAACGGAACAGAAGCATTCATCAATCTGGTGAATCTCAAGTCATTGCACTCGATATCTCAAAAGCATTTGATCGCGTGTGGCACAAGGGTTTGCTGTGTAAATTGAGGGCAGTTGGCCTTCACGGTTCGTTAATTTTATGGATTGAGAATTTTCTTCTTTGTCACAAAATCCAAGTGGTGGTGGATGGTGTGACTTCCGATCAACATCTTATAAATGCTGGTGTTCCTCAGAGATCCGTCCTTTCTCCAACCCTTTTTCTAATTTTCATCAATGATCTTCTATCAGCAACTGTCAATCCAATATACTCCTATGCTGATGACAGCTCACTTTCCACCTCTTACAGTTTACCTTCTTCTTCATCGCGAAACGATGTTCTCCCAGAAAGAATGGCTATGAATGACCGCCTTACATAAGATTTCATTTCCATTCTTAAAATGGTAAAGCCAACTTCTTGGTAAAGCCAACAGAGTTGAATTTAATCCCAACAAATTTCAAACATGTGTTTTTTCTGGCCGAACTGATGGTTATTCACCGTTTCCTCTGACTGGTGAATCCAGCTTGACTACGTCTGACACATTTGAGATTCTCGGTTTAACTATTTCAAAGAGAATATCTTGGGCTGAACAAAAAAACAAAGCAGCGATTGGTGCAGCCAAATGACTTGGATTTCTACGACGATGTAAGTTTTACTTTAATCCATCTGAACTACTTTAATACATCCGAAGTACTTTCATGGTCATTGTTCATCGGAACTTCATGAATTTATGCTTGAATTGTCAAAGCCCGCGCGTAATTTAAGACGTCTGGTACACCGATACAATCTGGAAATTAAATTCGCGAAGACCAATAAATTTAAAAACTCATTTTTTGTTAGGAGTACGCGAATGAATATACTGAACGACGAGACGTTTCCCTAGAAATACAATTTACAGAGATTCAAACTTAATATCAAAGGTAAGCAACTAGAAGACTGAAAACTTTTATTCCTCTCTTACCTTTTTCCCTCCTAATCCTTCCTTTTACCTTTTGTAAAAAGTATGTTTGTTGCTAACACTTTTGTGCTGTATGTTTGTTGCTAACACTTTCATAAAAAGGATACACATACCTATATCCTAAGTGCTCTGAACATTTATAAAAAAAAAATCCCTAGAATTCCATTGAAGTCCTAATATTTTGCAAGTGCAATTAGCTCCTTCAAAAGGAACCATCTGTTTCTTTTCGCATATAGGCTGATCCAGGAGTTCATTAGCATTGGATTTCCATTTCCTCAAATTAAATCGTTTGGACGAAAGTATTTTGGTCAACTCTTTTTTTAATACGTTTGCTTCTTCTATGGTGTCAGTACCAGATATGTAATCATCTATATGAAATCTGTTTAAAATTTCACTTGCAACGATTGCCAAAGGATTCGTTGAAATTGTTGATCCTCGTCGGCTATCATAACCTGCCGTTACATTTTTTTAACATCAGCAGTAATTGCGATCTTATTGAATTGAAATCTTAATAGTGTTTGCCATAAACTAGGTTGTATGTTTGGACCTATCATTTATTGAAATTCTATTAGTGGTTGCAACCCATTAACGCCTCGCAGCCTTGTTGTCGTGCTCTCAATTTTTTTATATGGTGTGGCAAATAGTAGTGGTTTTCTTGGAATATTCGTTGATATTTCTTTTAAATAGCCCAAGTTAATATATTCGCGAATGATTTGGGTGTATTCGGATTTTAAGGAATCATCGAGGTTTAACTTTCGTTCCAATTTCAGAAATCTCTTTTGAGCGATGTTTAAAGAATTTTCCAAAGATGCAGGAGATTTTTTTAAAGCAAGTTTCACTATATACTGTCCATTAGTCCGTTGAAAATTTGTTTTGAAAAACTCTTCGCAATCCGAAACCTTTTAAGAGTTTCGTTGATGTTCATGCCAATGTGAAAATCGAGACTAACTGGATCGGATCCATTTTCATATTTAGATGCTTCGCCTGATAAAATCCATCGAAACATTGAACTTTGCGCAACTAGATTGTCTTCTAAATTATCGATCCTGCCTTCTCGTAATATGGCAAAAAATCGATCAGCTCCAATTATCATGTATATATGCGCTGATTTAAGGCAGTAAATCGCTTGGTGGTAGTCATGTGAGCTTTAAGTGACGTTGTACTAGAAGTGATCGCGCTTGGAGTAGCGCTGTCCTGATATAGGGTCGTATGGTGCTTTGCTCGACATATACCGCATCTGAACCTTGAACGACACTTTTGAGATTGGTGATACGGAAACCTGCATATAAAACATAGTTTATTTTCAGCTACGAAACTTCTTCGATCATATATCGAATGCTGCAAAAACTTTTCACAGCAAAAGTCTGTTGATTAATTAATGTTTTGGAGGCTTGATAACTTTTTAGTGTGTCACTCTGTTAATTAAGAAAGTTGAAAAAACTATTGATAGTGGGGTTATTCATATAATTTCCCATGCCTCATCATAATTGGCCTCCGTGATAGATATATTTCGCACTAAAATAGCAGCTTCGGTTCTCAGAAGTCCTTTTAAATACGGCAATTTATACACTTTTGGTATCTTAGAGTTGCTATTGATTGATGCGTCAAATAGATCTCTAACTGAATTCAGCAAATGTCCCGAAAATAGTTGGAACATTAACTCTTGGAAGGCGAATATCTCAGTCACCTCTGATGTTAATATTAGACACTTAGTTTAGAAATGACCTTTGATTGTGCATGAGTTCTTGTAAACTAGTATCTACATCGTGATTATCTTTATCTGCTGCAAGTTCAGCTTACACTAGTTAACCCTTTATGATGAAATATTTTGTTTCGATTACGCCTTGCAACTTAATATGTTCAGGAGTTTCTTTATAATCCTTTTCATTGGTTTTGCAATCTGTCCATTCCTCGCTGAGGAGTTTGATTTGCGCTTTTACTCGCTCGATGGGTTCATTTGACAAATTACTCTTTGTGAATATTTCTATTTGTGAAATTCTGTTCACCTTACGCTGGAGAGAATGCGGGTCGGCCATTTCGATTACTTTGTTAAATTTGTTTGGGATGTTAGCTTTAGCATATTTGGTTATGCGAGTATGCCGGCCTCTTTTGGGTTGACATCATAAACACTTATCTTATCTTATAAAAATTGGTAAATATTAAAATAACTAAAACGGATCCAAAATTGTCAAAAACTCACAATTTCCAAGTTTTATTTAAATTACTGCCAATGGTTTTATTCTTGAATCTTTCTTTATCTGAAACTAACAGGAAGTGTGCAGAACTTACAATCTATTATATCTTATACTAAGCCCTAACTTATGTTAGAACTTTTATTGATATGCGTATTAATTAATTTGTTGGAAATGAGTGAGCTTGCCTAAGGTTAAATGATGTTTATAGCTGCATTAAATCTAGTTGGTCCTTTCTGCGAATACGTCTATATTTTAGGTAATAGGCGAATACGTCTATATTGCGCTGGTGGAGCCCCATAGTTGAATTCCATATGTCGAAATGGGAATCAGGATCGCCTTGTATATATACTATAGTAGAACTTTGCAGTCTAGTAACAGTTTTGATCTTCGTCCAAGCAGCCAGTATATGTTGAAGGATTTTATTTTTACTTGTTTGCACTTTGTTTCATTGTGCTTTCTCCAAGTCAACCTTCTATCAAGATGAAGACCAAGTTATTTGACATTTGTTTGTTGGGGAATCGGGACATGGTTTAATTTAACCGTTGTGCATGTTCGTTTATTCAGTGTAAACGTTATGGGCGCCGATTTGTTTTCTTTCGCTTTTATGCGTCACTTTTTTATGGCCAGTCTTCAATTTTGTTTATGTGATCTTAATGCTGTTTGTGTATTTTTATGTGAATACATAATAGCAGTGTCATCACTCAGCAAATGTTGATGTAACCATCTTTTCAGTGGTTGGTAGATCAGCTGTGTACAACAAGTAAAGCACTGGTTCCAATACGCTTTTTTGTGGAACCCCTGAATCTAACAGATTTAGTTCGGTAATGGCTTCATTTTGCTTGACGTGAAATTTTCTTTCGATCAGGTAATTTTTAAGAATTGCATGAAATTTATTTGGGAGCAGAGTTTTTATTTTGTATATCAGGCCCTCATGCCACACTTTGTCAAAAGCTTTAGCAATATCTAGAAAAACGGCGGAAGATTATTTCTGTTCCTGTAGAGGTAGTTTGACTGCGTTTACAACTCTATGCACCTGCTCTACAGTACTTTGCTGGTCACGAAACCCAAGCTGGTGGTCCGGTATAATGTGCTCTGTAGATAATATTGGTTTTTTATTTTTTGTAGTAACATTTTTTTAAAAAGTTTTGAAATTGAAAGAAGAAGATCCATCTGCGCACTACATTGCTTCATGCCAGCCTGTACTGACATGAACGATGGTTCGGCCATGGATTCTGCACTCCAACGGGGGGTCATAGTTTTGTTCATCGTCATCACAGATCGTAATCAGGTGATGAAAAATCGTATTTGCAACCCTCCCCGTTGGGATTTGAGCCCGATACCATCCGTTTCAAACACCTCAGCTTTAACCACTGCGCCAATTGCTCGGTCTCATTATTGCATTAAATATATAGGTTTAGAGTTTTATGCATTTTTCCGGTAGTTAAATCATGTCCTGGAGCTTTCTTTGGGTTTAGACTTTTAATAGTAGTTTTAACACTTTTCCACTTAAATTTTATAGGATTAACAATACAATCAACCATTGCATAATCCAGCAGCATACTAATACTGCTTTGCTCCTTTGGTGTAAATACTTTTTTAAGTGGTTGAAGAAAATATTAGCCTTTTCAATGTCCCCTTCTGGCCCAGTGGCCATCTAGTTGTTTGACCGTTGTATTCGATAAGGCTGGCCATCTTAATTTTTTTGTTGCCTTCCATATTGAGTAATCCATTTTGTCTTTTGCTAATAGTTCACTCAGGTAATTCTGTATCCCTTGATCTGCTTCTTCTACTAAAGCTCGCTTCAGAGCTTTAATAGCTTTATTTAATTTCCTTTTGGGTAGTGGAGACTTTTGGTGTTGCCATTACCAGCGTATTTTCCGCTTTTCTTGAACTAACTGCTGAATGTTAGGTGTTGGCCTATTGACTCTTTCAGAGCTTATAACGCCAGGTGTAGCCTTTTTTGCAGATAATTCCATTATTTGAGTTAAATTTTTGGTTGCTTCTTCAATATCGTCTGGTGTGGACAGAGGGATGTCTAGTTGGCAGTTCTGTTCAATGACATTTCTATATATCCCATTTAGTTAATTTGCTTGTTAGACGTGTAGGTGGGTCAATTTTTAAGGCGTCGATACACAATTTGACTATAATTGGAGAGTGATCAAATGATAGGTCATAACAATCGTCTACTTGAGCATTGGTGCGGGTAAATCCTTTTGTTACACAGAAGTGCATAAGATCAGGTTTTTTTTCTATCTGTAGGTCAGTAAGTAGGGTCTTCAGAAGATAATTAACCTAGACTTTCTTGGATAATTGCTACATAAAGTTGTTTTCCTTTAGATGAAGTCAGCCTCGAACCCTATTGTAAATGTTTAGCATTAATATCAATATTTTATAATATCAATGCTTTGTGTTGTGAAAGGCCATTTTCATTCCATACAGCTATTTTTAGGAGAGTCATTTCTGGTTTTTGATAATAATTTGCATTAGTGCGCTAATATTTTGCATGATCATGATCATTTGTTTTTCCATCATCATCATGAAGCTTGGGATTGTTTCAGACAGTTTATTTATGGTTGCATGGATATTTGACTCGTCGTCATTGTAGTCAACTTTTGGTGTTGGTATATGGTACTTTTTACAATATTTGCATAGAAAATGACTGGTTTTGCAAAGTAAGCTTTAGTGCGGCCATATTCTTGGTATTTGATGCACTGAACTGGTCCGGTTTTCTTCATGGGTTTCTATACAGTGATTTTGCGGTGCAGTAAGTATTTTAAGTTATATATACTGTGTTTTTCTTTTAATTTCATCCCGTCGGGCTCAAGTTCTAACCAGAACATTGGTTGTGGTACTTTTTCACGAATAAGGATATTTGTGATAGACTTTGCTTGGAATCCTTTTTCAGTGAGAGCAGCATATATATATATATATATATATATATATATATATATATATATATATATATATATATATCTATATATATATATATATATATATATATATATATATATATATATATATATATATATATATATATATATATATCACTTGTATCTACGCAGCTTTCTATTCCTTTTAATACGTTTAGTCCTTTTAGGCTTTTCAGTTGGTAAGTGTAATAATGCTTCCGGATCGAAATAATTTACTTCCTTGATCAAAATAATTTATTAATGCTCTATAGCCATCAATATCAAATGGCTGGATTTTGATTACATTTATATTTCCTTTCTTAAGCGGAGCAATATAAAATTTAGCATCTATTAAAGTACGCATAATTTTCACGATTTTATTAATTGAAGCCTCTCTTAGATAAATCGGTGGCGGCTTCTCGTTTTTTATTATGCTTTCGAACATTTTTACTTCTATACCATCGGACGCATCAATCTTTAGGTTAGAAAATCCATTATCCAAAGGTATTTGTGTGGTAGTTTCTTCTAGCCTTGTAGCTTTGCTTTTACTAACAAATTGCGCTTATCTTTGGCTTCGTTTCCGCTTAGTAATAATGATATACCTGTCCATTCCAGTTTAAACCATGTTACTACACTGAGTTACATCAACTGGAATAAAACTATTTGCTGACGATGCAGTAGTTTTATTTTTATTAAAGTTGAGCGGACCGTCTTCGTTTATTTCATTTAAATTGATGTTGATGCAATATTTTGTTTACATGGTCTGGAAATATTTGAGCAAATTAAAAGTTTTTAAAATTCTCAAAAATTCATGATGGTTAGGCTCAAAATTGAAAAATGTTTAGGCTAATGAAAAAGTTTCGGAAATTTTCAAAAACTCATGATGGAAAGGCTATCAAAATAGGAAAATATTCAGGCAATTAAAAAGTTTCCAAACTTTTCAAAAAATTTATGGTGGTTTGTCTTTTAAAATTAAGGAATTTTTAGGCAAAATAAAAAGTTTCAAAATTCTCAAAAACTCATGAAGGTTACTAAGGCCTATAAAATATACAAAATATAAATTTATGCGATTTGTCTTCGTTGCAATAATACTATTAAGTGCTCAGGAGGCTCAACAACAACTTTGAAAAGTCACTTGAAAAGTAAACATGGCATTGATTGTACCGCAGCTCCAAGAAAAGAAATTAAAAAGCAAGCTATTGAAGAAAAGAAAGCTAAGACTATACCGGATTTTTTTAATCGTAAAAGTCTTAAGGAAATCATCTCAGATAATATGGCAACAGACGGAATTTCAGTCAGAGCGATTACTAGAAATAAGTAAATTCAGGATTCAATCAAAAGAGATAGATTTTAATTGCCGCAAAACAAAACCCGGGTAATGAAGTTGATTCACGCAGATTTTGAAGAAAAGAAAAGCAAAATGGTTGAAGTGATCAAGTCAAAAATTGAGAAAGGCATAAAGTTAAGCATGACAGTAGATGAATATACTACAGTTCGACGCAGGAGATATTTTGGAATTAATTTGCAATGCAAATTATGCAATGCAGAAACAATGGTGTCAAAAGTTAAAGCTCATTTGGAAGAATTTGATATAAATTATGTACAGGACATAGTTGGTTCTACGCAAGATGGTGCAGCAATTAATTACAAGTTTATGAAAATTATGAAGGTGATTGACCAGTATTGCCTCAATCATGCTATTAATTTGGGTCTCTGCGATTCATTCTATAAAAATAATAGTGTTATGCAATCAGTTGTTGAAGACGAAGTGCATTCCAATGATTCAGATGATAGTGATAATTTTGATGAATCTTTTGATGTTGAAGTGATTCAAGAAGAAATTCTTGATCACGCAATTTAGTGAAATTCATTAGAAATCCTACAGTCCGAAATCAAATTTTCCAATCTAAAGTAATCACTGAATTTGGCAATGAAATCGAACTTCATTTGGATGTGAAACACCGCTGGAATTTGATTCCGATTATGATTGCGTCATTGATAAAGACAAAACGCTGTCTCTTTGAAGCTTTCTCTGAGCTCAATTTACTAAATATTATCAACCGACTAGACTTTGATGCTTTGTTGATGCTGCAAAATGTCATGGAACCAATCAAGCTTGCCGCGGCGACATTAAGTCGTAAAAACTTTACATTATTAACTGCCGAAACTGTAGTCGAATATATGCTTAATAAGATATCCAATTTAAATAGCAGCATTAGTTTGGAGTTGTACGAGAACATAAAAAAACGGCAAATGAAAGATGGGATACCGATGTTATGAATTTTCTAAGATGTTGAAAAGTCCCTTCAAATATTCCATCTAAAAATACAATCTCTTTCGCAGGAAATTTAGCATCACGTCTGTTTGGTGTTGACGAAGTTGATGTTTCAGAGAGTAAACAAAATTTTGAAGTTCAAACTAGTCAACCGACAACCGCTAATATTTCGCTGAATGAGAAGCTGAATTTATTGCTGTAAAAAGAAAATTTAATACAGTCAACTGCAGCAACAGGAAATTTCAAATGGCTGAAACAAGAATACATCTTATTCAAAACCACGGGAAAGAGAACTGCAAATTTACAAAAATTATTCGATGCACTTCTCAGTATCAAGCCAACTTCAACAGACGTCGAACGTGTGTTTTCAGTTTGTAAAAACTTTTGTACAAAAATTCGTTCATGCTTGTCTGACACATCGTTAAATGCACTTGTATTTTTAAAATTCTATTACAAAAAAAAAACTAGCTTGTACGAATTAGCAAATAAAAAGGAATAAATAATACAAGAATTTTGTTGAATTTTGAAAATATATTGTGTTTAAAATTAGAAAATTTTAGAAAAATTCTAACTTAGGACTTGTCGGTCAAAAAAACCCGAAAAACAGCTGTTAACCGTTTTTTTTAAATCTAAAACAGAAAACAGCTGTTTTTGACAAACCTTAGTTAGTCTATCAAAATATGAAAATATTCAGGCAATCAAAAAATGTCCAAACTTATCAAAAATGTATGCTGGTTTGTCTTTTAAAATTAAGAAATTTTTAAGCAAATTAAAGACGTCCATAATTCTCCAAAAATATGGTAGTAAGCCTAACAAAATTGAGAAATATTTAGGCAAATAGCTTCCAAAATTGTTGAAAACTCATGATGGTTAGCCTAGCAAAATTAGTAAATATTTCGGTAAATGAAAAAGTTTCCAATATTCTCAAAAACTCATGATGGTTTGTCTAACACTTTTGACAATCCTTTGTTTAACCTTAAATTAAATTAGCCTATAAATTGGGTTCCCACCAAAAACCATTCAAAGTTATGATAAATGCAATTAATATAGATTCGGTAAGTGTGGAGACCATTGTTGAATTGTTGATAGTATAATTATTTGCCCTTTTCTAGAAGTTTTAGTTACATAACTATTAAAAATGCAAAGTATAATTGTACATCGGTAGTATCATCGATTCAAGTACACTTATCTTCTTCTAAGTGTTATTAGCAAGTTTACAATTTCATAAGATCATCATTCATAAGATATATTGCCACTATAATAAAAAAATCCTGATTGTCCCCTCACGTCCTTCTAATTATGAAATAACCCGTTCAAAAAAAAAAATGATATACACCGTCACGATTCACACGATAAGAATATTTACCATAAATCTCTTTCAATTATAATTCATTTTTAAATATCTTATCCAAATCTGTCATCAACTTTTTTATAATAAATATTAGCTTTTTTTTATGTCACAAGACTTGGAAGAATATTTTTTTTTTATTAATATTTCTCAAGAAAAATGTTTCATCTTCAAATCAAAACAGAGAAAATGTCATTCGACGAGATGAAGAAACAAAAAGGTAAAATGCGACTAAGAGACGCAAGACGAAGAAAACAACTTAGATAAAAATTATCTCACCCTCACCCATGATTTATGCATGTAACAATTTAATTTTTTTTTATTTTTTTCCATTTTCAGGTTCTTATCTTAGATTGTACCTGAGAAAATTGTTTTCGACTTCTTCAAACGACAAAAGGCATTTGTGTTTCTTGTTTTCCTTTTTGTCTATAAATTAACGATGGTATACACACACACATAATATGGTGAAGAGGCAAATAAACCAAAGGAATTAATAAAAGAGACAAAGAAAACTGACTTATTAAATACGACAAATACAGTAATAATAAGAAAATAAAAATAAGCGGGGCGGTGACCGTCTGTGATTTAGTACACCTTGTATTACTCTTTTTTTTATGTTTTGATGTTTTTTTTGTATTTTTTTGGTGTATTTATATTACCGCTGCAGGTAGCTCTCGCTCTGTGTGTATCCGATAGTTTTTTTTTTGTTTTTCTTAAGCGATAAAATCTATTAAAATAATATCTTTGTATCCATATACATATACATAACAAGAGACAATTTGGTCTGTTGTTAATGTTCTGGGGGCTATTGTTGTTGTTTTTGTTATACTGATGCTTCAATATCTTATGGGTTGATTTTTTTTACTTTTATGTATAGCTCCTAAACCACAACATAATTTATATATGTATTATTGCCCATAGAAAGGATATGTTGAGTTCTGGAGACACATTTAACGTTTATCTTTTGTTTATGATATTTTATAAGAGCTTCAGATAAGTTATAAATCAATTTGTATTGGGTTATTGTGCCGCTTTGGTAAATAGGCTAGGCTCGCTCAATGTATGTGGTTGTTCCTGTTTCCTTAAAGTAGTTTTAAACGAAAAGTTACCATAGTTCCAAGACATTTTATTGATTCACACATAATGTCTGTCACACATTAGTGTATGTTACACAATTGTGTAGTTTACACAATTGTGTATGTTACACATTTGTGTATGTTGAACTTTGGCATGCTATTTCTGTGTATTGCAAATATTTTTACTTTAAATTTATTTATTTATTTCTTAGCCAAAGAAAATCAAAGAAAATAATCAGCCAGCTTAATAAATTAAACTTCCCTGTCTGTTAACCAAATTGAGTTAGTCCATGTTCAATAAATACAAATGTGCATTCGTCAAAGTATTTTGTATAAGATCGTGGTACTTAATTTAAAATTAAGATGTTTGAAACTAAAATTATATTCCACTAACCAAATTTTCCTGCTCTATTAACATATTAAGATATATTTGTAGTGGGAGGTTAGGTAGGATGTCATCCTAAAAATCATGCAGTAAAACATTTTGTCGAAAAACGGAAATTATATATTTTATGGTGGTATCTAGCAACACCATAAAATATTGAGCCCAAGTGAAAGCAGTTAACCTGACCAAGTTGCATTGTTGGTAAGAGTATTAAGTATAAACCTACTTACTAACACAAATGTGCAGGCTCGATTATGTCAATGTGTATTATTATCGTATTAAAATGATAAGGGTTCAATCATTATATTTGTGGTGGCTATGTTTCTTGAAATTAATTTGATTTATTTACACATTTGTGCATATTACACATTTGTGTATTTCACGCATTTCTATACATTTAACTTTAGTACAGTCTATATATCGCAAATTAATTTGTGACATTTTATAATAATGTTGATTTTCTTGAAAAGAATTGGATTTATTTACACATTTGTGCACATTACACATTTGCGTATGTTACGCATTTCTATACATTTAATTTTAGTATAGTCATTTACATCGCGAATTAAATTGTGACATTTTATAAGAATGTTGATTTTATTGAAATGAATTTAATTTATTTATACATTTGTGCATATTACACATTTGTGTATGTTCCGCATTTCTATACATTTAATTTTAGTACAATCATATACATCGCGAATTAAATCGTGACAATTTATAAGAATATTGATTTTCTTGAAATGAATTTAATTTATTTACACATTTGTGTATGTTACGCATTTCTATGCATTTAATTTTAGTACAGTCATACATATTACGGATTAAATTGTGACATTTTATAAGAATATTGATTTTCTTGAAATGAATTTAATTTATTTACACATTCGTGCATATTACACATTTGTGTATGTTATGCATTTCTATACATTTAATTTTAGTATAGTCATATATATCGCGAATTAAATTGTGACATTTAATAAGAATGTTGATTTATGAACCGGTCAACACAAATGTGTAGGCTCGATTGTTTTAATTCATCACCTTCCGTCTTACAGCTGTAATAGAATGCAGTGTGGAGCAATTTAAACTTAAATGCAACAATATTAATTCTGCCTTTGATATCATTGAATATTAACGTACAACTCGATCAGAAGTTAGAGCTCTTAAAAGTTTATCAATGCCGAAATGTGCAAAATTTGAAACACGTCTCACCCGCTGTATCTGCTCTTTCTCCAAAATGGCTGGTATTGTCATATTGTCCATGTAAATGTAAGTAATGTTTGTCCTAACACTTCAAAAACGTTGGTGTTGATCCTCTGAAACACTGCATATGAGTTGTGCTCTTTAGAGCTCGTAATTTGCAAAAGGGTTTACAAATGATGTATACATACCCGACCCTTTAGCTGCTTGTACACGGAAAGCCAAGTTTCAAATATCTAGAGTACTGACATATTTGGCTTTCTATACAGTCGATCAATTTGATTTTCAGCAAAATAATATTTTAATGCCTTTTTTGGTGCCAAAACGATTAGAATTGTATACTGACATAATCCTCTCTTTGATCTTTGTTGAACCTAATCAACCTCTTTGATTCTTTGTTGAATTGAGCTCGGTAAAAGTCGTCTTCGCCGAGTTTCTGCCCATATATCAAGCCCATGACTCCTTTCTCAGATATTATCGGCTATATTTTATACATAATTGGAGTCAATAGTTCTTTTACACTGTTTACATTCTAGTTGGTCCTAGTCGGACTAATGATATAAGATGTTGCCTATACGTGTTTCACATTTACAAAAGATAATTCTAACACACATTTAGAGAGTATCGAGGATAGAGTATCTTTTTGCCGAACACCAAAGTTAATTGCAGAAATGTTCGATCGCGTATTCTTAACTTTGACACAGCTTTGTGACAGCATTACTGATATTTTACACTAACTTTTATACTTTTCAGATAAAACCAGAATAATCAAATGAACAACCAGCAGCATCATATATAATACAAAGCATCATAAATCGCATCTACCCGAGCACCTGTCACTGAAACATTTCTATAAATTGCCATTTTTAATGTGCCACACTGGTGATTCCATCAAAAGTATTTTATGAATAATGGGTGCAACATAAAAATGCAATTTTTTGCAATGTTCACATTATAATCTTCTTCGTCGCATCTTCCCACTGTTAAGTCCCACAGTACGAAAATAAATTTTAAATTCTATTTCAATAGTACGAGCCATAATAATTGTCGTCTGTCTATGTGAACATATAGATTTTTTTTTCTTCAATTTTTAATTTAATTAAAACATTTTGGACGAGACGAAGAGGCAAGAACGACAGACAAATTCTATAATTAATCACAACAAAATGGAAATTAATCGTGACGACTCTAGTGTACACCGTAATGACAGTCTAAATCATAATTAATTATTAAAAAAAAATTTGTATGACAGATTACACAAAAAAAAATTTGAATTAATTTGCTATAACAAGTTTAGCACGTTTATAACTGGCTCAATGTGTGTCTGTGTGTGCTACATTTTAACTCAATTAATTATAATTCAATTATTGCAAAATTGTTCGATTTAAATCCAGGCTAATTTTGATAAAGACGCTGCTGCGGGCTGAGAGTTCTTGATGCCAATGAAATTAAATAAATTGGAAGAGTATAACAAAAACGGGATATAAGTATCCAGTTGTACAAGTATTTGGTGCAACGCATTGGTACCTCTCAAAGCCATTGGTACCTCTTCTTTAACTCATACTCATCAGACTAGTTCAGAAAATACTGATTCAAAAAGTGATGAGATAACTCAAGTAGTAAAGCCATCAGGCACATCCACTTCTGCTTTTCTATCCCCAGTGCAAATTCCGTTTTTGAAGAAGAATTAGCTCTTTTTGTAAATTTGGCTCAGCGCATAACCTTAGGTTGCAATTTTATGCTTGAATTAAAACTTCATGTTCCTAGCGTAACTATTAATTCACATATTTTGTCAAATCAAAATCAGCAATCATGAGAACATCATGATCGATTATCACTGATTCCAATTCATAAGTGGAATATACTGTTCGATGAATCTCTTCTTGGCTCGCAAATTGAACGATTTTTGTTTCGGGTGGAACAATTAGAGCGATGCAATGGAATTCCTTTTTTCAAACTCGTTAATTACTTTCATATTCTGTTACGAAAAACCGCTTTGGAGTGGTTTTGGAGGCGCATGAATTTTGGAAAGCACATGAAAATTGGCAGATAACTGCTCATCCAAGTGTGTCTGATATGTTGAGAAAAGCCCTTATTTTCTTTAAAAATTGGATACGATATTAGTGTGTATGGGAATGGTTCAAAAGAAGCTTTTAGCCAATTGATGAAAGTGGAGCGTGTGACAGAGTAGCTTTGGGGGCGATTAATTCAACCTCGATACATACTCGGTGGTCTGAAATTGGTTATTCACCTCTTGAGTATAAAAGAGAGTGGATCACAGTGAGAGAGACAGTGCGAATGATCACACGGAAAAATGAGTTGTAGAATTAAAAGGATGTAGGGCTTCAAAGTAGGGCTGGTCCACAACCCGTACCTTACAACTTTATGGTATGCTTGCATATGGAGGAATTCAATAACGAGAATGAATAAAGTTATTGGTAAAATTATGGTTGGGAAAATGAGTCGGCGGTATTTACACCATGACATCATTTATACAGATGATAGTATCAGTAACAATGGAGTTGGTGTTGGTTTTTGTATGCCTAGTAAGAATGTAGAAAATTATTTGAGAGTAGATGAAAGCACCTGTATAATGAACACCGAACTTATTGGAATATTTGAAGGTATGAAACTGGCTGTGAATGGGAATAGAAAAGTAGTAGTAGTAGACCTAAGGGAATGAAAGAGCCGATATGTTAGCTAAAAAGGGTACATTGAATGAGGTGGTTCAGTGGTATGAAAGAAAGGATGCAAGAGATGTACTTTGGATGTTTCAAGTGAATCTGTGGCTAAAGTAGACGAGGGAATATAATGAGAAAAGTTTAATAAAAGGACTGAAGTACAGAGAGCTATGCAGTGCCCCTTTGAGAACCCCTTTTTATAAGGAAGTTGGTAAATCTGTCACAGATTATTCCGCTATGTGTAATTTAATAGAGTGATTTGCCTTTTGATGCAGTAATTCCTGAGACTTCTTCTATAACCCTGTTTTTGGTAAACCACACTACTGTGCAGTGTCTTCCGTAATGAACATGGCTTGTGACCTTGAGTCGATTAATGATAATTATAATAAAACGTCTTTTACAGGCTACTACTGACTCGTACTAATTCATGATTCTGGCTCTATCGGATTCAAACCAGCGCTTGTTCTTCGAAATGTTTTAGATAAGTCGATTAAGACAAGTATCCCATTTATCATGCGAATGACTCTTTTCTCAAATGTGATTAACCATCTTTCATGCTCATCCGTCAGAGTCTAACTCTCACACCTATACATGACAACGAGTCCGTCGGCGTTTTCAAGGTATTTTGACCTTAGGACCAGGCGTAAGGCATACAAAGCACTGTTTTCAGTGACGTGTCGAGCTTTAATATTCCCTATCACACAATAATCATGAGTTGCAAGGGACACGAGTATCTTGTACCATCAGTTGGACTTATGGTACAAGACACTGTCCAGAGGTGCTTCACTTTTACGAAAGATGTATTCTAACATGAGATTAAAGAGTTTCGGGGAAACAGCTAATTGCAAAAATTCCAGATAGCTTGTTCTCAACTTTAACACAACATTGTGACTGCATTACTGTTTTTTAACATACACGCACATATTTGTTCAGTATTCCTATAGACATCACAAACCAAACCATAAGCTATCCCGTTGGATTGAGTATAGGCTTGTTGGAAATCTAAGAACACCGGATGTACGTCACGAGATTCCTCGTTTTATTTAGAAAAAAATCATCCTCACCAGAGGAGCGATTCTTTCCAATACTATTTAAGACGGTAATTTGTATGCTGTGCAAAGGAGAGCTATGCCGCGATGGTTTTCGCATTTTGAACGATCTCCTTTTTTAAGAATACGGCATAACGCTTTCACTTTCCATTCATCAGGCAAAACTCCGCTTTGCCATACTAATCGAATAAGGTCAAAAAATAGTTCCATAAAGTATCCCCTCCGAATATCGATGGCTTGGAATTAATACTGGTTTTGAATGGCTATAGACCTAGATCTCAAAGTATGGTGCAGTCCGGTAATTATTTTAAAGAAGTTACGTAAACTGCGCTCATTGCTGAATTGTAGTACCATTGAGACTTTATCCATGCACAACTCATGATTTTTTCGTGTGCAAAATCGCCTATAGCAGTTCTCCTAGCAAGGACCGCTTTGTTTTTCCGTGCGATCGTAAAACGTACTGGTATTTTTTTAGGCTCGTCGGCAAGATGACACCCACTTTGGATTGAGGAAACTTTGCTATTCCTAAAGATCGCCTTGAAATATTTGTAAAGCGTGGTTGCTTAGATTTAAACGCTGACTGATTGACTCATTAAGAATAAATGGTATACTATACATATTATTGGGGATGACGTAGACATTCGAGGTTGTTGTATGGTAAACGTTGGATAGTGCCTTGTAATGATCTTTAACAAAGACTGCTGCATACGATACTCAGTAATATTATCACGAATACAAAAATTTATTGAAATTGGAACATCTATCGGTTCATTTATCTATGACATAGAAGAAACCTGTTGTAAAGAAATAGAATAAATTTAATTTTAAGTATATGAACATGATGGAATATAATAAATGGTTGAATTATGAAGCAGTTAGTATTTGTACTAATTTTATTTTATTTAGGTTTACTCTTGGTTTCGACCAAAAAATCGGTTGTTTTTTTTTACAAAGGGAAATATTTTTTTTTGTGTATGTGTATTGAAATTCTATGCATTAGAATTTTAAATTTAAATATTTGAATTTTAACGTTGATTTTTTTCATAAAAATTTATTGTAAATGGTTGCAATTCTAAAATGTTTAAAGTTTAATAAAAAATAAATGGCTATTAGTGTTTTAAAGAAATCATTAACTTTTATTTAAATTTGAATCGCAACAAAAATATATGATAATGACATTTTTCAATTTTTCAAATAAATGAATGGTTGTCCATAAAATTTCCTAGAGGAAATTTTATATTTTAGTACCAATGTAAAACAAACAACAGCAAAAGTTCTCTTCATTAGTACAAATAGGTTCTTTTGTCTACAAATCGGTTGTTTTTTGTTTGTATGTGTAGGTAGTAAATTTTGTATTGAGACGCAATTTTTTTGAAATGTATACTATCCGTGTGAGGTGCAATGTAAAAAAAAAACAAACAACTTTTTGGTGGAATAAATGTACGTTTCCACTGTGTTAGGATTTTATTGTTCTATCTTTTTTTTTGTACTATTTTTGTTATTCGAGAACAAGTTGTGAATGCAATAAAACGTGAAAATTTATATGTTAAAAAAATAAAAATGTATTTTTATTGTATTAAATATCTTCGATACAAAATACAGTCCACAAGTCGTCGAGTTTACTAAACAAGGACACGACATTTCCATTTCGTAATAAAGTGCTGCAATATTGTTGGAACAACAAAGGTACACCAGTAGTCAGTACATCGTATACACTTCGCGGATATTTTAAAATAAAAGAAGAAAGCACACCTGTCTAAAATTGTATTGGATTAAAATGAAAGATAAAAAGGACCACCGTCATCACGATGATACAAATATTTTACGAGCCGAATGTTTACGACCACATCAGCTTTGGAACATAAAATCTATGTCTTTTGTACATTCCACAGATCATCACAGTCTATATAATATCTTAATAAATTAATTGCCTGTTGCATGTTTATATGAGACTAGTGATAAATCAGTATCAATTGTCTTAATAAATTTGATGGGGTGAACATATTGGTTTGTTGATTTATTTAATTGACTGTGACGACGACTAATTGTTACAGATTGATCGATCAAATCACCCACTTAAACTCGTATAACATGACCTAGCTAAACATATATATAGTATAGTAATTGTAACTCGTACATGATTGTGTTTCTTTTTTGGTAAAAGTGCAGACTCATTAAAAAAAAAATAAAATTTATGTAATTTCTTGATCTCGAGATTCGTAAATCGTTTATTTTTTATTATGTTGTGTCATACAACAACAATAACAACAATGAAACCGTTTTATATCTTAAAATAATCTTTACGTCTTATACGATGCGACAATACGACGTGGTACAAAGCGAAATATTAATGTTTAAATTTAACACCCAATTATAGTCATCATTTATCAATTTGAGATGCAATAAAATGAGAAGAAAAAATAGAAAGTTAATTCCGTCAGTGCAAAAATAAAAACGAGATTTAGAAATGTCTTAAGAACATACAACGAAGAAGTTGTTGTTTGTAGTTTTATTTTGTGCATAAGACAATATATAATTGTCATATGCACATAATTAATGCGACGGAGAGCAAGTTCTGAAGCATATTTGTTTTATTTGGATGTGGGGCAATGCCAAAAATTGACTTGAGGACAATCCGCACTATTGGTCAACCGAATGTATAGGACACATTCAAACGCATGTTCGGAAGCATCGCCGAAACCATGCAATTCTACGCGTTTTATATCTTGTGCGAGTATAGCTTTTGGCACTATTATTTTTTGTAGCTGGATGAGCTCAGTTTTGAAGTTAATCAAATGGAATTGGGTCATCCCATCCAATGTCTTGAAGAAACCACAATGCTGCACAAAGAGCTTTGCTGTTACGATGAAAAGCGCACATAATCCCAGTGGATCAAAAAGCTGGCATATTTCAGACAGCATGTTTCGTTTGGAGCAATACGATGAGGCTGATAATTTGTCCAGCAGCCCTTCGAAGCTAACCGAGGTTGTGTTCCATGCTAGACTCAGGACTAAAGTAAGTGACGCAGATGGTGGATTTCCCGATGATAGCGATGAGTTGTTGGAAAAGAATGTGCGAAGTTCAAAGCCTCCGAACTGGTTCAATGCCCGGGTTGCTAAAAAGGGTGCTCTTGCTTTGCCATACGTAACAGCTCGTAATTTGAATATTTTTAATGTGTCCGAAGGTTGATCTTGCCACCAAATTCTCTGTAGGTCTTGCTGAGTGCCATGTACGAAGATCTGACAGTACATTTTTGCAATGTCGCCACAAAACGCGTAGTTATGTTTCGAGAACCTGAGTACTATAGAAAATAGACTTTCCTGTATAGTAGGTCCGACCATCAAGCAGTCGTTTAACGACAAGTGTGATGGTGAATTCAATGATGCGTTGAAGACGAGTCAAAGTTTAGTTGTGGTGCTCTTCTCTTTGAGCACGTAATGATGTAGTAAATAATAAAATTATCATAGAGTCGAACTTCACGGCTTCGATGATGCTAGCATGAATGGTTTTGGTTGTGTGTTTTATGTTAGATCCAGTGATGTACACGGTTATCATTGCGTAAGATTGGTATATTCTAAGTCCAAAGTAGCACCCTTGAAGCAACAGACAATTCCACGTTTAGAATTGTGCACGGTTTTGCTTGTGGCTGAAATGTCTGCAAAATTATCTGACATTCTGGAAATTAACTTTGATGCAGTATATCTATGGTCAGAATCCAAAATCACTTTGTTTCGAATACAATCCGGACCACATCGATATTCAACTTTTGTCGCGAATCGAATAACACAAATTCCGGAAAATTCATCAGTTAACAATTGGCACTATGTCCTTTCTTCTAAGAACCCAGCAGACTGTGTTTCTCGATGTTTATTTCCGAAAGAATTTAATGATGCTAAATATTGGTGGACTTGTTCAGAATATTTGGCTCGAGATAAAAATATCTGGCCTAAATTTCATAACACTAAGTTAAGCTTAGAGCTAATTAACTTAGAAAAACGCCCATTAACAGAAAACTGTAATCACTTCAAACTTGAAGACAAACTTGGTTTAGTTGAACGTTTATCTTCGTTTACACGACTGAAACGGGTAACAGCTTGGAATTTGCGTTTTTCGCGAAGCTGCAAACTGGAAAATCTAGAAAAACGTCATCGAAGTATCACTGAGTTAGATTCTATTAAAATAGACATGGCTCTGAAATATTTAGTCCAAATCATGCAATACCAAGAGTTCAAAAATGACATTAAAACCCTACAAAAACATAAGGTAGTTTCATCGACCCAGAGGAAATATTGAGTTGGGGGTCGACTAGCCAATGCTGACATTACTAATGAGCAAAAACATCCAATTTTGCTACCATCAAATAGTGCATTTTCCAGATTGCTCGTTTGTGATACGCACAGACGGTTATTGCAAGTCGGATCACAGGCTTTATTGTACAGCATTCGTTTAAGGTATTGGATAATTGCCCGTAAAAATGTATGTCGGAAAATTTACAACGAATGTATACAATGTTTTCGTGTAAGACCAAAAACATTAATGAAATAATGGCCGATCTACAGGCAAATCGAGTAAATTAATTTTGACTATTTCCAATTGTTGGCATCGATTTTTATGGGCGGCAGACTCAGTCTGGAGATGGCAGCAAGAACAGGTCTTCTTGTCTTTAACGTTGGATAAACGGAGACAATACCTGATATTACTCTCGCGTCCGTGGGTTTAAAGATCGAGAGTTATGGAAGACTATTGTGGGAGCAACCACTAGTACATCACTTTCGAGGTGGGCAATAGACCACAGCAAGACTCGCAAGATAAACCGACCAGATGGAACCTGGTCGATAAATATAACCCGGTTCACCGAAGAACTGGTGAAAATAGTATTACATGAAGAGGTGGAGAATAGAAGAGTAACGGCGGAGGTACTGGTTTCTTCTACAATGGGACATATCGTCTCGGCCTGTGAGAGGTATCCATACCAAGGAAGAAACCTCGATATGGCAAGCCTTCCGCGTACTGGTGGACCCCAAAATTCGCCGATTTATGGAAAAGATGTCTGATGCTTCGGCGGAAGACACAACGAACGAAAAACCAGGCCGAGGCTAATCAAGTGTCAGCCGACCACCAAATAGCAAGAAGCCAATTTCGTCGGTCCATCAAGCAAAGTCTGTTGCTGGATGAAATTAGTGGAAGACATTGACAGAGACCCGTGGGGACAAGACTATAAGTTCGTCATGCAGAAGCTTGGGGCCCAGAAGCCAATTTGCGTGAGAGTCGTAACCACCATAGAAAGAATAGTGAGAACTCTTTTCCCCAGTCACCCGAGAGAGGGCCGAAGTCTTTTTTGAGCAAGAAACTGATGTCCCAGTTTTCATTATAGAAGAACTGGGGGGAGCTATCCAGTCGATGAAGGCTCCTGGCCCAGATGGGATTCCAAACGAAGTGTTAAAGTTAGTATTTCAAGAAGACCCAAATTTACTGCTTAGAATGTTTAATTCTTGTTTGCTAGAGGGTGTGTTGAGCATGCGCTGGAAAACGCAAGGCCGGTTTTTTCAAACCTAAAAGTGATCTCGAATTCCCTTCATTATATCGCTCTCTATGCATGCTTGGCACAGCGGACAATGTGCTGGATAAGCTTATTAGAGATAGACTAAAGGTCGCGATTCAAGCCATCGGTGACCTCTCACCTAACCAGTACGGTTATAGAGCCGGATTATCTACACTAAGTACGATCCAACAAAAAAAGTCGTCAGAAAAGCAGAAGACTTCAACCATTCTTCGAGACGAATTGTTTTATTGGTGACACTTGACGTAAAAAATACGTTTAATTCTGCAAGTTGGTGCGAGATGCTTAAGGCACTGGAGCACAAGTTCCTCCTACCAACATATTTATTGCGAATTTTAAACAAATACTTGAAGAAAGGCCAGCGTATCATGGTGGTTACAGCTGGTGTGGCCCAGGGATCAATCCTAGAACCCAACCTCTGGAATGCTTTCTACGACGGCTTACTGAGAAGCGATATGCTAGACGAGGCAAGTTTGGTTGGATATGCAGACGTTGGATATGCAGACGATGTTGCGGTGCTTATTGCTGCTCGCGACAACCAGCAGGCATAATTTAAACTAAATCAGGTGATGCGGACAGTAAAAATTCCAAAATGAGTTTTTTCGAGCAGATTAATAAAACATGATACATTTCCGCTGTATAGGGTGTATTTTGTGGTATATCATCCCGATGTTGCAATGAATGTAACAATTTGACAGTTTTACCTTTAGGCAGCAGCTCGACATTGTTTACACAGACTTGGTTATGGCTTTCCATGGGATTAGCTATCTTGTTGAGCGTATCTAGTTACTATAATACCACGACGTAAAATATTTTTTCGAATTTGATGTAATAGGGTTCTCCTCTACTCCCTCTGACCAGGTGTCATAGAACTATGGGCTTTCCAAACCAATTCTGAAGCATCATGTGCGTTTACTCGGTATGCAATGCCTTCTATGATCAATTGAGATTCCTGCAAGATAGCTTTATATACTGTTTGTCGTATTGTCGAAATAATTGCGTAATTTCCTTCTCTCTCTCTAAGCATGAAGTAGACATTCTCTGATTTATCGTTATTTTTTCGGCTTTTATTGAGAGAGTTCTACTTGCTGCACACTTAAACTTTACAAAGTATACGTTCTAATTCGAAATAGTTTGACTCAAGTAAAATTCGTTGTTTTAAATTTGAATGCGCGTGCGCGCACGACTTGGTTTACACATCTCCTTATTAAAACCAAACCAATTTCTTGTTATTGTTGTTGTTCACTTTTATTAATTTACTTTCATTTTATTAAAACATTTTAATAAAAAAAAAAATAAAAAATAAAGTAAAACATAAATAAACTTAACGATCTTAAATATAGAAAAATGGTTTGGTAGTTAAGATTAAAAAAATTGATAGTGTTGTTGTAATTGAAATAAAATTAAATCTTAAGACGAGATGAAATTGCTACAGCAGCCATATACATATATATACATAAATATGTACGTATATGTATCTATTTAGAGATACGAAATATGTACGAACAAAACTGTACATATAGCTGCGGCGGCTATACACTATGCACCATTAATTGAATCGACATGAATTTATTATTATTATCATTGTTATTACGACTGTTACTATTAATTTATTAAGTTTTTTATTTTATTTTAAATGAGACATACACTTTTGAATTGGTTATATTATTATGTACTTAAAGATGTAGATTCTATCGGAGGGCTCTGTGTAGTACTCTTCAAATATATTACATCACATTTAACCCACGGAGTGACACGTTAATTTCACATAATTGATAATTAATCTCTAACAATAATTACGTATTAGAAGTAGCTATGAAATAAATGTATCAGAGACGGCGTGACTTGTCTCTCAGTAAATGCATTCGAAGCTTTGGTACTCAGTTCAATATCTCCTCGACTGTTTAATATTGATGGTACATTCAAAGAATTACTAAAACTTTATCCGTGTCTCTTACAAGAACTTAATTACGACACTCCAATTAAATATGATGTAGTGCATCGTATAATTACTACTGGTCGTTTACTTTTTACTCGTCCAAGAAGACTGGATACAAACAAACATAAAATTGCTAAATTAGAATTCGAATATATGGTGCAGATGGGACTTTGTAGACCATCTAGCTCCAACGTGTCTTCTCCGCTACATCTGATGCCAAAGCGAGACAGCAACGACTGGAGGCCCTGTGGTGACTACAGGCGATTGAACACAATAACGGTTCCTGATAGGTATCCACTGCCGCACATCCATTATTTTTCGTTTATTTTACGTAATTGCACAATATTTTCGAAAAATGACCTCGGCAGAGCTTTCCACCAAATACCTATGGCTCCCGATATTCAAAACTGCTATTACCGTTCCATTTGGTTTATTTGAATTTGTAAGAATGTCATATGGGTTGAGAAACGCTGCACTGACGTTTCGCTTTATGGATGAGGTGACTAAAGGTTTAGATCTTATATTTGTGTATATTGATGACATACTGGTACCAAGTTTTGACGAGAAACAGCATATTGAACATCTTAATTTACTTTTCCGACGCTTAGCTAAAAACGGCATTAGTTTGGCTGACAAAATATGGGAGTTTCATAGTCCTTCAACGTCATCAGCGATCTGTAGTACCTCTAAATCAGCCAAAACCGACACGACAGGACCTGTTACACTTGAGAGTTTGGCAATCGCAATTAACGAACTGTGTCAACATGATCGATCGAGACCACGGAATTTTTCTCGTAATCGATCGCGCAATAATTCACGTTCAAATAATTCACGCAATAATTCACGTTCCCATTCTTCTACTGGTAGAAAAAGCCTTTGCTACTATCACTTCCGATTTGGCGCTGCAGCCAGGAAATGTGCGGGTGGTTCATGTAATTCGTTGGTCAGTCTCATAAGAATCCAAAGGAATAGTCGGAAAACTAATCAGTCCCAAAGTATTAGCGACAAACGATGGGTCACATCAAACACGTCACCTTTTTATAAAGTGTCCCAAAACAAATTTAAGCTTTCTGATTGATACAGGGGCTGACGTCTCAGTCGTTCCTTCAAAATATTTTAAACACGCGTTACGTAATTCATCTAGTTCAATTTTCGCTGCTAATGGTTGTCCCATAATTACGTACGGTACCAGATTACTTAGTATCGAGTTAGACTTGTGCCGCGATTTCAAGCATTCTTTTATACTTGCTTCAGTTACCAGGCTTATTATAGGTGCTGATTTCCTGACGAAGTTTGGCATCGTGGTTGACTTAGGAAACAAACAGCTTCTTGATTCGAATACGTCGTTAACTGTAAGTACCCTGGATATTGATGATCCATTACCGACTCCACGACTATTCATGGTAAATGGACTATTCGGAGAACTCCTTCGATGCTTTCCGAACTTAACTCAAGACCTAATTACGATTGGCCTATCAAACACAACGTCGTACACCGAATCATTACATAAGGACGACTACCATTTTCACGTTCACGACGCTTAGATACGGAAAAACACAGGATAGCGAAGAGTGAGTTCGAATGCATGAATTAACTAGGCCTGTGTAGACAATCAACATCATCTTATGATTGTAACAATTGGCGACCTTGTGGGGATTACCGCAGATTTAACGATGTGACAGTACCAGATAGATATCCTCTTCCTCACATCCACAATTTCTCCCTAAACTTACAGAATTGTACTATCTTTTCAAAGATAGACCTGGTTCGAGCCTACCACCAAATACCAGTAGCAGCAGAAGATATATATATATAAGACTGCTATCACAACACCTTTTGGGCTTTTTGAGTTTGTGAGAATGCCATATGGCACCTTCGCATTTTATTCCAATGCCTCACAGATTTCGGCATCATAATAAAACCTTCGAAGTGTGTGTTCGGTGCAACTTCGTTAAATTTTCTTAGTCACGAGATCTCTGAATATGGGATCCGACCATCTTCATAGAGAATCGTGGCTATAAATGACTTCCCCCAACCAACATCTATACGGCATGTGCAGTACTTTATCGGAATGGTTTATTAATATCACCGAGTTCCGGATAACCACGGATGCTTCCAACACTGCGCTCGGGGCTGTATTGGAGCAATAGAATAAAGGATGTTGGGATCCATTGGGTTTCTTCTCCAAAAAACTTTCCCCACCTGAATGTAAATATTCCGCCTTCGACCGAGAATTGCTTGCAATTTACAGCGCTATTCAGCATTTTAGGTACTTCGTCAAAGGTAGAGTGTTTTCTATATTTACGGATCATAAACCACTCACTAATGCTATGTTATCCAAGTCGGAACGTAGTCCCCGCCAAACTCGTCAATTGGACTATATCCCAATTCACATCAGACATCCGGTACATAAAAGGTGTAAGTAACGTGGTAGCGGATACCTTATCAAGAACCAGTGAAATCGAAGTATCTCCTATATATCCCACAGGACTGGACATAGAAAAGCTGGTGTCTCTCCAAGAGTCTGACGATGAGCTTAAAACGTTAATTAATAACACTCAGTCTGGTTCAAAATTCAAATTTGAACTTATACTAGACCCTTCGTCCAATTTAAATGAATGGTGTGCGACATCAACGGGTACAAATCGTCCGTACATATCACCTGAATTACGAACACAAGTATTCCAGAAACTTCACGGGTTAGCACACCCAGGAGTACGAGCAACGCGTAAGATGATATCATCAAAATATTTCTGGCACAGTATGAATGTGGACACAGGATATTGGACCAAAACATACCTCGCTTGCCAGATATCTAAAGTGCATCGCCATACACGTTCTGAACTTCAACGCTTCGATATTCCTGTAGGCAGATTTGAGCACATCCATATCGATTTAGTTGGACCATTACCTCAATCAAATGGGTACTCATACATATTAACCATAATAGACCGGTTTACACGATAGCCGGAAGCCATTCCATTGGTTGATATTCGAACTTCCACGGTAGTGCTCGAATTTGTAAACCAGTACATCTCGAGATTCGGTGTTCCACTCGAGATAACGACTAACCAAGGCAGTCAATATGAAAGTAATCTTTTTCAGAAGTTTAATAAATTGTTAGGTTCACACAGAATACGGACTACGACGTAGCATCCACAGGCAAATGGAATAGTGGAACGATTCCACCGTATCTTAAAAGCCTCATTGTACGCTAGAGAATACACCCTAAACTGGAGCACTGAGCTACCATTTATTCTCCTTGGAATTAGGACTTCACTGAACCAACCACAGTACGTCAACTAAAAAAAGTTTATTGGAATGATAAATTATTATCATCGGTTCGTTTGGACAGATGAATGCAAAATTGCTTTCGAAAATACAAAAACTGATCTTGCTCATGCCACCCTTCTGACACATCCAATGAAAAATGCCAAATACAGCATTACTACGGATGCGTCACCAGTAGTAATAGATGGTGTTTTGGAAAAACTCTATAATGGCCGTCGAGAACCCTTAGGGTATTTTTCTAAAAAACTTTCTTCAGCTGAGCAGAAATATTCCGCGTTTGACCGCGAACTACTTGCTATATACTCCGCAATTAAGCATTTTAGATATTTTGTGGAAGGACGAGAGTTTATAGTATTCACAGATCACAAACCTCTAACAACTGTTTTACTGTCTAAGTCCGAGCGTAGTCCTCGTCAGTGTCGACAACTTGATTATATATCACAATTCACGAATGATATTAGACATATTAAGGGACACAGTAATATCGTGTCTGGTACTTTGTCGTGATCTTTTGATCTAGATATTTCTTAAATAGTGCAAAAGGGGTACTGATGTATATAAATTAATCGAACTTTAAGAATCAGGAATTGAAAATCCAAATCCTAAAATAAAATTACAATTTGGCGCGAAACTTCTACTAAAGTAAACAGTCCTTATATGTGCCAGTTGAACTTCGACGAAATATTTTTGATATTTTACATAAAATGGCACACCCAGGAATTAAAGCCAGTCTTAAAATGGTTCAAAGTTCCTATTTTTGGAATTCTGATGTCGTACCGTGAGCAAAAACTTGTATTAACTGCCAACGAGCTAAAATACACCCTCATACCAGATCAGAATATAGTCAGTTTCACCTTCCTGCAGGAAGATTTTCACACATTAACATGGATTTGGTTGAACCCCTTTCGCCATCCAAGGAAAACTCATATTTGTTAACAATTATAAAGAAGAGAAGAAAACGAAGAAGAAGAAAAAGAAAAAGAAGAAGAAAAAGAAAAAGAAGAAAAAGAAAAAGAAGAAAAAGAAGAAGAAGAAGAATAGGAAGAAGAAGAAGAAGAATAAGAAAAAGAAGAAGAAGAAAAAGAAAAAGAAGAAAAAGAAGAAGAATAAAAAGAAAAAGAAGAAAAAGAAGAAAAATAAGAAGAAGAGGAAGAAGAAAAAGAAGAAGAAGAAGAAGAAGAAGAAGAAAAAGAAGAAGAATAAAAAGAAAAAGAAGAAGAAGACGAAGAAGAAGAAGAAGAAGAAGAAGAAGAAGAAGAAGAAGAAGAAGAAGAAGAAGAAGAAGAAGAAGAAGAAGAAGAAGAATAACAATAATAAGAAGAAGAAAAAGAAGAAGAAGAAGAATAAGAAAAATAAGAAGAAGAAGAAAAAAAAGAAGAAGAAGAAGAAGAAAAAAGAAGAAGAAGAAGAATAAGAAGAAAGAAGAAGAAGAATAACAAGAAGCTTTCTTGTGTGGTCAATATCTTTTGCTTAGAGCCTTCAACAGTCGCTTACTCCCAGAATGGGAAGATGCAACGATTTGCCTTTATTGGCGAGAGTGCAGAGTGTTTGAGTTTCTTGAATTTTATTATGGATGTACTTCCTCCAGCTATCCTTCTAAACCTTGAATTGTGTGCACTGTTTGTGTGCACAATTGTGTGCAGTGACTGGCCCAATTTGAATAAAATCTTCCTTGATGACCTACAATTTCATTCGTCTGAAGAGTGGTTTTCTCCAACATTATATGTAGGAAGAAAATTTGTATGCTTTGCAATGGAGAGCTATGCCGTGATAGTTTCCATATTTAGAGCGATTGCCGTTTTAAAGAATAGAGCATAATGCGGCCACTTTATCATACTAATCAAATAAGGTCAAAAAGTAGTTCCACAAAGTATTCCTTTCAAATATCACGAACCCGGGGTTAATGCAATCAACCCCAGTGGAACATTATTTCAGTCTTTGAACGGTCAGCATCAATTTCTGTTAAGATGGGTCCCCTGAAGACATCTCCGTGGTCTGCGCCTTACTATTTGATTGAGTAAATAAGAGAAAAGCTCTTTTCTAGTGTCGAGTACTACATCAATGTAAAACACGGAGATTTTCAGCGATAGATGTACGAAAAATTTACGAGTCAGCCGATGAAGCAATCCGAAGTCTACGTGGAATAAGCGAGAAAGCTGAAACCAGAGACGTGTAGGTCATATATTTATTGCTGAATGTATTAGATCCCGAAAGCAGATTCCAGAGCGATCTAGAGCGGCCATAAGTTCTGAGATGCCAACACTAAAATCATTTCTTGAGTTTCTGAATAATCGAGCGGCTGAGCTGGAAGGGGCGCAATTGTCAACAAAACTTAATTGTAAATCAAACAAAACCATCCACTTTTACAATTTTACCCTCGATAAATGTGTTAAATGTTTACAAAACCACGTTTTTTATCGATGTCCCGATTTTAGACAGTTATCCGTACTAGCTCGTACCCAATTAGTTACACAAAATGAGCTTTGTCACAATTGTTTAAGCCCAGGGCACCCAACGGACAGTTGTATGTCTAAATATCCATGTCACTGGTGCTCAATGAAGCATCCATACTCTATTGCATAATCAAAGCAAAAATAATTTTCAAAATCGAAAATTACCAGAACCGAGATCATGTCACATCGTACCAGAACAGCACAATGAGTATTATCTATCAGCGAATACCGATCAACTTGGTTCAAAGAATTTATTAAATCCAAATTTGAATATTTTTCAAAACATATCACAAAAGCAATTACCAATCAACCAAGGTCAATCGGTTCCAGATTCCTCTTGTGATAACATCAAACAACCATCAACTCTTTACAATATCAATCAATCATCGGCTGCCAATCTACAATCGGTCACCAATCAACATTCGAGCTCCAATCAACAACCAAATATTAATGTACAGTCCAGCTACAATAAACATATTATATCTACAAGTGAAACTCAGCAATTATTCAGTACTGTAACATACGCGCAGACTTCTTTGATAACTGCAAAACAATGCATTTTATCAACAGCTCTCGTTTACGTCAAGGACAAATTTGTCCTGCTCGATTCAGGTTCTTAAGCCTCTTTCAACTCAGAAGAATGTGTTAGCCGGCTAGGTTTAAAGAGAGCAAATGCAAGAATTCCGGTTATGGGTTTAACATCAGTCAAATCAGGAACCACAAACGGTCTAGTTAGAGTAGATTTATCTTCACGTTTAAATAATAAGACAATCACGATAAATGCTCTAGTCTTACCAAAATTAACATCAATGATATCAACGCGTTCTTACAAAAATGTGGATTTCTGAAGAATTGAGTGATATTAGGTCTTATTTCCCAGAAGAAAGGCAATGTGAGCAATCTTTGGTAAACACCACCTCTCGAGACGAGTTCGGGCAAATTGTAGTTTAAATACCAGTCAGATTAAATCCACCACTATTGGGGAAGTCACTTCAATCCGCACTTCAAAATTTGGGCCATATGATACCAATTGCGCCGTATTATATGATAAACCTGCTGAAAATGTTTTCTATATGCCACACCACGCCATTAGAACGGAGAGTAGTACGACAACAAAACTTCGGGTTGCTTTTGATGCGTCATGCAAATTAACTTCTGCGGGATATCCCTAAATGATACTAGGCTTGTGGGTCCATCCAAAATAGCTTGATCAATATTTTAATAAGATTCCGGAAACATGCAATTGTATTTACAGCCGATATTGAAAAAATGTTTCGGCAAGTTTGTGTCAATGGAAAGCATTGTGATTACCAACGTATAGTGTGGCGAACCTGTCCATCAAACCTAGTCACCACTTACCGCCTACTGACAGTTACATACGGCCAGGCTTTAGCCTTATTTCTAGCTACGCGATCACTACAACAGTTGGCAATTGAGACAGATTATCCAAACACTGCAAATACGATTAAAAATAATTTTTGCATGGACGATCTAATGAGTGGAGCTTCAAACTTGATTAAGGGACGAACAATCCGCAATAATATAATCAACATTTTAGAATCTGGTGGACTACATCTTCGTAAATGGTCCTCTAACTCTTCTCAGTTTCTCAAGGATTTACCAGCTGAAGACCAAGATATCACTCCCCTCAGTATAGATGAAGATTTATAGATGAAGACTTATATTAAACTTCTTGGCATTCAATGGAACCCTCTGTAAGACACACTCTTATTCAAAATTAAATTAATTTGATCCTTTGGCCTGGGTCGCATCGATGACAATTTTAGTTAAGATCCTATTTCAATAACTTTGGATCAAAAATCTGTCTTGGGATGATACTCTACCAGAAGAAATTGCCTCCAGAAGGTTCAAGATCCGAGAACAATATCCTTGTTTAGAAGAAACTTATAATACCACGTAATATTTTTACCAACGAAAGTTCCTTAGCATTATTTGTATTTTCAGATGTTCAGAATTCAGAATTCGCATATTTTGCCATCATTTATGTTCGTTGCGTTACAGAACAGGGAGCTATAAAGGTTAATTTATTAACTTCGAAAACACGCGTCGCGCCTATAAAAACAATTTCTTTGCCACGCTGAGAATTAAATGCCGCCGTGATATTTACCCGGAAGAAATTATTTTGAAAACGTCATGGTGGCGTGGACCGCGATAGTTTGAAAGAAATGAAAATGAGTGGCAAGTAACAAGTGCATTTTTAAGAGATTCTAAGGCAGTTCTTCATCGGAATTTCAGATTCAAATCTCCAAATATCGTTCTGCGATTCAATAATAAAACGGTTCTCGGCATGGCCTAAATTAATAAATATCACTGCATTATGCATGAGGTTCATCACAATATTAAAGGCGGGTGCGAGTGTGAAAAGCCGAAAGGTTTAACAGTTCAAGAACTACAAGAATCTGAAAATATTTATATTACAACAAAAACATTTTTTGAGAGAAATAAAGATGTTTAAGATTCAACCAGCAGTTACCATCTAAATCACAATTATCCGCTCTCGATCCATTTCTTGATGAAGAAATACTGCGGGTCGTCGTAAGATTACGTCACTCACTTCTTCCTGTGCAGATTAAACACTCTATCATACTGCCGTGTTACGTCAAAAATACTGGATATTGAATTCATGCAAAAGAGCAGTGAAAACGGTCATACACAGATGCTTAACTTGTTTTAGATACAAAAGGCACAACACAAATCAGTATATGGGTGATTTATCAGCTCCACGAGTCTAAGCCTTTAGACCATTCCTTCATAGTGGCGTAGATTTTGCGGGACCGCTTAATATAAAGCTTCGAAAGGGACGATGCCTCCAAACTTCCAAAGGATACATCGTGCTATTTATTTGCTTATCTACCAAAGCAATTCATCTTGATGTTTCAATAGATTTATCAAGTCAAGGTTTTTAACAGTTCTCATAAGATTTACTGGGAGGTGTGGATTCACTCGGATGTGTATTCCGACAATGGTACGAATTTTGTCGAATGCAATAAATTCTTAAAAGAACTTTTTGAGAAACAAAGCCTACATCAAGATGGAGTCAACTGGCATTTTAAACCACCACAATCGCTACACTTCAGCGGGTTTTGGGAATCAAAATGTCAAGAGTGTCAAATATTATTTGAAACGCGCCACTAGAGACAAATTACTAACCTTCGACGAACTATTAACTTTACTTGTTCAAATTGAAGCACTTTTAAATTTTCGGCCCTTGAGCATAAATTCTAATGATGAATTCAACCCTCTTACACCGGGTTATTTCCTGATTGGACAAGAACTAACTATGATACCAGAGTCACATCTATTAGATCATTAAACATTTTGTGAAGAGATACCTCATAGTCTATGAGGGTGTGCCTTAATTTCTGGATATTTTGGATGTTTTCTGGTCAATACCGCTCTTGTTGCTTAGGAATGTGGCGCCACTTATTATTTTACCAATTCTATATTTGCGACAACGTTGCCCACTTTTATGTTGGATAGAAAAGCAGTCTAGAACTGTTTTAGAATCAGTCCATGTAATATAAGACTTGTAAGTTTTAGTTTACTTTCTGAACTCTGCAATCTGTTCTGGGGCCGAAGCTCTCCCAACTCTTTCGCAGTTAATTTTTAACGTCCTACTTTACGCCGTCACCAGCCAAATTGAGGACGCACGAATACAGGTTCGATTTTAAATCCATCTGCACATTGCATTGCTCCAGCCAGCCTGCACTGACATGGACGATGGTTCGGCCCATGGATTCTGCACTCCAACAGGGGGTCATAGTTGTGTTCATCGTCATCACCGATCGAAATCAGGTGATGAAAAATCCCTTTTGCAACCCTCCCCCGTTGGGATTCGAACCCGGTACCTCCCGTCTCAAACACCGCAGCTTTAACCACTGCGCCAATTGCTCGGTTAGTTTACTTTCATTGATGCTCTATAGCCTCAGCAGGAGCTAACCTTGGTTTTGGAGCTTATTATGCAACATGTGATAAACATTCGCATACCTTGACGTGTTTTTTACTGTATTTAATATAAGCATGAAGAAGAAGAAGTTTTCTTATGTGGTCAATATATTTTACAAGTTGAGATTAGGAGATCAGAGTCGAAAAAATATCACAAATTAGGGTAAAAAGATACACAAAGATCTCTCACGAGTTCAGAGTTATTGCAATCAACCTCAGTGGAATGTCTTGTTTAGTCTTTGCACGGCCAGCGTAAATTTCTGTTAAGATGGGTCTCCAAAAGACATCTCCGCAGTCTGTATCTTACCACTTGATTGAGTAACTCAGAAAAATGCTCCTTTTTAGTGTCGACTACTACATCAAAACACGGAGATTTTCATTCTGGACCCGAGTGGCAATATATCTAGTTCTGAAGTTATGGTGCAATGTCTACAAAATAAGCGCTTAGCAATTTGGAAGGTCATTTTCCAATATAAAATTCACCCACACCACCAACATAAAATTTTTTACCGACTGTAATTTATGAATTGTAATACTTACATTTTTTCTATAATGCATTTTAAATTGATTCATGTACATTGTACACTTATATGATACTAGCATACGTGAGATGATGATGATAATGATGATGATGATGATCGAGGTTATTTATTTCACAATTCTATTGATGATCATATTTAAATTTAAATAAAAATAAAAACCAAATTAGCGATCATTTTCTTACTGCATTTGTATTCTTCATAAACACCTGGATTATTACCGTTCTATTCGAATTATGGCATTCGAATGGTTTTAGAATTATAATTATGTGAAATCATATATGCTAATCAGCCATGATCACATTTATAATTTTTTTATTAGCTGGTTGTCGATAAAAGTGATGATCTCAACCGGCTAATTGTAAATTAGTTTTATACTTAAGTCATAATATTGCGAATAAATAATTATGAGGGTGCGCACTGGTTCGTATCAAAAATTTTACTTTTATATGGTTCGCCAATGAGGGAACTTTGCTATTTATTTTGATCACGCTGCAACATTTATCATAATGTTTTTATCTTAAATTTTTTGATGCATCGTTTTCAATTTTAATGCGTTGTTTTGAACGACTTAGTAATCAGTAGACCAGCTTTAACCAAAACTGGATCTCTCTGGATCAATTACTATCGAGAACAGTGATTTTCGTTTAAGTTGGCATGCTCGATTCAGAAATCGTTGAGGTTTATAAACCGTTTTCGAAGGAAAATCAGCAGTGGCAGTTTTAAGCACCAGTGCTTGCGATTTCTGCTTGAGTACAGATTTTGACTTCCCAGTATTCACTGAAATGACTTCTAGAATGTACACTTCTTGAAGTCCTTCGTAGGCCAAATTCGTTTGATGCCTTCTCATTTATAATGTTAGCCTGGTTATTTTTAACAGACTATGTAGTCATCGTGATTTCATGCATCAATAAATGGTTGGATATTGTAGTGGCCACTTTTCAATCGATTGAACTACATAGTTGGTTGATTCTAAAGAAGTTTAATCGGACGTCTACTTATCTGAAACGAACACAGTGAGTATGAGTTTTATGACATTAAGCACTGGATATTGATGATATTCCATGAAACTTAGTCATCGGTATCAAAGGAAAATCTGAAACACGTTTCTAGTTTTGACGGAATAGTTGAAGTTTCTCTCAATTCGACATTAAATCTCCCATTTTTCAAATTTCTCCATTTGTTTTTTTGTTCCACCACGTAAACTTTCCAACTGCCCCAAAGTTGAGTAAGTAAACCCATATACTTTAATGTCCATAACGTTTCATTTGTACTCACGTGTTCTTTCGCTCGATGCCACTGCCATCTCCACGCCGGGTAATTGTTGAAAACATAAAATAATACGATGCGATAGATTCTCCTCATCGCCTGGCTGAGGCTATATTGGGCCAAATCGGCACCTCGAGCCATAATAACCATGGCTATGTCGTCCGCATAACCCACCAAGGATACACCCTCTGGTACTTCAAGCCACAGCAAGCCGTCATACAGGACATTCCACAGATCCGGACCTAGAATCGAACCCTGTGCTACTCCAGCAGTGATCGCTTTCCTTTTAACTCCATTCATAGTATCGTACAACAAGTTTCTGTTCTTCAGGTAGTCATTCATCATTATCAATAGGTAACTTGGGATCTCAAAACCCCTCCGAAAGTATGTCCTCTCATCTCGCTGAGTTAAACGCATTCTTAACGTCGAGAGTAACGAGAAATACCAATGATCTTGCTTGGTGATTTGCTTTCTCCGCTCTTTCCACTGCGTTGGTTACTTCAGTAATAGCGTTGATGGATGAGTGACCTTTCCGAAAGCCATGCTGCCTAGGAGAGAGTCCACCCGCCGCTTGAATGGCTGAGTCCAACCGTAGTTTCAGCAGTTTTTCAAAAAGCTTACCCATCGTGTCAAGCTTGCAGATAGGCCTATATGTTGAGGGACAGTCAGGATTCCCTCCCTTACCCTTTTCGATCAACAAGAGTTGGGCTACTTTCCAGCCTACTGGAAACACTCCCGCTACCAGGCAATTATTGTATAGAGTGAGCAGTAGCTATGGGCAACCGCCGACCACCTGTTTCAACACTTCGACGGGAATGCCATATGGTCCTGGAATATTATTATATTATTATATTATTATATTATTATATTATTAAATTATTATATTATTATATTATTATATTATTATATTATTATATTATTATATTATTATATTATTATATTATTATATTATTATATTATTATATTATTATATTATTATATTATTATATTATTATATTATTATATTATTAAATTATTATATTATTATATTATTATATTATTATATTATTATATTATTATATTATTATATTATTATATTATTATATTATTATATTATTATATTATTATATTATTATATTATTATATTATTATATTATTATATTATTATATTATTATATTATTATATTATTATATTATTATATTATTATATTATTATATTATTATATTATTATATTATTATATTATTATATTATTATATTATTATATTATTATATTATTATATTATTATATTATTATATTATTATATTATTATATTATTATATTATTATATTATTATATTATTATATTATTATATTATTATATTATTATATTATTATATTATTATATTATTATATTATTATATTATTATATTATTATATTATTATATTATTATATTATTATATTATTATATTATTATATTATTATATTATTATATTATTATATTATTATATTATTATATTATTATATTATTATATTATTATATTATTATATTATTATATTATTATATTATTATATTATTATATTATTATATTATTATATTATTATATTATTATATTATTATATTATTATATTATTATATTATTATATTATTATATTATTATATTATTATATTATTATATTATTATATTATTATATTATTATATTATTATATTATTATATTATTATATTATTATATTATTATATTATTATATTATTATATTATTATATTATTATATTATTATATTATTATATTATTATATTATTATATTATTATATTATTATATTATTATATTATTATATTATTATATTATTATATTATTATATTATTATATTATTATATTATTATATTATTATATTATTATATTATTATATTATTATATTATTATATTATTATATTATTATATTATTATATTATTATATTATTATATTATTATATTATTATATTATTATATTATTATATTATTATATTATTATATTATTATATTATTATATTATTATATTATTATATTATTATATTATTATATTATTATATTATTATATTATTATATTATTATATTATTATATTATTATATTATTATATTATTATATTATTATATTATTATATTATTATATTATTATATTATTATATTATTATATTATTATATTATTATATTATTATATTATTATATTATTATATTATTATATTATTATATTATTATATTATTATATTATTATATTATTATATTATTATATTATTATATTATTATATTATTATATTATTATATTATTATATTATTATATTATTATATTATTATATTATTATATTATTATATTATTATATTATTATATTATTATATTATTATATTATTATATTATTATATTATTATATTATTATATTATTATATTATTATATTATTATATTATTATATTATTATATTATTATATTATTATATTATTATATTATTATATTATTATATTATTATATTATTATATTATTATATTATTATATTATTATATTATTATATTATTATATTATTATATTATTATATTATTATATTATTATATTATTATATTATTATATTATTATATTATTATATTATTATATTATTATATTATTATATTATTATATTATTATATTATTATATTATTATATTATTATATTATTATATTATTATATTATTATATTATTATATTATTATATTATTATATTATTATATTATTATATTATTATATTATTATATTATTATATTATTATATTATTATATTATTATATTATTATATTATTATATTATTATATTATTATATTATTATATTATTATATTATTATATTATTATATTATTATATTATTATATTATTATATTATTATATTATTATATTATTATATTATTATATTATTATATTATTATATTATTATATTATTATATTATTATATTATTATATTATTATATTATTATATTATTATATTATTATATTATTATATTATTATATTATTATATTATTATATTATTATATTATTATATTATTATATTATTATATTATTATATTATTATATTATTATATTATTATATTATTATATTATTATATTATTATATTATTATATTATTATATTATTATATTATTATATTATTATATTATTATATTATTATATTATTATATTATTATATTATTATATTATTATATTATTATATTATTATATTATTATATTATTATATTATTATATTATTATATTATTATATTATTATATTATTATATTATTATATTATTATATTATTATATTATTATATTATTATATTATTATATTATTATATTATTATATTATTATATTATTATATTATTATATTATTATATTATTATATTATTATATTATTATATTATTATATTATTATATTATTATATTATTATATTATTATATTATTATATTATTATATTATTATATTATTATATTATTATATTATTATATTATTATATTATTATATTATTATATTATTATATTATTATATTATTATATTATTATATTATTATATATATAATAATATAATAATATAATATAATATAGCTTTCTCCGCTCTTTCCACTGCGTTGGTTACTTCAGTAATAGCGTTGATGGATGAGTGACCTTTCCGAAAGCCATGCTGCCTAGGAGAGAGTCCACCCGCCGCTTGAATGGCTGAGTCCAACCGTAGTTTCAGCAGTTTTTCAAAAAGCTTACCCATCGTGTCAAGCTTGCAGATAGGCCTATATGTTGAGGGACAGTCAGGATTCCCTCCCTTACCCTTTTCGATCAACAAGAGTTGGGCTACTTTCCAGCCTACTGGAAACACTCCCGCTACCAGGCAATTATTGTATAGAGTGAGCAGTAGCTATGGGCAACCGCCGACCACCTGTTTCAACACTTCGACGGGAATGCCATATGGTCCTGGAATATTATTATATTATTATATTATTATATTATTATATTATTAAATTATTATATTATTATATTATTATATTATTATATTATTATATTATTATATTATTATATTATTATATTATTATATTATTATATTATTATATTATTATATTATTATATTATTATATTATTATATTATTATATTATTATATTATTATATTATTATATTATTATATTATTATATTATTATATTATTATATTATTATATTATTATATTATTATATTATTATATTATTATATTATTATATTATTATATTATTATATTATTATATTATTATATTATTATATTATTATATTATTATATTATTATATTATTATATTATTATATTATTATATTATTATATTATTATATTATTATATTATTATATTATTATATTATTATATTATTATATTATTATATTATTATATTATTATATTATTATATTATTATATTATTATATTATTATATTATTATATTATTATATTATTATATTATTATATTATTATATTATTATATTATTATATTATTATATTATTATATTATTATATTATTATATTATTATATTATTATATTATTATATTATTATATTATTATATTATTATATTATTATATTATTATATTATTATATTATTATATTATTATATTATTATATTATTATATTATTATATTATTATATTATTATATTATTATATTATTATATTATTATATTATTATATTATTATATTATTATATTATTATATTA
>OY744477.1:109921370-110197137 GCA_963556175.1 Tipula confusa | reverse complement strand
TGAATGAATTGAATGAATTGAATGAATTGAATGAATTGAATGAATTGAATGAATTGAATGAATTGAATGAATTGAATGAATTGAATGAATTGAATGAATTGAATGAATTGAATGAATTGAATGAATTGAATGAATTGAATGAATTGAATGAATTGAATGAATTGAATGAATTGAATGAATTGAATGAATTGAATGAATTGAATGAATTGAATGAATTGAATGAATTGAATGAATTGAATGAATTGAATGAATTGAATGAATTGAATGAATTGAATGAATTGAATGAATTGAATGAATTGAATGAATTGAATGAATTGAATGAATTGAATGAATTGAATGAATTGAATGAATTGAATGAATTGAATGAATTGAATGAATTGAATGAATTGAATGAATTGAATGAATTGAATGAATTGAATGAATTGAATGAATTGAATGAATTGAATGAATTGAATGAATTGAATGAATTGAATGAATTGAATGAATTGAATGAATTGAATGAATTGAATGAATTGAATGAATTGAATGAATTGAATGAATTGAATGAATTGAATGAATTGAATGAATTGAATGAATTGAATGAATTGAATGAATTGAATGAATTGAATGAATTGAATGAATTGAATGAATTGAATGAATTGAATGAATTGAATGAATTGAATGAATTGAATGAATTGAATGAATTGAATGAATTGAATGAATTGAATGAATTGAATGAATTGAATGAATTGAATGAATTGAATGAATTGAATGAATTGAATGAATTGAATGAATTGAATGAATTGAATGAATTGAATGAATTGAATGAATTGAATGAATTGAATGAATTGAATGAATTGAATGAATTGAATGAATTGAATGAATTGAATGAATTGAATGAATTGAATGAATTGAATGAATTGAATGAATTGAATGAATTGAATGAATTGAATGAATTGAATGAATTGAATGAATTGAATGAATTGAATGAATTGAATGAATTGAATGAATTGAATGAATTGAATGAATTGAATGAATTGAATGAATTGAATGAATTGAATGAATTGAATGAATTGAATGAATTGAATGAATTGAATGAATTGAATGAATTGAATGAATTGAATGAATTGAATGAATTGAATGAATTGAATGAATTGAATGAATTGAATGAATTGAATGAATTGAATGAATTGAATGAATTGAATGAATTGAATGAATTGAATGAATTGAATGAATTGAATGAATTGAATGAATTGAATGAATTGAATGAATTGAATGAATTGAATGAATTGAATGAATTGAATGAATTGAATGAATTGAATGAATTGAATGAATTGAATGAATTGAATGAATTGAATGAATTGAATGAATTGAATGAATTGAATGAATTGAATGAATTGAATGAATTGAATGAATTGAATGAATTGAATGAATTGAATGAATTGAATGAATTGAATGAATTGAATGAATTGAATGAATTGAATGAATTGAATGAATTGAATGAATTGAATGAATTGAATGAATTGAATGAATTGAATGAATTGAATGAATTGAATGAATTGAATGAATTGAATGAATTGAATGAATTGAATGAATTGAATGAATTGAATGAATTGAATGAATTGAATGAATTGAATGAATTGAATGAATTGAATGAATTGAATGAATTGAATGAATTGAATGAATTGAATGAATTGAATGAATTGAATGAATTGAATGAATTGAATGAATTGAATGAATTGAATGAATTGAATGAATTGAATGAATTGAATGAATTGAATGAATTGAATGAATTGAATGAATTGAATGAATTGAATGAATTGAATGAATTGAATGAATTGAATGAATTGAATGAATTGAATGAATTGAATGAATTGAATGAATTGAATGAATTGAATGAATTGAATGAATTGAATGAATTGAATGAATTGAATGAATTGAATGAATTGAATGAATTGAATGAATTGAATGAATTGAATGAATTGAATGAATTGAATGAATTGAATGAATTGAATGAATTGAATGAATTGAATGAATTGAATGAATTGAATGAATTGAATGAATTGAATGAATTGAATGAATTGAATGAATTGAATGAATTGAATGAATTGAATGAATTGAATGAATTGAATGAATTGAATGAATTGAATGAATTGAATGAATTGAATGAATTGAATGAATTGAATGAATTGAATGAATTGAATGAATTGAATGAATTGAATGAATTGAATGAATTGAATGAATTGAATGAATTGAATGAATTGAATGAATTGAATGAATTGAATGAATTGAATGAATTGAATGAATTGAATGAATTGAATGAATTGAATGAATTGAATGAATTGAATGAATTGAATGAATTGAATGAATTGAATGAATTGAATGAATTGAATGAATTGAATGAATTGAATGAATTGAATGAATTGAATGAATTGAATGAATTGAATGAATTGAATGAATTGAATGAATTGAATGAATTGAATGAATTGAATGAATTGAATGAATTGAATGAATTGAATGAATTGAATGAATTGAATGAATTGAATGAATTGAATGAATTGAATGAATTGAATGAATTGAATGAATTGAATGAATTGAATGAATTGAATGAATTGAATGAATTGAATGAATTGAATGAATTGAATGAATTGAATGAATTGAATGAATTGAATGAATTGAATGAATTGAATGAATTGAATGAATTGAATGAATTGAATGAATTGAATGAATTGAATGAATTGAATGAATTGAATGAATTGAATGAATTGAATGAATTGAATGAATTGAATGAATTGAATGAATTGAATGAATTGAATGAATTGAATGAATTGAATGAATTGAATGAATTGAATGAATTGAATGAATTGAATGAATTGAATGAATTGAATGAATTGAATGAATTGAATGAATTGAATGAATTGAATGAATTGAATGAATTGAATGAATTGAATGAATTGAATGAATTGAATGAATTGAATGAATTGAATGAATTGAATGAATTGAATGAATTGAATGAATTGAATGAATTGAATGAATTGAATGAATTGAATGAATTGAATGAATTGAATGAATTGAATGAATTGAATGAATTGAATGAATTGAATGAATTGAATGAATTGAATGAATTGAATGAATTGAATGAATTGAATGAATTGAATGAATTGAATGAATTGAATGAATTGAATGAATTGAATGAATTGAATGAATTGAATGAATTGAATGAATTGAATGAATTGAATGAATTGAATGAATTGAATGAATTGAATGAATTGAATGAATTGAATGAATTGAATGAATTGAATGAATTGAATGAATTGAATGAATTGAATGAATTGAATGAATTGAATGAATTGAATGAATTGAATGAATTGAATGAATTGAATGAATTGAATGAATTGAATGAATTGAATGAATTGAATGAATTGAATGAATTGAATGAATTGAATGAATTGAATGAATTGAATGAATTGAATGAATTGAATGAATTGAATGAATTGAATGAATTGAATGAATTGAATGAATTGAATGAATTGAATGAATTGAATGAATTGAATGAATTGAATGAATTGAATGAATTGAATGAATTGAATGAATTGAATGAATTGAATGAATTGAATGAATTGAATGAATTGAATGAATTGAATGAATTGAATGAATTGAATGAATTGAATGAATTGAATGAATTGAATGAATTGAATGAATTGAATGAATTGAATGAATTGAATGAATTGAATGAATTGAATGAATTGAATGAATTGAATGAATTGAATGAATTGAATGAATTGAATGAATTGAATGAATTGAATGAATTGAATGAATTGAATGAATTGAATGAATTGAATGAATTGAATGAATTGAATGAATTGAATGAATTGAATGAATTGAATGAATTGAATGAATTGAATGAATTGAATGAATTGAATGAATTGAATGAATTGAATGAATTGAATGAATTGAATGAATTGAATGAATTGAATGAATTGAATGAATTGAATGAATTGAATGAATTGAATGAATTGAATGAATTGAATGAATTGAATGAATTGAATGAATTGAATGAATTGAATGAATTGAATGAATTGAATGAATTGAATGAATTGAATGAATTGAATGAATTGAATGAATTGAATGAATTGAATGAATTGAATGAATTGAATGAATTGAATGAATTGAATGAATTGAATGAATTGAATGAATTGAATGAATTGAATGAATTGAATGAATTGAATGAATTGAATGAATTGAATGAATTGAATGAATTGAATGAATTGAATGAATTGAATGAATTGAATGAATTGAATGAATTGAATGAATTGAATGAATTGAATGAATTGAATGAATTGAATGAATTGAATGAATTGAATGAATTGAATGAATTGAATGAATTGAATGAATTGAATGAATTGAATGAATTGAATGAATTGAATGAATTGAATGAATTGAATGAATTGAATGAATTGAATGAATTGAATGAATTGAATGAATTGAATGAATTGAATGAATTGAATGAATTGAATGAATTGAATGAATTGAATGAATTGAATGAATTGAATGAATTGAATGAATTGAATGAATTGAATGAATTGAATGAATTGAATGAATTGAATGAATTGAATGAATTGAATGAATTGAATGAATTGAATGAATTGAATGAATTGAATGAATTGAATGAATTGAATTAATTGAATGAATTGAATGAATTGAATGAATTGAATGAATTGAATGAATTGAATGAATTGAATGAATTGAATGAATTGAATGAATTGAATGAATTGAATGAATTGAATGAATTGAATGAATTGAATGAATTGAATGAATTGAATGAATTGAATGAATTGAATGAATTGAATGAATTGAATGAATTGAATGAATTGAATGAATTGAATGAATTGAATGAATTGAATGAATTGAATGAATTGAATGAATTGAATGAATTGAATGAATTGAATGAATTGAATGAATGAAACATAGGTCATCCAATTTATTTAAGTCATTCAAATAAATTGAATGACCTATGTTTTGTCGTTTTTTCATTATGATATGCCATTTTTAACTTTCTCCAAGATTTTAAACTAATTTGAAATTGTTTTCTGCATTTCCTGGGTTTTTAAATCATTTCTTAGCTATAACTTTTTTAAATATCTGGATGCACTATAATTTTATAACTTCAAAGACATTTTATTAAGATATTAAAATGCATCACAAAATTACAAGTCCAACTGTGCTACGAACGATTATACAATGTATTATAATAATTTTACAACAAAACATTGTAATAAATATAATTAATTTTAAGTTATGCGACTTACATCCATCAACATGATATTTTGTATTAAGATGTAAATTTTTAACGATATTTAGTTTTATCTTTGTAATATATATTAAATCAGATAAAAAAATGTCCATCGTGCACAGTAGGAAACTAATGAAAAACATAAAGGAGGGCACCTGACACAATCATACGAATTACTTGCACTAAAATGACGAAATTGATCGATTTAAATTAAAATTTAATTTTTAGTACACGATTTAATTTTTTTTTGTATATAAACAGGTGTCTCAAAACTAATGACTTCATTTGTTTTGTTAATATATTAACTAAGACAATTTTACTTAGGGTACCTTTTATAAGATAATTGAAAATAATTTAGTTTTAGAAATAAAATTCCAGAACGGTAAAGGCCAGCTAAGATCATTATTTTACGCGCTCTATGCAGTAGTGTTCCGCATATATTATCTTTCTAAGAATAAAATGGATTTTCATTAATTTTAACACCTTCGTACCGAACAAGATTATTTCCAGTAACACCACTTCTTGGTAATCTTGGCGAATGTGGTGGGGGGACATAAGTCGTATTATTTTCATCGGACCCGCAACCTAACACAGCACCCACTTTCTGTCCGCTATGCTGGTCATATTTTAGACAGAGGTCAGGGGGTGGGTGGTCACGAATGGATGTATATCAGGTAAATCCAGGAGAGACTCGTAAGTGCATGTACGACCACCACGTAGTGGCTACAGGTAACTAGGAATCTTCCTAATGTACAGTGCTGAAGGAGTAAACCTTAAACCATGTAAATCCCCAAGCATCGGTGGAACAGTATATGCCCAGGAATTAATGGTTAGTGGGTCAACAAACTTCTAATATGTGGACTCTGGATATCAGGTGACCTCCAGTTTTAATCTGCTTTACCCTTGTATACGGATCTCTGCGAGGGCGGACCGATAATTTCTCCAAAACTCGTGGGAACATAATGAACATAACAACAACTAAAACAAAAGAAACAGGCAATCTCAAAAAGCCAATAGGAAAAACGGATGGTGGCTTAAACCTTAAAGATAAAGTCACCAACGAAACAATAAGGGTCTTGCAGGTGGCGGTGCTGTGTAAAGGGCACAGTAGGTTCAGTAAACGCGACCTTGGTACCTAAGCCGCAGACTGGCTTGAAAGTTTTCGCTGAGGCAAGGCGGTGGTATAGGAACAGACGCGTGGCTCAGCGGATATTATCAGGCCACCTCTGAGGAGTTCAAAGAACAGAAGGAATCTCTGGCATGGGCAAAGGTTACCTTCTTTGGCGACAATTCGGTAAGGGCACCAACAGAGTCGAAAAGACAGTGGTCACAAGAAGAATTGGAAGCTGGGATAGTCAGTGACCTAGAATGCATGGAGCCTAAGAAGATACTAGGACACACAGGGCAAAACTGCTCAGTGACGTCATTAAGGAGCATCCAGTGATATTAGCTGTCATTGACAGGAGTCAAGAAGATGAGAGTATCACTCTTGATAATTGGAGACTAGTGTATAACGCCCTAAACTCCGTTTTCTTAACGATCCTTGGAGAAAATCTGGAGCCTCCTCCATCTTGTAGGGATTTAGGATGGCAGCAAGGGCGCGTGTAGCTAACGGCGTGCGCCGATCAAAGATCGTCAAAACTTTATCATCTGGCCGTACCTAAGGTAAAGGAAGTGTGGGGAGGCGCGAAACTAGCAGTGGTTGACAAGAACGAGATCTCTAGCACACCAAAGGCACGCGTCTGGTTTCCAATCGAGCCACCCTGTCCGGAAGAAATAATTCGGATAATTCGGGCAAGCAATATTGATCTTCCGACGAACAATTGGAAGATCATTAAACAAGTGGAGGCGAAGGGAGGATCTAGGTTGTCCATTTTAATGGTGATCAAAGAGTCCCTAGCCCCTCTAGCTAAGACAAAGGGGGTAATCAGCTTCGGCTTCGGGTCGAATACCCTAAAGGTGTTTAAAAAGGATGAGGTCGAAGCGATTGTGGAAGGCCTACCAATGGAAGAGGAACCACCAAAGACCGAAAGAGAAAACTCTGCCGCGACAGCAGAGGGTATATAAAGGAAAGTAAGTTAATCTGTTTATGCTTAGCACGGTTCAGATTAATCTTCACCGTTCTAAGGCTGCTTCGGCAGTCATGATCCTCAGACTGACCAAATCAGGTGAGGATATAATTCTAGTCCAAGAATCCTTGATTAGTAAAAACAAGATCTGTGGCCTCGGTTTAAAAGGGTAAAAAATTTTATACTCTTCTAGGTCCGATAAGATCAAATCTTGCATTCTCGCTAAAAATAACTTGAATATTTTTCTTCTTCCATAATATAGTAGTGGTGACGTAACATCAGTCGGCCTGGAGACGGGAGGCTGCATATTACGGCTAATTTCAGCGTACATGGACCGAGAGAAGGAGGTTCCGCCAGTTAACCTGGGGGAACTGATACTCGAAGCGGAAAGGAAAGGGAAAAGATCGGAGTAATACTGGGTTGTGATGCTAATGCGCATCATACAATCTGGGGAAGCACCAACATCAATGATAGGGGTAAGTACTTATTTGATTACTTATTGGGAATTAACCTTGTAGTGTGTAATGTGGGGCAGGAGGCCACTCTTACTATCAGTAATAGGCAGGAGGTACTTGATATTACCTTTGCATCAGAATTCATTATAAATATGGCCAAAGAATGAAGGGTGGCGACGGAGCTCTCCTTTTCGGACAATCGGTACGTGACGTTTAATATTGACATTCACACTGTTATCGGGAGAGCCTTCCGGAATCTTAGAAGGACTAACTGGAACAAATATGGGGAAGTGTTAGAACGACTCTTACCGACCGATGCTTTGAAGCCCCCTAGCCGCAGAGAAGGAACTGGATTTCCTGGTGGAGGAAATCACAAGCGCCTGCAACTTGTCTTTGGATACTGCTTGCCTCAAGAGAATACCTAAGGGGAAGCCGAAACCGGTATGGTGGTCCAGGGATTTGAGAATCCTTCGTATAGAGTTTAGGAAAGCATTCAAAAGAGTAAAAAGCTCTAGGGAAGCTCAAGATTGGGACTTCCATAAGGAGCAGCTTAAAAAGTATAAAAGGGAATTAAGGAAAGCGCGGAGGATGTCTCGGAGAGTATTCTGTGATAAAATGGAAGGTGTTTCAGAAACCTCGCGCCTCGTGAAAACCTAATATACGAGCCCAATGAGCCCTTGTTACTTAATTAAACCAGATGGACTGTGGACAACGTCTAGTGGGAAATCATTGACGCTCCTATTGGAAACCCATTTCCCAGGTAGTGTGGATGTGTCGACGTAGCTTGGTAGGAAGAGGAAACATTATCGTTCGGGTGCCCGGAGGAAATCGTGTGCAAAAACCAGATCCTATGGGCACTAAACGGCTTAAGATCCTATAAATTGGCAGGCCCGGACGGTATCATTCCAGTGGAATTGAAAAAACACTCATCGAGCATTCTCCCATGGCTGGAGGTAATCTTCAGGAGGTGTTTAAAGATGAATTAAACACAATATTCCTAGGTTAGGGTGATTTTTATCCCAAAAACGGGGAAGAATTCACAGGCCTACCCAAAGGACCTAAGACCTATAACTTTATCATCTTTTCTGTTGAAAACTTTGGAAAGACTGATTGACGTGTACAAACGTGCAAAAATAAAACCCAGTAATTTGGCAATTTCTCAGCATGCGTACTGGAAAGAGAGATCTGCGGACATGGTTTTGCATTCCCTGGCTCAAATAATTGAGAAATCAATCCACTCGAAAGAGTACTGTATGGTAGCTTTCCTCGATATAGAGGGCGCCTTTAACAATAGCAGGACAATGTCATGGAGGCAATTCTGGAAAGACTGTCTTTCTTAGATGTGAACTACCCCTTAAAAAGATTGATAAATTATATGCTAGAATGCAGGATTGTTAACGCGAAGATAGAGGAATCCACCATTAGGAAGCGAGTAGTTAGAGGAACTCCACAAGGTGGTGTCCTATCAGCTCTTCTCTGGAACATAGTAATCAATGGATTACTTTTGGAACTAGAAAGGGAGGGAATAGAGGTAATAGCGTATGCAGATGACGTAGCGATCGTGATCTCGGGTAGATACCTAAGCTTGATTAGGGAAGTCATGCAACATTGAATGATGTTGCTACTCATGATGTTCCTACTCATGTAGGAACGCCATCGGTAGGAGATGGGATCTAAAATCAGAGCTGGTACACTGGCTCTTTACCGCTGAAGTCAGACCGATTCTGATGAATGGGTTGAGTGTGTGGTGGCCAGCACTAGACAAGAAAACTTATAAAAATATGATACAGAAGACACAAAGAATTGCCTGCTTGCTTATAAGCGGGACACTGCGGACAGCCCCTACACGTGTTCTAGAGGCTATGCTTTACCTTCTTCCTGTCGACAGCTTTGGTAAGCAGAGAGTGGTAACTACGGCTGCACGACATTCTTCCGTGTTTCAGTGGAAATGTCTACAGACGGGCCACTCGACGATTGGCAGTTCGCTTAAGGAAGACTTGGCGATTAGTGACTACACAATACCGATTGTATGCTTTATAAAAGGCTTCCGGACCCTTATCCGCTCAAGGGAATCCTGGGAGAACAGGTCAACAACAGATACTGGAGGTATACAATTCTACACTGACGGCACCAAGCTAGACGGCAAAGTCGGAGCTGGAGTCTATAGTGTCAAATTAAATGTGAATATGTCCGTTCGTCTTTCTGTTCACTGCAATGTATACCAGGCAGAGATGGTAGCGATTGAGGAAGCGCGGACTGGTTTGCTGGAATCAGTTTCTCTGATGTTCGTGGTGGCATGAAATGCCGCTCATCTCTTAACGAAATGAGTGAGCATTTCAATATACAGATAGTCTGGGCCCCTGGTCACTCGGACGTTCTGAGGAACTGCAGAGCTGACGAACTGGCAAGGAAAGGTACAACTCTCCAATTGAAATCAGAAAGAGCAAATCTGGGGAGGCCTATAGCAACGCTTTTCATGGCGCTTAAAAATGAGGTGATAGCCTCGGCACAGAAGAGGAGGAATAACACCGATAACATGCAATGTAGTGTAGAAAATCTCTTCTAGGTCCGATAAGATCAAATCTTGCATTCTCGCTAAAAATAACTTGAATATTTTTCTTCTTCCATAATATAGTAGTGGTGACGTAACATCAGTCGGCCTGGAGACGGGAGGCTGCATATTACGGCTAATTTCAGCGTACATGGACCGAGAGAAGGAGGTTCCGCCAGTTAACCTGGTGGAACTGATACTCGAAGCGGAAAGGGAAAAGATCGGAGTAATACTGGGTTGTGATGCTAATGCGCATCATACAATCTGGGGAAGCACCAACATCAATGATAGGGGTAAGTACTTATTTGATTACTTATTGGGAATTAACCTTGTAGTGTGTAATGTGGGGCAGGAGGCCACTCTTACTATCAGTAATAGGCAGGAGGTACTTGATATTACCTTTGCATCAGAATTCATTATAAATATGGTCAAAGAATGAAGGGTGGCGACGGAGCTCTCCTTTTCGGACAATCGGTACGTGACGTTTAATATTGACATTCACACTGTTATCGGGAGAGCCTTCCGGAATCTTAGAAGGACTAACTGGAACAAATATGGGGAAGTGTTAGAACGACTCTTACCGACCGATGCTTTGAAGCCCCTTAGCCGCAGAGAAGGAACTGGATTTCCTGGTGGAGGAAATCACAAGCGCCTGCAACTTGTCTTTGGATACTGCTTGCCTCAAGAGAATACCTAAGGGGAAGCCGAAACCGGTATGGTGGTCCAGGGATTTGAGAATCCTTCGTATAGAGTTTAGGAAAGCATTCAAAAGAGTAAAAGGCTCTAGGGAAGCTCAGGATTGGGACTTCCATAAGGAGCAGCTTAAAAAGTATAAAAGGGAATTAAGGAAAGCGCGGAGGATGTCTCGGAGAGTATTCTGTGATAAAATGGAAGGTGTTTCAGAAACCTCGCGCCTCGTGAAAACCTAATATACGAGCCCAATGAGCCCTTGTTACTTAATTAAACCAGATGGACTGTGGACAACGTCTAGTGGGAAATCATTGACGCTCCTATTGGAAACCCATTTCCCAGGTAGTGTGGATGTGTCGACGTAGCTTGGTAGGAAGAGGAAAAATTATCGTTCGGGTGCCCGGAGGAAATCGTGTGCAAAAACCAGATCCTATGGGCACTAAACGGCTTAAGATCCTATAAATTGACAGGCCCGGACGGTATCATTCCAGTGGAATTGAAAAAACACTCATCGAGCATTCTCCCATGGCTGGAGGTAATCTTCAGGAGGTGTTTAAAGATGAATTAAACACAATATTCCTAGGTTAGGGTGATTTTTATCCCAAAAACGGGGAAGAATTCACAGGCCTACCCAAAGGACCTAAGACCTATAACTTTATCATCTTTTCTGTTGAAAACTTTGGAAAGACTGATTGACGTGTACAAACGTGCAAAAATAAAACCCAGTAATTTGGCGATTTCTCAGCATGCGTACTGGAAAGAGAGATCTGCGGACATGGTTTTGCATTCCCTGGCTCAAATAATTGAGAAATCAATCCACTCGAAAGAGTACTGTATGGTAGCTTTCCTCGATATAGAGGGCGCCTTTAACAATAGCAGGACAATGTCATGGAGGCAATTCTGGAAAGACTGTCTTTCTTAGATGTGAACTACCCCTTAAAAAGATTGATAAATTATATGCTAGAATGCAGGATTGTTAACGCGAAGATAGAGGAATCCACCATTAGGAAGCGAGTAGTTAGAGGAACTCCACAAGGTGGTGTCCTATCAGCTCTTCTCTGGAACATAGTAATCAATGGATTACTTTTGGAACTAGAAAGGGAGGGAATAGAGGTAATAGCGTATGCAGATGACGTAGCGATCGTGATCTCGGGTAGATACCTAAGCTTGATTAGGGAAGTCATGCAACATTGAATGATGTTGCTACTCATGATGTTCCTACTCATGTAGGAACGCCATCGGTAGGAGATGGGATCTAAAATCAGAGCTGGTACACTGGCTCTTTACCGCTGAAGTCAGACCGATTCTGATGAATGGGTTGAGTGTGTGGTGGCCAGCACTAGACAAGAAAACTTATAAAAATATGATACAGAAGACACAAAGAATGGCCTGCTTGCTTATAAGCGGGACACTGCGGACAGCCCCTACACGTGTTCTAGAGGCTATGCTTTACCTTCTTCCTGTCGACAGCTTTGGTAAGCAGAGAGCGGTAACTACGGCTGCACGACATTCTTCCGTGTTTCAGTGGAAATGTCTACAAACGGGCCACTCGACGATTGGCAGTTTGCTTAAGGAAGACTTGGCGATTAGTGACTACACAATACCGATTGTATGCTTTATAAAAGGCTTCCGGACCCTTATCCGCTCAAGGGAATCCTGGGAGAACAGGTCAACAACAGATACTGGAGGTATACAATTCTACACTGACGGCACCAAGCTAGACGGCAAAGTCGGAGCTGGAGTCTATAGTGTCAAATTAAATGTGAATATGTCCGTTCGTCTTTCTGTTCACTGCAATGTATACCAGGCAGAGATGGTAGCGATTGAGGAAGCGCGGACTGGTTTGCTGGAATTAGTTTCTCTGATGTTCGTGGTGGCATGAAATGCCGCTCATCTCTTAACGAAATGAGTGAGCATTTCAATATCCAGATAGTCTGGGCCCCTGGTCACTCGGACGTTCTGAGGAACTGCAGAGCTGACGAACTGGCAAGGAAAGGTACAACTCTCCAATTGAAATCAGAAAGAGCAAATCTGGGGAGGCCTATAGCAACGCTTTTCATGGCGCTTAAAAATGAGGTGATAGCCTCGGCACAGAAGAGGTGGAATAACACCGATAACATGCAATGTAGTGTAGAAAATCTGGCCGAAACTGGACTTGAAGCGCTCCAAAACACTACTATCGCTACGTAAACCTGACTTAAGTATTGTTGTTGGGGGTGCTCACAGGACACTGCCTCATTGGGGAGCATGAGAGTAGGCTTGTGTCAATGACAAATGACTACTGTAGAAGCTTTATGGATGAGGAGGAGGAAGAGTCTGTAAGCCACTTCTTCTGCTCATGCCCGGTGCTAACTTACAGGAGGTACAAACATCTGGGCAAGTATTGTTTCGACGGCCTAATGGATCTCGAGAACTGCAATGTGCGTGATATCTTATGCTACATAAGTAGCTTTGAATGGTTCCAGTGAAGGTGAAAGGGGAGTAGGATCCTTTGGTATCACAATAGAGCGTCACCGGTCTAAGTTTGCGTTAGCAGCCACTCTAACCTAACCTTACCTAACACCACATCTGTGAAGTGGAATTTATATAAAATCAGATTATTGCATTTCTAAGATGCCGGTTCCAACTTTGTTTAAATCTATGTCAGTTTCAAGACAACCTGTACTTTTTATTTAAAGTGGTGCTTTATGTGTTAATTAAGTAAACAAGCATTGTTTTAGGCAAATTCTGAAATTTTATTTTAGCCATAGGTTTGCTTTAAATTTTCCAAAACTGTTTGCCTTTAATATTTTTTATTTTTCTGTTTAGTAGAAGTTGAGTTCTATGGAACATAGCCTGCCACATATCAAGTCTCATAATTCTATTCAGTTAACTTTTACTTTAAAAAAACTATACTTTGGCATATAGACCGTAAATGTCCCATACCGCGTCTCTAAAGGGACCTTTTTGAATCACTAGTATGTATTTGTGAAGGCTGTAGGTGGTTGGTTTAACGAATGATTTTTACACACAATTCGGTCACCGGTACAAGTTGTAATTATTTATTTTCTATTTATAATTTTTTGGTCAATGCCAACTATATCGAACTCGGGATCGCGGAGTGGTAAGTAAGCATCTAAACCACCACTTTGCGACAGGTGACATGACCCTCTAGTTGTATTATTGGATGCTTGAAATCCTATGGTCAATCTAAATGTTTTAGCCTACCACCAACTCTCAAAATACAATTTGCATCTACGAATGGTGTCAAAGAAAGGAAGTCACTGTCTTTTTTAGAAAAAATGTAATATGCAAATATATTTAGCTACTGTAATTATACCGACTCCGAGAGCTTTTAATTTAGAAATCACTCAATAAAATTGAACTTCTTTTTCGTGGTTTATTGCATAATTGCACACATTGCCTTATTTTTCGGCTTTAAAATTATTTATGCAAATGTTCTGATATTAAACAACAATTTAAAGTTGGCTGTATGGTTAAATCTATATTGTCTTATTCCCTTGAAATCCTACTTGATGACTTGGCCAAACTATATAATACTACTCGCAACTTGGACCTTTAATTAGATTTCTTTAGCTCACAGTGATGCGGAAAATAAAAATATTTTGACTTATGTCTTGCCGGTTTGATGAGTTTCAAGTTACCTAGATTTAAATATTCTCTTATAAAATTTGAGTATTCCATTTTAATTTCTTGCTTTGAGGCTACATTCATTGAGTTCCCGAGCTTAGTTGCAGCTCTCAATTGGTGATAGGAGCCTTACTTTTAGTAGTCACCTTTCCAGATGTTAAACTAGTTATCAAAATGCTTGCTTTGGATCTATGTAATTTTAAACGTTGCACACAATCATCCATTATGGCACCATTACTTCAGACCCTAATTCTTGTAATACTCTGCATTTTTGTATGTTTCCACATGTTTTGGATACTTCTATTTCCTCCATTGGAAGTAATAACTAGAGAATAGAGATAGCGAGTGTGCCTACTACAAGATCATTAGCTGCCCTTTCTTTCAAAATTTTGGAGACATTTTTGTTGTCCCTTATGGATGCTTCCTCTGGTTTTAACTTGTTCCTATGTTTCATCGGTTTACTGTAAGCATTGGTCACTGTACAATGCTTGTTACTGCACTAAATATTTATTGCATTTTTGCAACGGAACAAAAATGTTACAAGTAATTGCCAGCAAAATCGTATGACGTAATATGTATGTTGATGATCTACTTACAGGTAGCAATTTAGTCAACAAAGCACAACACTTTCAAGCTGAAATTACTTTTGTGCTTGCCACAGCTAGAATGGAATTAAAAAAGCTATGTTCTAATTCGTTTGACATTGGATAAAATCATCACGCTCTCATAAACTCAACGTATATCTGACATCAATGGATGGAATCAGCGACTTCAATGCGGTTGATGTTTGATCGATGGGGTTGAAACCAAAACAATTTATATGTTGCGATTTATGGTTTCATGGGAATGATTATCTTCAATAACCATAGTAAGCAAATGGCCTTAGTCGTAACCTGATTCATGCATATACATTTACTAGATAAACGGGATCCTGATCTATCACAACCGAAATATATGACGTTCTATTGATACACAAATATCTTCAACAATTTAAATCCTTGCAAAGGGTTAAGGCATATCTTGATGGTTTTGTGAGTTCCTTTTCTAAATCTATCTATATATAAATGAAAGTGTGGAGATCTGAATGTTGAAAAACTTATCAAAGAACACAATATAATTATAAGAAGCATCTAATACCTTTAATGTAGTTCAGAGTTAGCAGCTATATCTAGTATATGGCATACTGCCGGTAGGTGGCTGTTTCTAAAATACAGAATTACCGTACTCCTTAAATTGTTCAATTATATAAAAATTAAGCTGCCGTTAACTTCATTTACGGCTCTATCGACACGATTTAAATATCATTTAAATGTCACACCAGGATATTTCTTAGTCGAGTAAAAAATGCTGTTAGTTACCGGCACAACTAGTAGATGGCTTATTGTACAACAACTTCTTCATTTTTTTGGGAACGTTGGTCTATGGAGTATTTGACAGTGCTTTAACAACGATTAAACTTGAAACAACCAACAAAAAACTTAGATAATAGGCAAGTTAGTGCTTCTCAAAGAAAATGCCATGTCACCACTTAAATGGAAACTCGGATGAAGGATGCTGATAGATACGTTCGTGTCGTGACCCTTCGAACTCGAGTTGGACAATTTAAGCGAGCAGTTGTAAAATGTGTCTCCTTCCAGAAAAAATTGGAGTTCAGTTATTGTTCAACTTTTATGTGTTAATTATTTAACCATCTGCCATTGAACGTTCAAAATATAGTATTTCCAATAACCTAAACCACGAGTCAGGTATCCGATCGTAACTGCGGATCCAGTTAAATTTTAATGGTAGCCATTTTTGCTTATATTGGTATTTTTAACAAGCTCTTTGTTAAGGATGTGGGTGCAACATTTGTTTAGTCACCTTCAACGACAAGCCAATAATGGTGTGTTTTACGAGGCATCCGAGTGTCGCCTGACCCTAGTTACCAATAAAATAAAAATAAAAAATACAAAAGTACAATCCCACATTTATCACCAAATTGTAACTTTTTTATTTGCATCTTTCTTTATTTTATTATTCCTTCATTTTCTTCGACCAAAATTGGTAGATCATTATCACTGATCGATGCCTTTGAAATTTTATGATATTATTACCTTAAAATATTTTAATTGGATGCCAAATTATAATACAAAAATCGAATAATAAAATGAATTAAAAAAACATTTCAATACGAAAGACATAAATAATAGCAAGAAAGATACATTTCTCAAAAGGATGGATGATAAAGACATAAATATTATTAACAATAATAAATTGATTATTACCTCTAATAGTAATAATAATAATAATAATGATGATGAACTATATGATGATGATCGTCATTATATTTTTCTTATTTAATGTTGTGCTTCACAAACATAAAAGATCCACAACGTACAATGGGGAGCATTAATTATGTATTTTGTATTCAACGTCTTATGACACAATAATGGTAGCAGGAATACCATCAATAATAATAATTGTTTCAATATTATATAAATTACAAGCAATGATATATATTCTGAGCGCAGGTAATTTAAGATCCTATAAAAGGTATTATTTTGATTAACTTGAAATCTCAGAATTAAGCATAAATAAAATTTATCTACACAACAAAAACAAAAAATGTTTTAATTTGATTAACATTGTCAATAAAATCGATCATGTAACAAGTATGATCGCGTATATATTGTAATATGCACACACATGATTAACATAACGCTGGGAAATCTCATGAAAATGGAAACGAAACAACTTTTCTTATGTACGATAGGTATATATGCGATCCATCATCATCCACTCGATCATCCAGCAACGAGACAACATTTTAAAGATTCTAAACAATTTATTTTTATTTATATGCTACACATACGTAACATGATCTTACAAATGTTATGTTTTTCGATCGTCACTTTGTACATTGCTACAGTGTTTCTAACTGTGGAATGTATTTATTTTTTAAATGCTAGACGCGTAATCGAACTATACTTTTTACATCGATATAATAAAGTGACTATTAATAAGATAAATGTTAACAATAAATTTATTTATGACCGTGTCTACAGTAAAGTCGATTACATAAATTTTATGTTTTGGAAAGAAAAAACCTCGAATTTTTCATAACTTTTGCGTTACTCGATTTATATCATATCAGAAATATCAGACTAGAAATTACTACAGTGATTGATTATTAAGGTTCATACGCAGCTCGAGCTAAGATAAATTTTCCATACTAATTTGACATAAAATTTAGGTAGCTAAGAGCGCAATAAAAAATGTTCGCACACAATTTCGCTCATCGGTACGTAGCTTGACGTGAAAAATAATGGAAAATATAGTTTGTCGGATTGTATACTAGATGGCCCTATTATAAAGTTTCCAATATTTTTGCGTCAATTTATCTGCAAAGTACATTAAATTAAAAGATATTGGTGCTTTTTAAGATTGTTGGCCTTTAGTGGTCATTTTCTTCTTTACTTTAATGTGGTAAGCCGAAATCATATGCATTATCGAAATTATCAATTTCGACATACTCCATTTTAACTCAAATATATCATCGTATTAAAAAAAAATTGCAAGCCATGAACGCGTAAATTAAAAACCTAATGAAATGTCAAAATTTCGCATTCAATTAAGGCGAAAGTACGTATGCGGATATAAAATATAAAAAATATTCGCATAGTAACCAATCAAATCAAGACATATAAACCATGTGACTAGCTTCACCAATCAAATTACACGTTTTCGGATATAATGATGTAAAGCAAACTCAAAACAAAGTAAAAACGGAGATAAAAAAGTTTTAAGTTTGTTTTTAAATGGAATACGGCGAATTTTGTCCGCATACGAGTGATTTGATTGGTGACGCTAGTCACATGGTTTAAATGTGTTGATTTAATTAGTTACTATGCGGATATTTTTTATATTTTATATCCGCATACGTACTTTCGCCTTTAGAGTAGTTTTTTTTATTCTTTATAATTATTCCGGACGATCCGAAACTGACATAAAACGTTTTTTATTCAATCTTTTCCATCTTATACTTTCGTCCGCTATTTTTTTATTTTTTTCATATATTCCGAACGTATTCCTTTCGTAAGGAATACTTTTATATGAGAAGCCATTTTGTTTTTTGTGCCAATTTTAGATTTAAAAAATAAACATAATGGACCTGTTAGATTAATACTAATTAAATAAAATAAAACTGTAAGAATAATTTTTATTTTCAAAATCAGATCTGTCAAAATTACGTACGAAAATAATGGGTTGATACTTTAATTTCGTGCGAAAAAATAGAGTTACTGCGCGCCATCTCTGGACTTGAATACATTTTGCCATGCACTTGAATACATTTTGTTTTTTCGCTCGTGATCTGAGTACTCGAAAACAAAATCTCAAGTGAAATTTCAAGTTTCTGATTTGGCTTTGTATGAAAACAATGATTGGGCTTTGTATGAAAACTTCACTCGAAATCGATCTGAGTACTAGGCTTTAGTATGGAAAATGTATCTTAGCTCGAGCTGCATATCGACATATATATTTCAGTTATAATGAAGTAGGTCGAAAATGATGATTTCGATATTGTACATGGTTTTGGCTTACCACATAAAAGTAAAGAAAAAATGACCGACTAAGGCCAAACATCTAAAAAATCACCAAAATCTAAAAAATATGCAAACATAACTCCATTAAAATCAAAAGACACGTCAAATTAGGCATGTCAAAATTTATGTCTACACATTTTTTTTAGCTTGATATTTATTTGTTAATTTGTGGAGACCAAAAACGCTGAAAGAGTTTTAAATTTGTCAATAATTAAAGACTTTTGCAACTTTTGATTTGGCCTATAGACAAAAAATGCGATTATTACGCGAATAGGAAACTTATACACAATTAAAAGAAAACGTATAAACAACCAGAGCAATAAGTTTCAGTCGCATCGAATAGATGTCGTCATACTCATTAGTCTAAAGTGGAAACAACTGAAATCAAATTCAATCTTTTGAGCAATGCTATCTGTAAGATGCATAAACCCATAATATTTTAGTTCTTACAACAAACAAATTCAGAAATTGTTAGGATAGAAAAGGGTATTTATATTACCAATGGCAAATTAACTCATTCATCATAATAAATGGTATCCTATAAGTAGGTGGAAGGAGCAAATATTCAATTATTCTGTCAAAACATTTAAAAATTAGCAAAGTGCTAGTTAGTTCCACATTTACATATTAAATGGCAATAATAAATCATAAATGCAAAGTAAGCAGGTAGCCCGAATAGTGTTCGTAAGTTATCTCACTGTTATTTTTTGATTAGATCACCAAATTCATATCAAACAGATTGTCTTATAACTACAATGACATGTTTTGTCTGTTTAACAATTATTTGATTTAATTTTCGTGCTAAATAATTTTTTTTTGGATCTGTAATTTATTTACATTATTAGAATTTGAGGTGGTTTTGAGAGTGTTGTAGCGTGTTTTGTTGGTTTAACGGTTATTTCATTTAATTTTTGTGCTGATACAAAATTATTACGACCGCTCCAAAGTTGAAAGGTGTAGAAAACCGGTATAGAAAAATTATGAATGGGTTGGTCAAATTGGGTGACCAATACAAGTCCATGATTATGGCGATAGATAGAACTAGCCAACAATTATCGGCTGACTGGATAAAAACTAAGCTACTGCAAGAAATTCGTTTGGATGATAACCGCAGTCAAACACATTCAAGAAGATATGAAAAAACAAAAAAGGCTGTGGAATATTTTGAATGACGTGAGGAAGTTAGTCACTACAAAAACAAATGTAAGAAAACGAAAATACGTCCTTTTTCGTGTTTAATGGCTTGCAATCTCAAATCAACTAAATGGTAATGTAAACTCTAGTGCATCTACGAACATGACATGTGAGCAAGGTTGGATAGAAAATCTAAAACCAGTGTCAAATTCAGGAGAGGTCACGATTACAAATAAATTAAAAAATGAAAACTGAATTGACAATTAGTGATGTTTGACTTTAACTTCAAGTGAATAAAAGTTCAAAAAAGACTAAACGGTTCAAGACTTTCCTTAAGTGCCATACCTTTGCACAAACCTGTTATCGGTCAGTCAATTAGTTGTCAGAAGGATTAACTGTCAAGTTTAATGTAAACGAATGCAAAGTTTCGTTAACAAGACAAGCATAAAGTTTGTATCAACTGTCAATAAACTCGTCTTGTCTTGAAGGCCAGCAAACCTCGGTTTATGAGTTCTAGAACTGATATACACTGACTTGTGTGAATTAGTGCCAGTTGATTCATTTGTTGGCTCACATTATTTTGTAACTTGTTTAGATGAATTTAGCCGCAAAAATTCATCAATATCAAATCGAACACTTTAAATATTTTTAAAAATTTCAAAGCATTTACAACAATCAGGTAAAAAACTCAAAATATAACGTTCAAATTATGGGACAAAGTCGGAAATACGCAGCATCAAACAATTGCACTGTGTATACGCCAGAACAAAACGGCATAGCAGAACAGATGAATCAAACGTTGGTCAAACGTGCGAGATGAATGTTTGTCGACGCAAAGCTCAATCAGTGATGTTTATCGAGACTCGGCTGTCTACACAACTCATATTTTGTGAAATAATTGCCGTGTCGTGGGGTTGTCGACAAAAAGCCCGTAAAAATTAGTTTAAAAAAAAAGGATTTGTCTAATTTGAATGCAAGGGCATGGTACTTGTTCAAAAACAAAAACGTCTCAAAATTCAATTCAAAATCCAACGATTACATTATGGTCGGTCACAGTAAGAATTGTAAATTATAAATTGTATGGCTATCGAGATTTTAATTTGGAAAAATTATACAAATGAATATCGGTTGTGATGTCAAAGATGATAACAACGAAGTGAAGTATGAAGTAATTGATACAACATCGAAAAATAATCAAAACAAAATCACTATCGATTTAGAAGCTTCTACTGTTGATGAGGTACTGTTGATAAGGTTTCCACAAAATGAGGTTTCGTGGTCTGAAAGTGTGTCCGTTAAATGAGGAAGTGATTGAGATTTCATCAAAACCGCGTTTGCAACCAGACAGTATCACTTGACTTAGCATACTGAAACACAATACAATAAATTTGTCCATATGCCAAATAGAAAAACTGCAATAACTGTGGACCAAACAATAGAAAACTACAATAGAACAAAAGATGTTAGTCAGCCCCTTAGAAAATACTTTCTAACATACAATAAAATATTTCTGGACAGGACAAATGTGCTTATAACACAAACCAATTTCAATGTTACTGTAGTTAAGGGAGTTCAAACATAATTTTTATTTCTGACCAACATACCTAAGGTAATTTTCTTGAAATGCGTGGGCCGTCATTCTTTTAACATTGTAAATCCATTTTTAATTACAAATTCGCTAAAAAATTTAGCTCATAAAAGGATAAATAAAAAATCAGCATCTTTCTAATTTATTATGACGTGCACCTACTTTTTTTATTAGTCTAAAGCAAATAATTAAAAATTATGAGAGTATAACGATAAAAAATGCTATTTGACAACAAAGTTATAAAATTTGTGCAAGGAGTGCACAAAAATTATCGCACGGTGGACGTTACAAAGAGTTACAAAGAGATACTTAGATTGGGTTTGTCCTTAACCATAGTCCATATTCTAGCTTAGAAGTGAGGAAAAAATCAACAATTCTTTGTAATGGAAACAATATTTAAGTACAAATTCCATTGATAAGACCGCTGCAAAATGAACATGGGTTATAAAGCAGGATTAACAAACTGAAATAAGTGTTTGAGTAACACTGCAGATAAAAGGTGTTGATGTTAACCATTTAAATAGGATCATTTTCCCGTATTTGTTCAAAAGCTCAGGCATGAAAAAGTTGGCAGAATTTCATGCTGTAAATAGTACAATTCTTCTTTAATATTATTATATTATTATATTATTATATTATTATATTATTATATTATTATATTATTATATTATTATATTATTATATTATTATATTATTATATTATTATATTATTATATTATTATATTATTATATTATTATATTATTATATTATTATATTATTATATTATTATATTATTATATTATTATATTATTATATTATTATATTATTATATTATTATATTATTATATTATTATATTATTATATTATTATATTATTATATTATTATATTATTATATTATTATATTATTATATTATTATATTATTATATTATTATATTATTATATTATTATATTATTATATTATTATATTATTATATTATTATATTATTATATTATTATTTTATAATATTATTATATTATTATATTATAATATTATTATATTATTATATTATTATATTATAATATTATTATATTATTATATTATTATATTATTATATTATTATATTATTATATTATTATATTATTATATTATTATATTATTATATTATTATATTATTATATTATTATATTATTATATTATTATATTATTATATTATTATATTATTATATTATTATATTATTATATTATTATATTATTATATTATTATATTATTATATTATTATATTATTATATTATTATATTATTATATTATTATATTATTATATTATTATATTATTATATTATTATATTATTATATTATTATATTATTATATTATTATATTATTATATTATTATATTATTATATTATTATATTATTATATTATTATATTATTATATTATTATATTATTATATTATTATATTATTATATTATTATATTATTATATTATTATATTATTATATTATTATATTATTATATTATTATATTATTATATTATTATATTATTATATTATTATATTATTATATTATTATATTATTATATTATTATATTATTATATTATTATATTATTATATTATTATATTATTATATTATTATATTATTATATTATTATATTATTATATTATTATATTATTATATTATTATATTATTATATTATTATATTATTATATTATTATATTATTATATTATTATATTATTATATTATTATATTATTATATTATTATATTATTATATTATTATATTATTATATTATTATATTATTATATTATTATATTATTATATTATTATATTATTATATTATTATATTATTATATTATTATATTATTATATTATTATATTATTATATTATTATATTATTATATTATTATATTATTATATTATTATATTATTATATTATTATATTATTATATTATTATATTATTATATTATTATATTATTATATTATTATATTATTATATTATTATATTATTATATTATTATATTATTATATTATTATATTATTATATTATTATATTATTATATTATTATATTATTATATTATTATATTATTATATTATTATATTATTATATTATTATATTATTATATTATTATATTATTATATTATTATATTATTATATTATTATATTATTATATTATTATATTATTATATTATTATATTATTATATTATTATATTATTATATTATTATATTATTATATTATTATATTATTATATTATTATATTATTATATTATTATATTATTATATTATTATATTATTATATTATTATATTATTATATTATTATATTATTATATTATTATATTATTATATTATTATATTATTATATTATTATATTATTATATTATTATATTATTATATTATTATATTATTATATTATTATATTATTATATTATTATATTATTATATTATTATATTATTATATTATTATATTATTATATTATTATATTATTATATTATTATATTATTATATTATTATATTATTATATTATTATATTATTATATTATTATATTATTATATTATTATATTATTATATTATTATATTATTATATTATTATATTATTATATTATTATATTATTATATTATTATATTATTATATTATTATATTATTATATTATTATATTATTATATTATTATATTATTATATTATTATATTATTATATTATTATATTATTATATTATTATATTATTATATTATTATATTATTATATTATTATATTATTATATTATTATATTATTATATTATTATATTATTATATTATTATATTATTATATTATTATATTATTATATTATTATATTATTATATTATTATATTATTATATTATTATATTATTATATTATTATATTATTATATTATTATATTATTATATTATTATATTATTATATTATTATATTATTATATTATTATATTATTATATTATTATATTATTATATTATTATATTATTATATTATTATATTATTATATTATTATATTATTATATTATTATATTATTATATTATTATATTATTATATTATTATATTATTATATTATTATATTATTATATTATTATATTATTATATTATTATATTATTATATTATTATATTATTATATTATTATATTATTATATTATTATATTATTATATTATTATATTATTATATTATTATATTATTATATTATTATATTATTATATTATTATATTATTATATTATTATATTATTATATTATTATATTATTATATTATTATATTATTATATTATTATATTATTATATTATTATATTATTATATTATTATATTATTATATTATTATATTATTATATTATTATATTATTATATTATTATATTATTATATTATTATATTATTATATTATTATATTATTATATTATTATATTATTATATTATTATATTATTATATTATTATATTATTATATTATTATATTATTATATTATTATATTATTATATTATTATATTATTATATTATTATATTATTATATTATTATATTATTATATTATTATATTATTATATTATTATATTATTATATTATTATATTATTATATTATTATATTATTATATTATTATATTATTATATTATTATATTATTATATTATTATATTATTATATTATTATATTATTATATTATTATATTATTATATTATTATATTATTATATTATTATATTATTATATTATTATATTATTATATTATTATATTATTATATTATTATATTATTATATTATTATATTATTATATTATTATATTATTATATTATTATATTATTATATTATTATATTATTATATTATTATATTATTATATTATTATATTATTATATTATTATATTATTATATTATTATATTATTATATTATTATATTATTATATTATTATATTATTATATTATTATATTATTATATTATTATATTATTATATTATTATATTATTATATTATTATATTATTATATTATTATATTATTATATTATTATATTATTATATTATTATATTATTATATTATTATATTATTATATTATTATATTATTATATTATTATATTATTATATTATTATATTATTATATTATTATATTATTATATTATTATATTATTATATTATTATATTATTATATTATTATATTATTATATTATTATATTATTATATTATTATATTATTATATTATTATATTATTATATTATTATATTATTATATTATTATATTATTATATTATTATATTATTATATTATTATATTATTATATTATTATATTATTATATTATTATATTATTATATTATTATATTATTATATTATTATATTATTATATTATTATATTATTATATTATTATATTATTATATTATTATATTATTATATTATTATATTATTATATTATTATATTATTATATTATTATATTATTATATTATTATATTATTATATTATTATATTATTATATTATTATATTATTATATTATTATATTATTATATTATTATATTATTATATTATTATATTATTATATTATTATATTATTATATTATTATATTATTATATTATTATATTATTATATTATTATATTATTATATTATTATATTATTATATTATTATATTATTATATTATTATATTATTATATTATTATATTATTATATTATTATATTATTATATTATTATATTATTATATTATTATATTATTATATTATTATATTATTATATTATTATATTATTATATTATTATATTATTATATTATTATATTATTATATTATTATATTATTATATTATTATATTATTATATTATTATATTATTATATTATTATATTATTATATTATTATATTATTATATTATTATATTATTATATTATTATATTATTATATTATTATATTATTATATTATTATATTATTATATTATTATATTATTATATTATTATATTATTATATTATTATATTATTATATTATTATATTATTATATTATTATATTATTATATTATTATATTATTATATTATTATATTATTATATTATTATATTATTATATTATTATATTATTATATTATTATATTATTATATTATTATATTATTATATTATTATATTATTATATTATTATATTATTATATTATTATATTATTATATTATTATATTATTATATTATTATATTATTATATTATTATATTATTATATTATTATATTATTATATTATTATATTATTATATTATTATATTATTATATTATTATATTATTATATTATTATATTATTATATTATTATATTATTATATTATTATATTATTATATTATTATATTATTATATTATTATATTATTATATTATTATATTATTATATTATTATATTATTATATTATTATATTATTATATTATTATATTATTATATTATTATATTATTATATTATTATATTATTATATTATTATATTATTATATTATTATATTATTATATTATTATATTATTATATTATTATATTATTATATTATTATATTATTATATTATTATATTATTATATTATTATATTATTATATTATTATATTATTATATTATTATATTATTATATTATTATATTATTATATTATTATATTATTATATTATTATATTATTATATTATTATATTATTATATTATTATATTATTATATTATTATATTATTATATTATTATATTATTATATTATTATATTATTATATTATTATATTATTATATTATTATATTATTATATTATTATATTATTATATTATTATATTATTATATTATTATATTATTATATTATTATATTATTATATTATTATATTATTATATTATTATATTATTATATTATTATATTATTATATTATTATATTATTATATTATTATATTATTATATTATTATATTATTATATTATTATATTATTATATTATTATATTATTATATTATTATATTATTATATTATTATATTATTATATTATTATATTATTATATTATTATATTATTATATTATTATATTATTATATTATTATATTATTATATTATTATATTATTATATTATTATATTATTATATTATTATATTATTATATTATTATATTATTATATTATTATATTATTATATTATTATATTATTATATTATTATATTATTATATTATTATATTATTATATTATTATATTATTATATTATTATATTATTATATTATTATATTATTATATTATTATATTATTATATTATTATATTATTATATTATTATATTATTATATTATTATATTATTATATTATTATATTATTATATTATTATATTATTATATTATTATATTATTATATTATTATATTATTATATTATTATATTATTATATTATTATATTATTATATTATTATATTATTATATTATTATATTATTATATTATTATATTATTATATTATTATATTATTATATTATTATATTATTATATTATTATATTATTATATTATTATATTATTATATTATTATATTATTATATTATTATATTATTATATTATTATATTATTATATTATTATATTATTATATTATTATATTATTATATTATTATATTATTATATTATTATATTATTATATTATTATATTATTATATTATTATATTATTATATTATTATATTATTATATTATTATATTATTATATTATTATATTATTATATTATTATATTATTATATTATTATATTATTATATTATTATATTATTATATTATTATATTATTATATTATTATATTATTATATTATTATATTATTATATTATTATATTATTATATTATTATATTATTATATTATTATATTATTATATTATTATATTATTATATTATTATATTATTATATTATTATATTATTATATTATTATATTATTATATTATTATATTATTATATTATTATATTATTATATTATTATATTATTATATTATTATATTATTATATTATTATATTATTATATTATTATATTATTATATTATTATATTATTATATTATTATATTATTATATTATTATATTATTATATTATTATATTATTATATTATTATATTATTATATTATTATATTATTATATTATTATATTATTATATTATTATATTATTATATTATTATATTATTATATTATTATATTATTATATTATTATATTATTATATTATTATATTATTATATTTATATTATTATATTATTATATTATTATATTATTATATTATTATATTATTATATTATTATATTATTATATTATTATATTATTATATTATTATATTATTATATTATTATATTATTATATTATTATATTATTATATTATTATATTATTATATTATTATATTATTATATTATTATATTATTATATTATTATATTATTATATTATTATATTATTATATTATTATATTATTATATTATTATATTATTATATTATTATATTATTATATTATTATATTATTATATTATTATATTATTATATTATTATATTATTATATTATTATATTATTATATTATTATATTATTATATTATTATATTATTATATTATTATATTATTATATTATTATATTATTATATTATTATATTATTATATTATTATATTATTATATTATTATATTATTATATTATTATATTATTATATTATTATATTATTATATTATTATATTATTATATTATTATATTATTATATTATTATATTATTATATTATTATATTATTATATTATTATATTATTATATTATTATATTATTATATTATTATATTATTATATTATTATATTATTATATTATTATATTATTATATTATTATATTATTATATTATTATATTATTATATTATTATATTATTATATTATTATATTATTATATTATTATATTATTATATTATTATATTATTATATTATTATATTATTATATTATTATATTATTATATTATTATATTATTATATTATTATATTATTATATTATTATATTATTATATTATTATATTATTATATTATTATATTATTATATTATTATATTATTATATTATTATATTATTATTTTATTTTATCCAGTCATTAAATTATGTTGTAGGGTTGTTCACAATTTTTTTTTAAATACTTTGGAAATTTAGTCACGGTGCATTCTGTACACCCGGTATACGTGCATACCGGATATAATGTAGCCTAGATTTGTTTGAACAGAACGATTAAAAACCAATTTTTTAATCTATCAAACTCACCTACAACAAACATTTAAATTTTAATATATAAAATGTACTCGCATGTAGGTACATAATACGTACGGTAATAATCTGTTAAGAAACGATGTAAGTGGATTTGAGATCACACCACATAATGTTTGCATGTTAGCATGGAACTTTGAAACGTGTTGGGTATTTTTTATTTTTTTTAACATACCAAGCACATTAATTGTATATGAAGAACGATAAATGGCAAATAAATTGATAATAATTGACAATGTAGTTGCATGTGCAAATATTTTATAATAATGGATTGGTGAGCGCAGGCGAAAAATCAGTAGAAATTCTAAAATATTTTAAGTTTTTGTATTTACTCGTAGATCATCGAACGAATTTAAACCTATTATGTTACTATTTGTCATAGGCAAAAACTACAGGATAGATGCAGTTCAGACGATATCATTGTGTTGAAAAAGGTTGAAGATCTACACGTTTTTTTAAAGTACGACATTACCCATATACAATGGAAGAACATTGATATCAGTTAGTCGACTATTCGATCATTAAATGTTCGATTAGATCGTACAAAACTTAAAGACAAAAAAAAATTTACATAAGTAAGATATCAAATTATTTAACACAGACCCAAACTGATTCTAAAGCATGCTGCGTTTCGAACAATGACCAAAAAGAATAGAATCGTAATAAATCTTATCTGATGTTCGACCACAAAGCAACATACTTTTACTGTATATACGTAAGACGTACTAAATTGAAAACCCGTTCGTTTCACATGATCATATAACATTTTATGCATGTACCGTGTTACAATGTATGTCCCTTTGTAACATAAAATATTCTGATCAATTTAACGATAACGACCATGATAAGGTCAAAGTGAATTCAACTATGAGCCGCGCAATCAAATGAAAATATTTTAATGCTGATAACCATAATAAAAAAATTGAACATAACATTTTTATGTTTAATGTAAATGCGAAAAATTATTTCACCTGCAATAATCTGCATAAATCAAGGTTTTTATCTTGAACTTGTTAAATTTTGTTGCAGTTTTGTAACAGTGAGGTACAGTAGATGAAAATAAGAAGTCAAATATTTTAACGGCAAAAAAAGTCATGTCTTTAACTATTTTAATACAAAGCTTAAATCAAAATTCGGTCACGTGATTTATCCAACCATTCTAGTAAATTCATAAATTTGTGAACTAGTTTTTCGCGATCATCAAATAATTTTTGCAATTATTTATGGTTTTTGTGTTGTTAGTTTTATACTAAAGCTCTGAAGATCGCATTTAATGGAGATACTCTCCATTCAATCTTTTAAAATGAACCTCAACCTTAAAAAACAATCACCAATCTGTCTGGATTGGTTTCGATCGAGAGCTTGCGCTTCGTTTTGTTCAACATAAAGAAGACAAGTCGTTTTATTCCATTGAGCCATCGTAAGTATCGCCATTGTAACGATTCAGGTTTTTCTCTCGCATGTCATTTAAAACGCGGTAAAGAATCACAGTCCATGGACCACAATACACGTTAAAGTGGTCCGATTTTGATGATTGATACCTTAATCAAAAGTTCGCTATATAAGCACCAAGTTCCAAAGACCAAGTTACTTATGACCAAGTTCCAAAGAAGGAGGGATAATATACCTCCCTGCGGCGTACCCCTACACACAAATATACGAACGGATGCTTAAATTAGCCTGCTTCTAAGCATCTGATCAATCCAGCACCCTAGTGATACATCCATCCCCAAATCTGAGAGTGCCTGCGTAATCGCCTCAGATTTGACATCGTTAAAGGCACCTTCTATATCACAAAATGTCACCAGGGAGAATTATTTACGGTCGAGCGGTTTCTCTATAGGACGTATTAAGGAGTGTAGTGCCGATTCCACAAATTTCCCTTTACAGTATGCATGCTGAGATGCGGATAACTTAAGCGGCTCAATCGAGCCTCTAATATAAGGTTCTATTTGTCTCTCCAGAATTTTTAATAAAAAAAGATAAGCTAGTTGGCCTAACGTCTTTTGGATCGCAGTGAGAGCGTTTTCCCGCCTTAGGTATGAAAATAACTTTTACTTCAGTCCATTTTTTTCGACTGGGATAACGACATCCGAATCTGCTGACTTAAACGGTTTAAAACTGTTTGCTGACCGCGGGATGTACATCCTGCTTGCAAACTTTCCAAAGATTCCGCTCGCATTGTAGTCCACATACCATTCGGTGGTTGAAGATAACTTGGAATGGCAGGCCAAGTTGATTAAACCTTACGTAGCCTAGCTGCCTCAAAAGACCCTTGTGTATTATCACAGAATTACCTCCAGGATTTGCTTTTGGCGTTCCTTAATTTATATTTATAAGATTTGAGGACTTTCCTATAGGAGTACCCAGACCGCATCATGTTAAGTTCTTAAATTCTGAAGAGTCCCTTGCATTCTAGACTCATTGCTTGAAGTTCCTTGGACCACCACAGTAGGTGAGATTTACCCTTAGGTCTGCTGTGAGGACACAAACCAGAAATAGTTTCATTCAAAAAAGCATTAGGCATCCTATCAATCAACACATATAATTCCTGTGTAGATTTGGGTGACTCAGGAACCACAACAGATAAAGAACTACCTAGAATAGTTTTAAAGGTATCACAATTGGTTTTCCTCCTGTTTCAAAAATTAGGAGTCGTAGAGTAATTTATGTCCACTCCATATTGCACATAGAAATGATCAGAAAAGAAGTGTTCATCAGACACTTTTCAATTTATTTACTTATTTGACAAGAAATTTGAGACAAGGGTAATGTCCAGATCGTGTGGTGTGAGTTCGCATCACATCCAAGGATGATTTCAACTTTACGTACCTGAGCAACCACTATTAAGTCGCGCATGTTAGCCGGAGGAACGATTTCTGCATCATGCGGTAAGTATACTGATATAAGCCAGAGTTATGAGCTGTTAACCTAAATGCTAACTGTTAGCACATCTACATCGCTGTAATTGGAAAGCAGATAAATCTTAAGCTTGTTGTTCGCAAGAATGCATGAACGAATCCTACCTTTACCTTGCACAAACAACAGTTTTTAGTTAGTAGCTCTAAGACCAAGAACCCGATCTTTATTGACCCATGGTTATTGAATCAAGACGACATCTATATCATCTTTCTCTACTTTGAGCATTAGAGCAGACTTTATGCTGCCCTACAGTGATGCAGGTTTATTTGCAGTATCTTAAGCATCCTGCTTAAGATCATCCTTCACCACGTTGACTTCTAAATTTCCAGAATCAGAAGACTCTAAGGGTCTACAATTGAGGGACTCGATTGACCTGGTTAGTTCTATGCACATCTATATGCAGGAACTCATATCTTCTTAAGTTTCTGATGGGTACATTTATATTAATTGCATCTATGAGACCCAATAAAAGGTTTCCGACGAATGAACACTTTAACAGCTCGCGTCTGTTTGCGAGGGTTGTTTTTTTGTAGGTTTTGCATTCATTATGATATGATGGTAATAGCTCTCTAACTTACTAATGTTTGCATCATAAAACGGACACCAAACCTTAATATCATATACCAGTTGTGACCCGACATAAGCGTAGTACCTGTACTACATTATATCGGGTCACAACTGGAATTAATTGTCTCAAGGTCGTTAATATCTCCCGTCCATCGGGAAGAAAACCCAACATGGAATTGGCTCTTGCAACAGATTGATCAATGTGTGTGTTATTTCTCATATTCTCCATGAAAATGACACCTAGGTCTTTAATCCCAGATATTTTCTGTAGTGGCATATTATTAATGTTATAATGTTTTATAACAAGATTCACTTTTCTATAAAATGATGCAGTCTTACACTTATTCACGTTAAGGTACAGAAGATTTAACTCACACCAAATCGTTACATCATCTTCTTGGAATTTTTCGGCATCACTTAGGTTCGCCACAGTTCTGTATATTTTTAGATCGTCAGCAAACATTAAGATTTTTGAATGTTGTATGACTTCAGTGATTTCGTTAATGAAAATAGTAAAAATTCATGGGCCAACATGGGAACCTTTTGGAACACCAGAGGTCACTTGTACTAACTTGGACCTCTTATTTCCAATTTCAATGTATTGTATACGGTTTTTTAAGTCAGACTTAAACCATGCAACAAAGTTATTTGAGAACTTAAATGAATATAACCGTTGAAGTGCTTTTCAGTGACTAATGGAGTCAAACGCTTTGGCTAAGTCAGTGTACACCACATCAACTTGTTTGTGACTTTCAACAACTTTGATTGTACTGCTAGAAAACTCAATAAGGTTAGTTGATGTTGATCTCTTTGACATGAATCCATGTTGGTATGGCGAAACATGTAGAGGAACTACTTCTTTCAGTTCAAATAATTTTGGGATAGATGAAATCGACATTATACCTTTATAACATGATACATCATTTCTTGCCCCGGTTTTGGACAATAGCGTAATTCTGGTAATCTTTCATTTCTGAGGAAATTCTCCCAATCTCAGCGATTGAACAGCATGCAAAGAGGTAATTAAAATCTGGTGTGGTCTTTTAAAAAAGAAGCAGGTATTTGGTCTGGACCGCAACCATCTCCGAATGTTTCTATATCCTTATGTATATCTTCTATCGTTATATTTGGCATTTAAATAGATAAATTGCCTTAACTAGCGAGGTGTGAGCCTTCAAACCTATCATGTTTTCTTGAAACCGATAATTTCACTTTTTTTTTTTTTAAATAAGTTCCAAAAATGTTTTAGATTGATTTTTGATTTTGTTTGTATAAGCCATCTATCGTCACATCAACATTTAGGCTTTATTGAAATAACATTTAGGCGTAATTTACATGAGAATTAAACTGACACATTAAAATAAATTTGAATCACACAATAATAAATGTGTATACGTATACGAAATTTCCAATCCTCTTGCGTTAGAATGATTAAAAAAAACGAACAAAATCGAGGTACTGGTTCATTGGTAAAAATTAAGTCTAGTGTTCTATCTAAGCCATTGCGTATTTGACTGATTTGGCAAAGATTTAAGTCGTAGATTATATCTGAAACAGATATTCCTTATCCCCCAAGTCACATTCCAAGACAGAATTTCATCTAATTCCTCGTCAAGAATCTAATTAATAGATGGAAATTTGTAATCACCCGTAATTAACACAATGTCGGATTGGTTAGCCATATTGATTATATCTACAATTGATGTGTCAGGTGGAATATATACAACGTAGATAATGTAGTTTTATTAATTGACATTTTAACGCATAATTGTTCAACAGGCACGTTTTTTAATCAACAAGCACACTAGGTATAGAGGTGTCAAAATAAAATTGAATTAAAAAAAATCATTTGTTTTTACAGTGAAACTTCTGAAAAATGATGAAACAAAAAAATCGTAAAAAGTTTAATTCTATGCATTGGTTTGCTATGTTCAACTTTTCGGATAACTAATACCCAAAATCTAAATTAGCGTACCCCTCGTTTATTTTATTTCCTTTATATGATATGAGACGTCTTAGTATTAGATAGGTTTTGGTTTAATGTGTTTAAAACGAACTTATGAAACAGGGCGGCTTTGGAAGATATTTTATTAACATTTTAGTAATAAAATGTAAGTTTCTTTTTCAATTGGTTTTTCAGTTAATTTGCATTGATTGTTTTTGCAGGTTGTTTTAATTTTCCCGTGTAGTGGTTATTAGTGCACTGTTATTGAAGTTGGATCCACTGTACGTTCACTGTAATTATTACCAGCCGGGTTTGATGAACATTTCAGAATAACTCATTCAAGTTTTTGCTAGTTTTAATTTAAGGCGATTTGGATCAATGAGTGAAACTGGTCACATTCAATAAGTGCAAAAATACTAGAAATTTTAAGTGTGTCTGGTTAAAGCTTTCAAAGAGTTTTGTGTTTTAGTCGGACAGTCGCACACAAATTACATTTCCAAATGTTAAACCTTGAGCCTCCATATAAATGGTCAAAATTTTGCTCGATTGCGGAAGTTCAAGCTTATTAGTTAATTGGCATTTGTCAGACTTGGTAAATGTTAAGTACAATGCATTTGAAAGTACTGGTATATCGGAAAAAAATCGAAGATTTTTGAAATTAACAGTTCTGCAAGCGCTATTTGTTGTAGAGAATTTAGGTCATATACCTTTGAACGCGTAAACTACATCTGCTAGACACCTGTAAGTTGTCGTTAGGTGTTTAGTGCTGGTTATGATTTTACTGGCATCACAGAAACGCATGTTGACATAGTTCAGTTTGCCAATATAGGGTTTTTGGTTCTGATCACCCAAAATGAACATATTACGACAATTACTAATCGTGGCTACAAGACCAAATAACCCCGCATGTACCATAATGTACCTATATGATAGTTTCGGTTATAGCAGTCTTCAATTAATAATTTTGGTAGGCTAGAATATCCACCGTAACGTATGATTAACTAGTTTGGATGCCAGAATTCATTTTGACATAAAATTAGCTTGGTTTGGAATATATGACAACCAACTCAAAACTTTTGAGTTGGTTGTTATATTGGCAGAGTTCCAGTAAACCACTGATATACGATCATTCACTAATTTATTTTCACTTAATTTTGGATCCCACAGTAATCTGACTTTTAATGTCGTGCCTTTCTCAGTAAAATCTTTAATTGTTTTAACCCTAACCTTTATTGCGGAATTGATCGTAAGAACTCGCCTTAATTGAAAAAACATTTCCTGAGTTTCGCTCCAGTTCTGTTAAATCATGTTAAAATCTTTGCTGAGGCACTCTGAACTTTAATAGATTATCTGCATTAATTAGGCCATGTTGAGGGAAGTAATTTAATTATGTTGTCTCACCACCTTTTATTTCAACCATATGTCCTAAGTGATAATATTTTTTCTTGCTAAGTTTTACTGCAAAACTTAATGAAGTTCTAAGTTTTTCACTGTCTTGTTTTGGCTTCTGCAAATAACCGCTCTCCATTTTCTTCCTCATTTGTAAATCTTCTTATGTCTGAAAGATCCTTAATCTCCCAAAATCGTTTTAATTAAACATTTAGACTCTAACTTGTTCAAGGTTCACTTGGCACACATTGGAAGATGTAGTCGATATTTATGTAGTCGGTATATAATTTCTCTGGGTTATCCTCTTTCTTTTTGTCAGCCGGTTCTCCCGCTTTAGCTAAATTTTTTTTAGCATAGACATTATTTATTTTGAATTAAGTTGAAGGAAACTCCGCATCACGGATTCGTTCAGGCTCGCATAAAGATGACAGTAACATTCTTGGTTGCCTACCATGTAGGATTTCTGCAGGAGATCGGCTGCAATTGGTAGTGGAGTTGAGCAATAAGTTGCCAAAAATGTCGTAAGGGCAATATCACTGAAAATTCTATCAAAATAGTTCTTTGTCATGGTTGTTTTCAAAGTGCGTACAAATCTTTAAGCTTCACTATTGGATTCGGGAGGGAATGGTGTAGACATTAGGTGCTCAATATTATTTAAACGGCAGAAAAATCAGATTATGTGAACTTCGGATCATTATCGCTTACTATCGTAGTGGTCCTTCGATTGCGAACATCTGCTGGGGAACATATATGGTGACATAAATGGCCCAGCGAACTCAAGGTGTATTCGTTCTTTGCTGGCCAGTTAGAAAATTCTTTTTTTTTGATGAATTGCCATAGGTTGAGCAACTCTCGCAACGCTTTACCATATTTCCAATGTCATAATCAATCAATGGACACCTGTCGAGGTAAGTTTTTAAAAATACCCTGTTTGTCGATTATGTGCGTCAAATAGTCTATCTCAACTTTCGCGAATTCTCATTTATTGGTTCGATATTTGAATCCGTTTTTCTCCAATTGACATAATAACATTTCAAGGTTTGTTAAATGGTCCTCGTATGACCATCCGGAAATGATGAGATCATCCAAATAAACAGCACAAAGTATTAGATCCGCCGTCAATTGTTCTATCAACCGCTGAAAAATCACCGGAGCACTGGCAATGCCGGATGGTAGTCGTTGGAACTGATAAAACCCAAACCATGTGTTCACTACCATGAACACTTTAGTCTCCACCGTCAGTTCGATTTGAAAATATGCATCTTTTCTGAAGATCGGATGCCGATCGATTTCAATTTGTAGATTTAGTGTTACCTTGAAATCCGTACATATCCGAATATCTCCGTTTGGTTTATTTACTGGCACAATTGTGGTTGCCCATTGAGTGGTTTGTACTGGTTTTAGCAATCTATTGACGATCCGTTCCAATTTCTTCTTGACAGCCGCATGAATTGCAAATGGATTGATCCGAGTCTTAAAATATCGAGGCTCAGCTTTAGATTATAGTTTTAATTAGGCCTTGTACGACGTACATCTTTCCAAGAAATCTTCAAACAATAGATGATGCTTTTGAACCAATTTAGCAATTCCGTGTTTCAGTTCGCCTATACGGAATTCTCTTCGGATGACACTGCAAATATATTACTAGACTCATGTACAATTTTGAAATTAAATGATTCAAACCAGTCGATGTCCATTATGTTCTATGTAGCCTCCTAGTCTACCACAAATAACGGTCCGGCCCTGGCTGCCTAGTATCGAAGGGAGCTGTCGGGTTACTACGCTTTATAAACCACTAGTGACAATACTCCATTTCTCATCTCTGAACAAATTTCTTCAACACTCAGATTAGAACTTCTTTCTGCAGGACTGCAATCTGACTGATACTTTTGTTTCTTTGAACAAGCTGCTCAATACAGGGATTAAAACAAGTGTTTCACGGATCTAACGTAAAGTGCGCTTTCGTGAGCCATAGTATAACTAGGGTTTGGTAAATCTTGAGATTAGTTCTGTTACCAATGCTCCTTCTGGTCTATGCGGCTTATTTGCCTATTTTTAGCTTCTGCCTATGAACCAGCACTTTAATCATACAAAATTTATAGAGGAGGAAGTTTGTAATTCTATCAATTTTCATTATACTCAACGAAAGCCTTAGGAGAGGATTTTTCCCTGAACTTTGGAAAACTTTTGTTATTCATCCGATTTTCAAGTCCGGTAGGAGAGGAGGTACCTAACTACAATTGTATAGCTATTTTGTCCATCAAACGATTACCATAGCGTTTTGAGTACATGGTCCAAAAGTGTTTGCCTTTCCACCTCAGAACTTCTATTTTCCCTAAGCAATTTGGATTTTCTCCGGTAGGTCGACGGTTTCTTTACTTTTCTGGCCCATTGCTATTTGTTAACATTTTTGATTTCTTTTCTTTTTGCTTTGGTGTGACGTCTATAGTTTTCAACAGGGTAGGCGTATTGGACTAAGTGTCTCGTTTTGCGCTTACGCTAAAATTTTCACTTCATTCGCTAACGGATTTTCTCCGGTAGGTCGACGGTTTCTTTACTTTTCTGGCCCACTGCTATTTGTTAACATTTTAGATTTCTTTTCTTTTTGCTTTGGTGTGACGTCTATAGTTTTCAACAGGGTAGGCGTATTGGACTAAGTGTCTCGTTTTGCGCTTACGCTAAAATTTTCAGTTCATTCGCTAACGCGTCTTATAGCCAGAAGTTCTACATTAATTCAGCAATATTTTTGATATGAAAACGTCATAAACAGGATAGAGTATTTATCAGACCAGAGATTAATTTTTTCCTTTGATCTTAAATTTACCAGGTTCTTCGATTACGTTATCAACAAAGACAATATTATGCTTGGCTTCATAAAAAAAAATTGTTACGACTTTTGTGACCCACATACTTTGAAAACATTGTGGATTTTGTTCGTTCCATTTTAGGGCATGCCTTTCCAGTATGACTCCATTCTACATAGCACATTTTTTGTCATTAAAATATCCACTTGGAAACATGGACACACCCTCGTAAGACGTCGCGAAGTCAAATTGACTATGTGGTACTTTCTAAGGAAAGGACTCGGGTCATCCAAGATGTGAGACCTTATCGGTCGGCTGCCAAATTTGTAGACAGTGATCATCAATTGGTCACTACAAAGCTAAGGGCACGTAAGAACAAGCGGTCCTTGCTAAGAAAACCACTAGGCGAATTTGTAGACGGAAAAAACGTGAGTGGTGGAAGGTTAAAGTCTTAAAAGTACAACAACTCAGCAATGAGCCCAGTTCACTTAACTTCTTTAAAAGAGTTACTAGACTGTACCATACCTTCAGACCTAGATCTATCGCCATTTGGAATCAGAATGGCAACCTCCCTGTTAACATCGATGCAGTGCTCGACACATGGACGGAGCATTTCTCTGATTTACTGAATGTTCAACAAGTGTAAAATGTTGCATTTGAAAGTTGTAAAATCCAGACTGCGGGAATGTGCATAGAGGACCCATCCTACGAGGAATTCACAATGGCTATGCAAAGACTTATAAGAAATCGTTCTCCTGCGGTTGATTGTATTGATCCCCAGCTTTTGATATTCGGAGGGGATACTTTGTGGAACTATCTTTTCGAACTGGATCGATTAGTATGGCAAAGTAAAGTAATGCCTGATGAATGGAAAGTGACCGCGTTGCGTCTTATCTTTAAAAAGGATCGTGGCATAGCTCTCCCTTGCTCAGCATACAAATTATTGTCTTACATAAAGTTGAAGAGAATCACGCCCCTCGCGGAGGAAATTTTAGGTGATTACCAAGAAGGATTTCGTCCAAATCGGTCAGTCACTGATCAAGTATTTTCACTGAGGATGATTTTTTCTAAATATTACGAGACATCTTGTGACGTACATCAGGTATTCTTAGACTTCCAACAAGCCTATCACTCAATCCATTGGGACAGCTTATGATTTACTTTGCGATATCTGTGAATCTTGACAAATATGTGCGTTTATTTAAATGATAGTAATGCAGTCACAAAGCTGTGTCAAAGTTGAGAATCAGCTACACTACGACAATGAGATGTTTTGTCCCCGATACTCTTTATTCTCATGTTAGAATTGATCTTTCGTAAAAGTGAAAACACCTCAGGACAACATCTTGTACCGTCAGTCCAACCAGGTTCTGGTATATGCAGATAATATTTGTGTAATTAGACTGAATGGCAACGGTGTAAAATAACTACTGGATCTACTTTTAGCTTCCGGTCTCAAAATCAATGAGTTCAAAACAAAATATATGATCACTGGTTTATGGAAATTGAATTTTAGTAGCGGTGCAATCACACATTTGAAGGAGTGACAAGTTTCCGATACCTCGGGTCTTTTGTCATCCTGATAACTGTGTGGGAGGGGATAGTAAACCACGTCTTGTCGCTGGAAATCGTGCTTCGTATACCATACGTCCACTGCTTAAGTTAAAATATCTTGCAAATGCCGACAAGCTTGTACAAAGTGTACACAATTGATCAGACCCGTTGTAATGTATGGGTGTGCGAGTTGAACCCTGACGGATGAGGATGAGAGATGGTTATTATTATTCGAGAGAAGAATCATACGCTTGATTTATGGCAACGAACGCGACGATGACGACACTTACCGAGTTTTATTTAATGAAAATTCCTGATCTCTAATTTGTGTCCTTGAACCAACAGATTCGTCACATCCTACGACAATCAAACAATACTGTTTTATTACTTCAAGACTATATCATCCTAATTTGTGTATATTTTTCTAGTCATGCGAACGCCGGTTATCATCGATCGCTTAAATAATAATTTATGATGGAATATTTTTTGCTGAATCCCAAACGACAAAATAATTTATTGGAAAATAATTTTTATATCTTTGATCTGTAAAGCCATCGATCGATATAGAGGGTTCATTTTACACGACAAAGATTTTAACGAAAGATATCAACATCTTGTCCTCCACCGCAAAATAACCAAATAAAAAAAATAATAAAAAATCCATTCCAACAACAACCACATTTAAAACGAGATCACAAATCATTCCGCACCAAACTCAACATTATGTTGAGCGAGATACTTTTGTAACATTTACCTTCGTATATTTCTTAATATCTCCTAAACAACCGATAAAGTTTGTTTTACGAGTTGCGACAAATAAGAATGAAAAATAAAAAAATTACAAAAAAGAACATCGAACAGGTCGTTTGATTTCTACCGGCTGGAAATATTTCTTTCTTTTACTGGATTTAGCCATTGGGATATAAATTTAAGAGAAAAAAAAAAATTTTTATCGGTTTCTTACAACGACAACAAAAGCAATAATAATTTAATAATTTTTTTTTAAATTTAATTTTATTGCTTTTAATCCATTTTATAGTTATGGTAGCTGTGTTGTCCGATTGGAGAAAGTAAATTACGTTACGTTACAACTTTTATGGCTCTTTTACTAATTTCTGATCGATACTAATCGGGATGTTTTCGTTAAAGGTGTAAGTCTCCTATATCGGGCCCGTCCCCAGGTGGCGGATGTAAATACGAACTAGTGGGCCAAAACTGACGAGAAGCATCTCTTCATTAGGAGGGTGGACCTTAGGTCTGGTTGTAAAACTGGGCACAGAAACAAAAAGGGTCTAATAAGTAACTACTTTCAATAAGCTGATGAACCAGTGGACAACATTAATAGGCTTGATCAAATCATTGAGGGTGTTAAAAACCTTTCAGTTTTTATAACTGGTAAATAACAGTTAAAATGGAAAATTCCTTGCAAGGGAGCAGTACAGATGAAACTCCAACAATTCTGAACTGATAACCCACACACTTGGTTCAATATCGCCGATCTAATATATAAAACTAAAAAATTAAAGGCCACGCGGAAAATTTTACCCACGTGCTGGCTGCTTTATCACCAAACTCGAGCGAAATCATCGCCGGCATTTTACGGAACCACCCGAAAATAATTTGTACCGCATTATTGAGCAGCGCCCCGAAACCTTACTTTTTACTTACGTCAGGCACTCAAATAGCAGTACACACACAGAGTACTATATACAATACGTCAGTTCTTACGAACCACCGCTTAGCAGGCTCATTAGTGTCACAAAAACCATTGTTACACCAACGCTGAATCAACAGCATTACAGGTCAAAGTTGACCTTAACTGAGATCTTTTACAAGATCATATTTCTAGATCATATTTTTACAATTGGTGATCGTTGTAGGTAGTCAGCCCAACTAACGATTTTACACGCAATTGATTGTGGTCAGCGGTGGAGATCAAACTCTAGAACGCGGTGTGTTTAAGCTAACGCCTTCACCATCACTATAGGACCGGTGACTTACTACTAACGCTACTAAAGTATCCTTTCCTAATTGCGAAGCTTAATTATAACAAACCTAACCTGAAGCCCTACTACCAGTTTCATGACCACGACGACCAGCTCTGCTGCGTCACTAAGCGTCATTCACTGAATTCCAACAAATGGTGGAATTAGGAATATGTTGTCCTTCTTCATCACCGATATCTTGCCATTACACATTTAAATGGATGCACTGTCTTCTCCTAAATAGATATTGTCAGAAGATACCATCTTATCCCAGTTGCATTTGAAAGCGTTCATAAAACGGCAACTACGACCCCATATGGTCTATTTGAATTTACCCTAACTTTTCAGCAATTCTTTATTATCTCTTCTTTATTGACAACATTCTTGTCTGAAATTTTGAGAAACAACATAAACTGAACTTAGCACAAGTATTCCAAAACTAAGTGGAGTTTAATGTTCACCTCAAGACTGCCAAGTGTGTTTTTGGCGCATCTAATCTGGATTTCCTTCGCCATAAGATTGCTCCTGACGAAATTTCACCATCAAAAGAAGGAACCAAGCAATCAGAAAATTCCTAACTCTTACTTCAATTTAGTCCATTTAGCGAATACTCGGTATGTCGGATTACTACCACCGATTTATTCCAAAACTCACTGAAACAAAGACCCCAATTTATTCTCACTTGGTCGATTTTACATAGCATAGATTTACTCGCAATTTAACTGGTAATAAAACATTTGAAACATTTTGTTGAAGGTCAGGATTTTATTATTTACACCGACCATAAACCACTGACCCCCACGCTATTTGGATTACATTTGTCAATTCATAATGGACAAACAGCATGTTTATGGATAAGATAACGTTGTTACGGATAAACAAAGGATAAACTATGATGTCACTTATTGGGCACAATCTCATTTAAACTGCCAACGATCAAAAGTTTGGAAAGGCATACAAAATCAGCTGTTGGGCAATTTGATGTTCCATCTGATTGATTTGAGCATGTCCACTTAGATATCGTGGAACCAATTCCTCCTTCTAGAGGGTACTTATACATATTTACTAGTGTCGATCGATTTACTCGCGGGTCTGAAACTTACAGCATGACCAATATGTATGCAACCACCATCACTACCGATCAAGGAACGCAATTCGAGTTTTTCATAGAAAATTCTCTACCACACCTTTGCCCAAAACCGTCACAGTCATACACCAACTTTGCATATGTATTTGTTCGATTAGAAAAAGTTCGATCAGGATTACAATCTACTTATGAAAGCTCTTGTGATGCAACGATTTCGGAAACATGTCGACCGCCGTCGATCTCAATTGACATATTAAAACCAGCCTATATTAAACTGAGTTCAGCAGAACGTTACCGAGCGAAGCGACTTCGAGTAATTCTCTACACTGTAAGATTGTCCATTAATTGTTGGGACGTAGCTGTTCTCTGCCTTCGACCTCGATATATTGCTTGATTTGACTTCGAACAGAATTTTGACAATTCACTAACCAATATTTTTGTCACAGGATACTAGTTTGTAATGTTGGCCCTGGGTGTAACTATCTAATGTGCATTTTCAGTTATGATTCTGTTAGTCATATTTTATGGTTTTTAGGCAGGAGCATTGGGTGCTTAACGTCAAATGATGCATTTAGGTTACGCAACCTTTCTCGGCCTTTGACGTGGCCATCCGTATCAATGAATGGGTGAGATAATTTTACTTTTGCTACCGCTTCCTGCTGAGCATTTAATTTTCTCAGTTTCAAGATCCTTGCTAAAATTCGTTTGATTTGAAAATGATCCCATTATTTCGAATATATTATCTCTGTTGGTGTAATGTTGATAGTTAACGGTGAAAATCTCTGTTCTATTCTAGTGTGTTGCAATTTTGACCATGCAAATAAATCCGCCAACTTCGAGTGCCCTTAAATTGGCCGAATCCATGTTAAATGGTAGTTTTACAATGTACCTGCAATTTGTTTGTATAAGAGCTAATAATGACTTTGGCTCAAAATTTTATAGTTTTACGGCCCCAGATTCCTTCCACATAAGGTTGCCTGAGCAACCTTATGTAGAAGGTTGCCTGATGCATTGGTTGCCTGATGATTTGTTTTCTGATTTCAATTTTATGAAATTCCAACCATTCAAAAAATGTGTCAGCACTAAGCAACAAGTAAATCTGACAATCTGGCAATGGTATTTAATGTTGAGGATATAGTATTACAGTTGACATTTTGGTGAAAATTAGAGCTTCGAGTTTGAAGCGTTCTGTTCGATCGAATCTTGACTGTTTTACTAATCCCTTTTCCATTTCAGCATTTGTTTCTTTGTTTGATTTGAGCGTCTCTTTATTTCAACTCATCAAAAGTATCACTCATATTTGGCGAAGTAAGGTCGGTGAACCAATCATGCCAGATGGTTGATTAAGGAAGCGATCTATTAGTGAGTTTATGATTGTTGGGCTATTTAACCAGTTTTTCCCAAGCTTCAATATAATTGGAATCAGTTACCAAAAAAATGTCTGATTAAATTCAATAATGCACTCCTTAGCAACACTCTTATAATTGGAAATTTATGCACATTCGACATAAATCATTAAATGTCGGCCAATCTTCATATTCTCCGCAAAACTGTTCAATTTGTACATGTAAGTATGGTACATATGGTAATTTTAAATTATCTGAAGATTGTACTATGCGGAATGTCGCTTATAAGGTGCGATCTTATAGGTGTGATCTTCGGCCTTTTCCGAAGTAAATCTAAAAATAAAATTATCTTTAAACTCCTCTTGTTTAAGTTTTATGTTTTTTTTTGGTTTCTGAACTCTGCAATCTGTTCTGGGGCCGAAGTTCTCCCAACTCTTTCGCAGTTAATTTTTAACGTCCTACCTTACGCCGTCACCAGCCAAATTGAGGACGCATGAATACAGGTTCGATTTTAAATCCATCTGCAGCCAGCCTGCACTGACATGGACGATGGTTTGGCTCATGGATTCTGCACTCCAACAGAGGGGTCATAGTTGTGTTCATCGTCATCACCGATCGAAATCAGGTGAAGAAAAATCGCTTTTGCAACCCTCCCCCGTTGGAATTTGAACCCGGTACCTCCAGTCCCAAACACCGCAGCTTTAACAACTGCGCTAATTGCTCGGTAAGTTTTATGTTTGCACTAGGATTATTTGAAACACTCTTAAATTTTTTTGTATATATGATGTTCTCAGCATCGCATATACGTCTAACATATGATTGCTTCGGATTTCAATGCAACCTACAAAGAAAGGTTTGCATCAAATGTAATTTTAACATAATTTGCATTGAAATGTAAGGTGGGACTTAAACTGGCTTAAAAAAACTACGATACTATTTTCATTAAAATATTGTACGACAAATTTTGTACGACATTTTCTTGCGATTTCGAACCAATTGTCATTGTTGTGGAAGAAAATTCCTAAATTTCCCACTTTTGTTGCATGAAGCATTAATGCTTTTGAAGCATAAGGTGAATCATATCGTCAACTAGAAAAAATATACTGAGTTTCTGTCAAAGAAAGAATGACATTAGTGTTGCCAGAGCTAAAATAACCGATATTTCATATCTGAACCGGTTATTGGGACACTCTATATATATTTTATACAAAATCAAAATATCATAAGCCAGTTGAATATGTCTCTGCAGAACAATTTCCAATTTAATGAATGGCTAGTACATGGAGTATAAAGAGCGTTTTAAACCTGCCATATTAACAGCATTGTCATAGGTTTGGCCTCGACAATTTTTAATATTTAATCACAAACTATTCAATGTTTCCAATATTACTTTTTTGAGATATGCAGCATCATGATTTTCATAAAGGTTAATTGGTCAGTATGAGTTATGTCCGGAGTAGACAATAATAAAAAAATATAAAGCTACATTAACAAGAGAAATTAATTCCTGTTTTTCTTTAGTTCCCATCAAATTTATAAATTCATCACAAAGTATGGGATAAATAATAACATTGCCCCTTCCTATATTACCGTACCTCATTTCTTTTAGATTTTTCAAAAAATCATCAAATTGTGCGAAATACTCAATACAGAATATACAATTTCCTTTCGTATTAAAACCTGATCGTTCTCTGTGCCCTCGAAATGCTAAACTCAAACCGGCTAGATATTGAACTGTAGCTACTACCCCTTTGAAAACATCTAGCCAATATTTTTGTTGCGAATTTATTTGAAGAACTAAATCCGAATCAACTCTTCCTGTTAAGGGCGACCTTTTTTTGTAATATTAACATAGCTTAAAAATGATCTTGTGCTGATTCATGCTCTTTTAATCCTCTATTTTAATTTTTCAGTGATAAATTTGGTTTTGAATTTTCAAAAAAGTTTGCAAACATAACAATAAATGCATTTGCTAGATTCAGACAAAATTAACCACTCGCGTTCTTTTATGCCGTTTGCTGTTTTACAGTAAAAGTGTGTTTTTGAAATGCTTCTAAAATAGGATTCATTTCAGTCGACGTTTTCTACTTTAAGAGATGTCATATTTCCAAAATTGCACGGTTGTAGTAAGGGCCATAATGCAATGTCTTTTAGGAAATCACATTCTTCATTTTATTTGCTTTCTGTGTTAACACTATCGGTGCTTCTTGTTGATATGGCTTGTCATTTTCACAGTTTGATTGATTATCTTTTTCTGTGATTTTATTTCCGATCGGCTGATTTTATTTCTCTCTTAAATACTCTTTCCTCTTCTAGGTTTGAATTATTAGCACCAGTTTCATTTTCTTTGCTTTGTAATGTTTACCCTGTAATCGAATTTGTTTGTCTAGCCGCAATCTTGTTCCGGTTTTCGTTTTCGTTTTTCTGACCCAGAAAGATAATGTCGTTTCATCGCTAACCTAAAACTAACCTAAAATCATTATCATAATATTTATTCAAATATTATTTTAAATCCCACTCCTTTTAACAAAACTCCTCTATATAACTGTTTTAAAAAATCACACACTCAAAAACACAGTTTTTTAGTACAAATTTGTAAAAATCAAAAATGGACAAACGAGATTTAGATTTTAATATTTAATTTTCGGTTATGCTAAATGTTTCACAATTAATTTTCGTGGTTGGTTTGGTACTCGTACTTTACCTAATCTCACTATTTTTATTTATTTATTTTTTATAGAAATTACGTACTTATTTGCTGTTCTGCTTTGGTAATAATTACAACAAAATTGACATTAATAAAGAAAAGAACATGTAGCTAAAACAAAAACAAAAATTGATTTACGTAAAAAAAAAAATTAGTAAGCGTTGAAGAATGAATTAAATAAAATACCCAGTATGTACAAAACATAGAATACAAAAATAAAATTCAACCCTAAAAGCGATACCAACAAACAAAAAAATAAATTGCATTTTTTTCCTGTCAGTTATTTTATTTTGTTATTGATGTTTTTTACGTATATTTTATATGAAAATGTGAATGTTGAACCAAATTTTTGGGGCCCCAAAACTTGCGGGAAATATATGTTTGCCTTAAGCGGTTTTAACAAATTTAATTAAATTATTTATTTTTTATTTTTATTTTAATAATTAAGTACAATTATTGATGTTATTCCCGTGAATTGACAATAAATTCTGATTCTATATAAAATGAAAATTGTATTTATATGATTTTAAACAATAGAATAAAATATAATAAAAATAAATGAAAATTGTTTTTTTATATGATTTTAAACAATGGAAAAATTATGATTACAAGAAATGCACTTGTGCATTATTTTACATTAAGAAAATAAAAAGAATTTGAGATCTATATTTATATTTATAGTATCGATATTTATATTTATTTATTAAGTGTTTTGACTAATAAAAGATAAGTTAAAATTATTAATTATGTTTTGATATTTATGCAATTCATCAAATGGATATTTATTTTCATGAGAACTTAATTGATAACTTAATATTACAATGTTATAATGTTGAAGTGGTGTTGGTGTTGTTGTTTAATGCAGATGAAGTCGGATGACGTAACTCCTCCCCTCGAAGTTTCTGCCATAAATTAAATTTCTGGTAGAATGATTCTGGTTCATCTGTTGTTATTTCTTCCTTTTTGCTTTTGAAATATTTGAAGATTTTAATTATCATATAAGAAACTAAAATCAGAAATATTATTATTAATGTTATTGAAAATATAGTTTTATGTTGATGATGCGTATCGTTTTCTAATTGCAATAATTCAATATGATTTATATTTGAAATTGTAAAATTGTTTAATTTTTCTAAATTATATTTATATTTTATATCTGATATGTTCAATTCGCCAGATGATTCTATAAATTCGATTTCTTGATTATAAATTATGAATGTATTATCGAAGGTGTTATTATTGATAGTGATACTGCAGTTTTTGTAGTTGATTAATTTGATACCATGGATTTTATGTTTCAATTTTTTTCTGCATGTCGTTGACAAATGTAATAATTGTTTTGATGCGATGTACAAATATTCTGGTGCTAATGATTGTATTTTTTCTTCGAATTCTGTATTGTAAACTGAGCATTTTGCGTCGTTCCCTAATATGATTGATGGCACACATTCTTCCTTGATGGTTTTAATGTTTTCTTCGTGGCAATAGTTTATCAATTCAATGACTTTACATGGTTTTGTCACATACATATACTGTTCTTTGTTTATTAAGATAAGGTCGGATAAAATATCAATTGAAAAGGTATAATTGATGGGAATTGATTTAATTTTATATAGGTTGAATTTATTAGGATGAAATTTGGGAATTGAAATAGAAAGTATGATATTGGTATTATTATAATAGGCTTGGACATTTAATAAATCATATATGTCTTCTTCAGACTTTATAATTATATCGTTTCGCGAAAATAAATTGTATATGAATTCAATTTCATTTTTGCTAAGTAATCTTTTTGAAATTATTCCTAATTTTGTGAAAGTTATTATGTTATCTATAATCTCAATTTGCTGTTTTACTAATTCTATATTATACTCCATTTTTACTAAATACTGATCAATTTGTTGATATCTAATACCTGAAACTATTTTTATGCCAAAATTTTTTAGTTCTTGTTCTAAAATTATAGTCTGGTTATTTACAAATTCCTGAACTTCTTCAAACCTTTTCATCATCATATCATTTATTGTAATTTGTTGTTCATTAACATCAGATAGTGTATTTTGATTAGTTTGAATTGTTTCTATAGCTTTACTGATTTCAATATAGTCGTTATTGTCCATGTTTCCTGATATTGATTTTATTACAGTTCCTAGTCCGTTGATTAAACCTCGTTTAGTCCGTCTAGTTGATATTTCTATGTATGGATAAATGTGGGAGAAAAATTCTTTTAATCTAAAAACTTTTTCTTTAATGATTCTAGTCCGTTCTACAAAAATGGTAGTTTGGTTATTGTTGATTATAATTTTGTCCATGTCAAGAAGGTTCATTTCTATTGCTTTGATATTGTCATTGTATTTGTCTAATTCTATTATATGTAATAGTCTAAATGTTCCTATAATTTTATTTGCTTCGCTGACTTTAAATGATAACAGTCCTTTATTGTCGTCTAAATTATGGATTTCCATAAATTCTGCTGTTACTTGTTGGATAAACCTGGAAAAGTTTTTAATTTTTTAATTTTCTTTTTATGTACTTTTCTTTTTCGGGATTCTATTGTAATTTTATTATTTTTAATAACTTTATGTTTTTGAAATCTAGGTGCTAACTTGTTTCTACGGTCATCTTCTTCGTAAATAATATCGTCAGGTCTAAAAGTTTTCGGGGTTTGTCTGTTTACGTTTCGTTTTTCGATTAGTTGTCGTTTGTCTATTATGTTTCTGTCGTAAATTAATTTTTTTAACTGTTCGTAGTCTTCCCTATGTCTGTCCACGTAATCTTGTATAGCTACATTTTTGTTTTCAGTGGGGAATGGTTTATTTTTATATATGTGTCCATTTAAAAGTTCGAATGGAGTCATTTTTATTGAGGAGTGAATGCTATTGTTATATGTTAGCATAGCTTCGTTCATTATTTCAATTATTGATTTTTTTTTATTTTGGTTAAAAATTATTCGTATAGTTTCGGTAATAGTAGAATGTAACCTTTCTACAGGTGAATTTCCGGTTGAGGATTTGGCTGATGTACAATGATGTACAATTTTGTATAATTCTAAGAATTGTTGAAATGTTTCTGATACAAACTCAGAACCATTGTCAGAAATTATTTTTGTAGGGACACCGTGATGAGAGAAAAAGTGTTTCAATTGTTCAATCACATTGATACTACTTTTTGAGATTAAGTTATATGCGGCTGCAAATTTTGAAAATTTATCAATAATTGTTAGGAAATTGTGATTATGTACACTATAGATATCTATGTGTAGTATTTCTAAGGGTTTACTTGGAGTTTCTGTTATTTCGAACTTTAATTTAGGTCTATGTCTATTATATTTAAGAGTTTGGCAAATTTCACATTGATTAATAAAATTATTTATGAATATTTTCATCTTTGGAAAATAGTATTTTCGTTTAAGTTTTTCGTATGTTTCAACGACACCTCGATGATTTGACATTCTATGATATTCGCTAATTATTTCCTGTTGTTTGATTGGGTTTTCTATATCTTCTAAGAGTTGGGTACTTCGTACAATATTGATTTGGCTCGAAAAGTATCTACTATATACTTTAATTACAGTATTAAATATTTGTTCATTACATAATATACAATTAACTTGGGTTTGATTGAAATATTTAAATATTTCAGAAATAATTCTTTCGTTAATTTCTTTAATTTTTATGACATGTCTACGTTTAGTAAGATGTAAAATTTTAAAATTAGCTTCTATATTATTTATAAGTTGTTTATCAATTTCTATGATAAATTGATTATTAAATTCATTTAAAGGACTTTCTAAAGTTGAGATAGTTCCTATTTGAACTTTTAGTTTTTCGTTTAAATTAGATTCTTGAGATAACGGTAATGATTTTTTTCTTTTCCACTTTGATAATGGTTCGTTATCAGATGATGATGATGTTGTTTCTGTTTTATTTGTAAGTACGTTTACAATTATTCCCTCGTTATTCTTGCTGATATTTCTATTGAATTCTTCAATTTCTAAACGACTTAATGCATCTGCATTAGTGTTATGTTTACCTTTTTTGTATAGTATTTCATAATTGAATTCCTCTAACTTGAGTCTCCATCGGATTAACTTACTGTTAGGTTCCTTCAAATTGAATAACCATACTAATGGTCTGTGATCGGTTACAATCAAGAATTTTCTACCGTAAAGGTAAGGCCTGAAATATTTACATGCCCATACAATTGCTAAAAGCTCTTTTTCAATTGTAGAATAATTTTTTTCTGTATCATTGAGAGTTCGACTTGCAAAACATATTGGTTTATCATTTCCAATTGTTCCTTGAGAAAGTACTCCGCCTAATGCTACATTTGAAGCATCAGTAGTAAGAATAAAGATTTTCTTGAAATCGGGATATTGTAATATTGGGTCATTCGTCAATATATTCTTACACAGTTCGAAACATGCTATGTATCTATCATCTAGAATTATTTTTTTATCTTTTTTTAAACATTCAGTGAATGGTTTCGTGATATTTGCAAAATCCCTAATGAATTTCCTATAATACCCTAATATTCCTAAGAAAGATTTAATTTGTTTAGGTGTTTTAGGAATAGAAAAGTTTTTTATTGCTTGTATTTTGTCGGGGTTGGGTTTAATACCATTTGGTGTTACCAAATGTCCTAAGAATTTAATTTCTGTTTTAAAGAATTCACTTTTATCCATTTGGATTTTAAAATTGGATTCTCTTAACTTTGAAAATATTTTCTTTAGACTTTCTGTATGTTCTTGGAGACTAGTACTAAAAATTACTATGTCGTCCATATATACTAAACATATTTTACCTACGTATTCTCGTAAAACATTATCCATAACACGTTGAAAAGTGCTTGGAGCATTTCTTAAACCAAACGGCATTCTGACAAATTCATAATGTCCGTTTTCAACTGAAAATGCGGTTTTATATACGTCTTTTGGGTTAATTTCGATCTGATGAAACCCAGAGGCAAGATCAAGGACTGAAAAATACATACATTTCCCTAATTTATCTAATATGTCTGTAATGTTCGGAATTGGGTAACGATCTTCAATTGTAACTTCATTTAGTTTGCGATAGTCGATCACCATTCGCCATTTTTGTTTACCGGAATTATCTAATTTTTTTGGGACAATCCATACAGGACTACACCATGGGCTATGACTGGGTCTAATTATATTTTGGTTTAATAAATTTTTAATTTGGTTTTTTACTTCATCTTTATGAATGTAAGGATAGCGGTAAGTTTTTGTAAAAATTGGTTTACTATTGGTTACATCGATACTGTGTTTAATATTATTAGTAAAAGTAAGTTGATCATTTTGTTTAAAGAAAACATCTTCGTATTCTTTACATATTTTTAAAATGGCTTTTCGCTCTTCGGAATTCATATGATCAGTATTTATCAAATTGCAAATATTTGTTGGATTTTGAATGGGTTCATAATAATTATTTATGGAATATTTATTTACTTCTAAATAATTAATAAAAGATTCTACTTTTAATGGATGTGTAATATTAAAATTTTGGATTTGATCGGAATTATTTGTAACTTCTACTTTACTTTGTCTATTAAAAGATTTATAAATACCTGAATTTATTTTTAAGTGGTTGTTTATAATGGTTTCTGGGACTAAAATGTCGCCTTGATTAATGTTTATTGGGAATAATACAGACTTTGTCTCATAAGGGTGGAATGTAATTTTATTATTTTTTAATTTTTCTTGAAAATATATTGGAATTATAAAATCGTCTCCTTCTAGAGTCGAGTTTTTAAAATTTATACAAGCTTTAATTTGTTGAAGTGTATCCATTCCTATTAATCCTTCGAAATATGGATGGAATCTGAATAGGAAAAATTCTATTGAAGTTTTTGAATTAAATTCTTCAAAATCATTAATTATTACTTTTGAATTTATTTCATGCTCATGAAATACTGATTTAATTGTAATTGGTTTTACTTTAATTATTTGATCTGGATTAACTAATGATGGGTTGAGAAATGATTTATTTGACCCTGAGTCGATTAAAAGTTTAATATATGAATTTGGGGAATTCCTAATTTTTATATATGGTAGAAGACATGAATTGGTCTCTCCATGAAATATGTAATCTACTCCGAGGCTTCTTCCTGAAAATCCTGGTTTTCTAGATCTTCTTCATTATAATTTTGAATATCTTCTGTAATATATTCATTTTGGTTATTGACGTTTGGATTTTCTTGATAATCTTCATAATTTGTTTCCTCAGTTTCGTTAACGTTAAACAATTCTTTGGATTTGAAGTTTGGTTGGTAACCAGATGTACTTGGCTTATTCCAATTTGGATTATTTTGGTACCGTTGAGGTATTTTGTATCGCGAATTAATGGTGGATGTTTCCATTGGTTCATATTTTCTAGGTGCGAAATTAAATTGTGGTTTAAATACATCTTGTTTTGGTTTAGGAAAATTTTGATGTTGATTTAATTGATGATTATTATTGTATTGAGGATTATTATTATATTGAGGATTATTATTATGTTGAGAATTAAATTTATTTGGTACTGGTTTAAATTCTCTTTTAATTGTATATTGATTTTGTATGTTTTTATGTGGTCTTATATAATTTAAATTTTGTTCAACAAGGCAAAGACTATAAGCTTCTGCTAATGTTGAAGGTCTACTAGCACGAATCATTGAACCCAAGGGTTCTTTTAATCCACTTAGAAAAACATTTAGGCACATACTTTCATACAAAATTTTTTTATGATTTACGATGGTAACATCGCTATCATTTATTTTAATAAAATTAACCAATGTTGATAAAATATTTATTATTCTAGAATAAAATATTTCAACTTTATCAGAATTTTGGCTAATAGAATGAAGATCTCTAATCAGTGATACTTCACTTCTTTTATCTGAATAATGGAGTATTAAATTTTCTTTTATATACTTCCATTCCAGTTTAGTATTCATTGTATTTAATACTTTATTAGCATTATCCTTTATTTTATTACGAATTGTTCGTAATATTACTGTTGCCATTGGAGTATTTTGTATATCCTGACATAAAATTAAAACTTCTTCACAATTTTCTATGAATGAGTGTAAAAGCGTCCTATCATTGCCATCGAATGAAGGTATATCTTTTACAATATCTGGGACTTTAAGCCCTCTAATTAAAGCATCGTATTTTGCTTGATTATCAGGATCCATAATTATTTTGGTTTCTAAATTACTAATTTCCTTTATTTTAAGATTGGCTAACTCTTTAGTTATGCTATCTAATTCTTGTATTGTTTTTAATTTGATTATTTCCCTATTTAGGTTTTTTGATTTTTTAAACATATACAATTTAAGTTATTCAAATTATCTAACCATATTCGCTGGTGCAACAATTGAATTATTATTTTATAATACTTATCACCATATACCCTGGTAAAAACTATTATATATATTTTTTTTGAAAATTAACCGCTTCTACGGGAGAATTTATTAAATGTCAAAACTTTTTTTTTTATATTTAATGGGATTTGACTGGTTTGGATATTATTTTTATTGGGAACTGACGTTATAATTTATATCCCAACTTATCAAAAATTATTTAACAAAGAAATGTATATAAAAATTGACTCACCAGTATATTGTCAAAATTAATAAATGGAGCTGCATACTCTTGTAGTGAATGTGTGTGTAAGTGATGAAATAATCTTCAAAATATTTCGTTGATTTTCACTTATTGTTTTTTCACTTTTTTTTTTTTTAAACTTTAATTGTTTATGTGATAATTGGTAGATTCACTTGTTTCGATATTCACTCGAAACCGTACTCAATTATACGCGAACTTCTACACTTATGTTTATCACTTTTTTATTAAAGTTATTGTTAACACAGATAAAAAAAAACTTAAAAAAAAATTTTTCACACTGTTTTTTATGCCAGTTAACTTTTGTATGCTGCCGATTTTCTTTTTAAAAAAAATTTTATAATATTTTTTTTTGAAAATCCTATCAACTGCGCCAAATATATGTTTGCCTTAAGCGGTTTTAACAAATTTAATTAAATTATTTATTTTTTATTTTTATTTTAATAATTAAGTACAATTATTGATGTTATTCCCGTGAATTGACAATAAATTCTGATTCTATATAAAATGAAAATTGTATTTATATGATTTTAAACAATAGAATAAAATATAATAAAAATAAATGAAAATTGTTTTTTTATATGATTTTAAACAATGGAAAAATTATGATTACAAGAAATGCACTTGTGCATTATTTTACATTAAGAAAATAAAAAGAATTTGAGATCTATATTTATATTTATAGTATCGATATTTATATTTATTTATTAAGTGTTTTGACTAATAAAAGATAAGTTAAAATTATTAATTATGTTTTGATATTTATGCAATTCATCAAATGGATATTTATTTTCATGAGAACTTAATTGATAACTTAATATTACAATGTTATAATGTTGAAGTGGTGTTGGTGTTGTTGTTTAATGCAGATGAAGTCGGATGACGTAACTCGGGCCCGAAGCGGCCACCCTTACCGGCGGTCCGGACCGGATTTAAAAAATTGCTTTTATGTTCTTTGACGTTTAATATCACTTAAATGAACTAGTCGTAAACTGTAAAGAGCTCAATGCTGGATCATTAATCAGGGGCCATTCTTATAATAAAGGCCACAAACGTGACAACACTGGTAAGCATGTTTCATTAATTAAATCTACATTGTGTACAGTAATTACCCTTGCGTTGTTGACAACATATCCCATATATGGCTTAACCTCCTAATCAAAATACCATTTCATACCACCAATCATTAACTTTATTCACGTACACACGCCAACCACAAGATACATACATTTAAACGTATACGTACGTGTACTAAACGAACATGTTAGTTATTTTCGATAGATTTATGTATGATTTATTGAGATGAATCAGTAGAAATATCAATAAATCAATCGAATCGTATGGTACATAAATGGTATGATGGAAATGAATTTTATCTAATTATTATTAATTTATTTACTGATCTGTGTGGTTTACGTAAATAATTTTATTTATTAATTAAAATTTTTTTTTATTGATATATGATATCTGCATAACGACTAAAAAAAAATACAAAAAAGTCGATTGTCATCGTGTACATATTTACGGTATCGAGTAAAATAATAATTTAAATTTATTGCCATAATTATTACAAAATGAAAATATTGGACATCGTTATATCTCATTATAAATTAGGATAATTTATGGCCCGATGTGGCAATATAAAATGAGAATGTATGTATGTGGAGATTAGTTAAGAAAACATACGCTGTAAATCGCAAAGTTGACGTAACTAGACTTAATTCTTTTATGGGTGTTTACTTAGTGCCTACGTAGGGGTTGTTTGCATGAAATCTATGGTTCCGACCTCGGTAGTTTGGCCTAAGATGGCGAGAGGGTCATCCGTTATTATATTCTATGCTAATAATCTCGCATGAACTCCCAAGCACTAAAGCATATCTGAGAGGAGACAAAAAGGCTTGGGTTGAGATTACATATATATTTCGTTGGATAATTCCAGTTTTTAACCGTTATAGACTGATAATCTAAGTTACTTGATGTTTAACTATCATCGTCTACATCATCAGAGTGTATAATCTGGAAGTAGTCGTAAGTGAGTCTTACTGGCCATATTCCAGAGGTTTCCCAAAAAATCATTTTAAAATCACATTTCCATTCTTCATATAGAATTTCATCATAATCGGTTAAGAACTCGCCGAGTTCCTTCCTATTTGGCAATATTCCAGAACTTTTCTAAAAAATCATTTTAAGTATAAATCACATGTAAAATATCCTGTTTTGAAATATCCAGTTTTGTACCATGTCTCGTTTTGTACCTTATCTCGTTTTAAAATATCCAGTTTTAAATTATCCTGTTCCGTCAAATCCAGTTGTAAAATATCCAGTATTGACCGGTACCCGACTTTAATACTGAGTCGACTTATTTTTGTAGAAAAATAAGTCGACTCAGTATTAAAGTCGGTATCACATAAATCCATTGGTTGGTGGCGTGTAGTTTGATCTAATTATTAGTAGAGTTTATTGTGGTTGTGCTGCATACGGTTTCTAGTCCAGCCTTTCGTTGTAATATCGCTACCAAACGCAATTGCTTGATGGGAGTGTTGATGATTTGTGATACCTCGCATAATAAGTGAACTTACATGAAAATCTGTCATTGTTGCAAATCTTCTCTGGTTAATAATGCAAAGTGTTTACGCCACTTGTCTATTGCTATGTAATCGATGGAACTAATAATTTGTGATTGATTGCTTCCATGGTTAATATTTGAAACTGAAACTATGGATAATAGTGTATAGTCCCATACGAATAAAAGTGGCAAGGTAATTTCGATTATTAGGTTTTTCTGGGTTACTCTGCTGCATATTTGCATGGTCTCATACACGTGATAGAGATCATATAAATTGTGGCCTGGCAGAGTAATGATTACAGGCACGTGTTGACGAATAAATTGTAACACTTCTTTCAATTGGCTTGGTGTAAATATCGATGAATTTAGCACGTCTTGATGACCATGATAGAGTACGTTGAGTAAGCCTTGTTGCGTATCCTCAAGGCTCTTTAATAGATTGATCGCACTCTGGCTTCGTATGTTCTATATTCTCGTAATTGCAGCATTTCCTGTTGCAAGCGATGTTAGTCCTTCATCAAGTTGTTTATCGATATTACAGTGAGGTTTGAGTTATGTTTTACTAGATTGATGGTGCTATCAATTATAGTTGTTGGATTTTTGATGAACACCAAAAAATAATTATTATCATCGTTAATTTTTTCAAAATGGTATTCATACTTTTCAGCTTCTCGTTAGGTGAGAACCTTAAACATGTCCCCTAATACAAGACCCACCGAGTCATCGAAACCTCATTTAACTCGTTTCCGGTCTTTATTGCTTTCGAAAGAATGACGCCGCATTTTAAACCAGACAGCTTCATACAAGCCGACTGCAATTCGATGTGGGCCTTTTTAAAATTTTCAATTTCTTCCCAATAAGAGGTTAAGTTGTAATGAACGACTAATATCCATTTCGTTGCCACTATTTCGAGCTTGGCTAATTTCTCAAAGTGTATCCCGGTAGACTCATTGAACGGATTTATTTGGATGGTGGCTTGAGTCAGTCCAAAAATGCAGCATATAGCGAGTATTGCTAGAGCCACTTGATTTGTTCTCCCTACTTGTTTTGCTTGTCTATGTGGTTGTTGCCTAGGGGCCGAGTTGTTGTTATTAGTTGAATTTCTTTCGCAAGTATTCGGTTCTAATGGTGGCAATGCTTGGTAAAATCCATCTTCGATCGGTAGCTTGCATAATTTTGTAATTGGCCTTTTATATGTAGCATCCTGACATTTTACTGTGGCGACTCGAACCAAGCCATCCTTCCCAGTGTGAGTTTCAAGAACCCGCCCTAACTTCTACCGGGTAGCAGGTAGTTGATCATCATTTATTAGTACCAAGTCATTTTCCAACAAATTAGGCTGAGTCTTTGTCCACTTGGTTCGCTACTGAAGTTGGTGAATACATTCAGAAGACCATCGTTTCCAGAAATATTGTACTAATTGTTCGATCAGGTGCCATCTTGTTTTCAACCCCATAGTTTCGATGTTTGCACATGGTGATGCCTTCAGTGAATCGCGAATTAGGAAGTGCCATGGAGTTATTACTGTTAAGTCAGAGACATCATTTGTGAGTGGTGTTAAAGGCCCAGAGTTAAAGCACGCTTCAATTTGAGTTGTTACCGTGTACAGTTCTTCATACGTTAATGGCGATTCCCCCAATAACTCTTTTGAAATGAAATTTTACTGATTTTATACCTGCCTCCCAGATACCTCCAAAATGGGGCGCGCGAGGCGGAATGAAGTCCAATTGGTTCAATCAATAGCTTACATAGCTGTTATGTTACTCGGTAATGTTGTCATGGCCGTGCGATAGTTATGTTTTAATACAGCGTTTGCTCCGACAAAGTAGGTTCCATTGTCGGAGAAAATATCAGTACCCAATCCTCTCCTGGAAACAAAACACTTATAGGCAGCAATGAAGGATTCCGTTGTAAGACAGTTTACTATTTCGATATGCTCTAGACGTGGGACTGATAATTTGGGCTTTATAGGAACGACTCGTGTTTTTGCTGTGAGTAGGTGTGTTGCAATGTGGCTTGGTTGGTTGACCATGTGATAGTTGCAATCTTGAAACATCGAATTCAAACGCATCTGTAGAGGGATGATACACCATCCCTAAAGTTTTTACGCTGTTAGATACTTTGATTTGTACGTTTCTCCTATGATGTAATTCGCTTGGGATATGCCCCAATATTTTCTCGGAGCTGGAGGTCCATTTTGAACCTGAGAAAACCACCTTTCTCCGCGAGTTTTTTTAATCCCTTTATAGTTGAAAATGCTTCCTCCAGAGTATCACATCCAGTTAGCAAGCCATCAACGTAAAAATCTGATGACAAGACCTTTGATGCTGTTGGATAGATGCTGCTACCATCTTGTGTCAGTTGCAACAAGGCTCGTACGGCCAGGAAACTGGCTGCTGTAGGTAGCCATAGGTTTAGCGGGATCGTCTCTCTATAATAATCTCTATCTGCCTCATGAATCTATACCTAAATAATTTCTCGATATATTCAGTCAGTATGAATTTATGTCGTCGCCATCGGAGCAAAATATCCACAAAATCCTGTTGCAATTTTGTGCCAGTCTAGTTGTTGTACTGTCTTCCTTGAGCTTACCGTGATGTGGTATATAATACATTTGATTAATTTCGATTTAATTAGGCTCCCACCGAACTAACACCATGTGCTTTAGATCCAGATATTCTTGCATGAATTGGTGGTAGCAATCTGGCTACGGCCATTTTTCTTGACTCACCTAAGTTGTGCTGGCTTGACTTAAACGGAATCTTCACCGTGTACCATCCATCTGGATTGCGCCTTAGATTTTCTTTAAAGCATTTTTCAATGATTATCTCCTCTTCGGTGAGATTCCTTTCTTCGGGAATATTTTCATTCTCAATGAACAATTGTAGTTGTTCTTGGATGTTCTTGGTTGCTACCATAGTGGTTGTTGTTTGTTGTTCATTGTTCCCCTGATTACCAATGACCCACCCAAATTCAGTGTTTTGAGCCATGGGCTCATGATGTTTGCCCTTTATGATGTTGTCGTTTATTATTAACGGATAGTAATCCGCTCCAATCACCAGGTCAAATCATTTTTACCAGGTCACATCATTTGTAGATTCATGAAATTAGTGCATACCCAAATTTCGTTCACATACACAAATGATTTTGATAGTTTCCTTTGTTCAGTTGAATATTTAATATCGTATAGTTCGCACGCTTTGATTTAATTTAAATTTTGGTGAAGAATTATTTTGTTTTTTTGTTTGCCGTATGTTTATTCATTTGTTTTTTTTTTCATGAGTACACAGCTAAATGAGTATTGTCGAAGATAATTTATCCGACGAATTGGTAGGCGAATCATTGCTAAACGATACTTTTAACAGTTCAGCTTGCGAATCATGCGATTGATTGTGGCGGTCGAAGAGCGCCGAATGTTACCAAGCGCCTGGAAGGAGGTGGCAGACAAAATTGGCAACACCACAGGGGATGACGCCAAAGTGGATGAATTTGCGCATTAGTTTTAACAAAATAACAAAATAACAGCGGAATCGGTCGTAGAATAGTGCTATTTCAAATCGATGATGTTTTTGGAGGCGATGGCTTCCAGCAATCAACCTAATTGACTTCATCATTTGCATTGGCAGTATTTGCACTGCAATAGTTCGATTTTTGTATTGTGATTTTGTTTGTGATTTGATTATTCAGGCTTTTGCTGATACCGATGCGTCAGTTCTGAAAGAAATTTCAGAGGCACTTCCGCCGCACTGAATTCACTCAGAGAACACGGCGACAGATTCAGTGCTTTCGGTAATTACATTGCTAGCAAACTGTTTTTCCGCCTGACCAAGGAGCATTCGTGCAACGTAGATTAAATCATGAACTGTTGAGATTGCTGGAAGCAGAAGAAATGCCAGCGACACCGCCAATTTATCAATCACCTTTTTAATTTGTCGATGAAAATGGCCGTTATATCTACCCATCTATACCCTCACTATCAATGTTTCGCCTATAATCGAGGAAAACGAAACACAATAGATAAAAACAAACAAAAATTCCAATGAAAGAATTTTATTGCAGAAAAGAAAAAAAAATCCTACGTGATAAATATTCAAATGTTTTTGTATGGCCATTTCACTTCACTCTCCTCGACAAACTAGCCGACGAACTCTTTCTGAAACTTTTTCGCGTCGACTGTGGTCTTTGTTCGTGTAGCGATTGACTGCAGTGGATATAGCGTTGCGTCAATTGTATTGCCTAGCCATTCGGCCTGAACGGGGGTGCCATTGCTATCGTACCTGTCGAATGAATGGGCTGGTGCGTACGTAGCTTTATTTGCGGTCAACAAATTATTGTAAAGCACGCGGCGTTTTTCGTTTTTTCTGCGTCTAAATTGATTGACTTCCGCATAACGCGACATAATGCCAAAGACGTTTTCGATTATGCGACGAACACGGCTAAGATCGTAGTTGAAGACACTGTACGCTGTATGGCTATACGGCTTTAAGAGGTTCGGACGAAGAGCAAATGCATCGCATGCGACGAGAATGTATGGAACAGGTGTTCACGACCGGGCAGTGCTTTTGGTGGTGGCAAATAAAGCTGATGGCTGTCAATCGTTTGTGCAAAAGTGCAGGGATTGAACACGCCGCCATCAGAAAATCGAACGTTGCGACCAACGTCGACGTAAAGCAATTTATATTTGGCATCCACAATACCCATTAATTTGATTAATCCCGCATTAGGAGGCGCTACCATTACTACGCCCTTTCCGTCGACAGCACCGATGCAGTTGGGGAATTGCCATAACTCGTTGAATTGCTGCGATAAGGCTTCCCAACCGGCCGTTGACAAAATGTAATAAGTAAAATAATGTCATGAATTTAAATAGTGAAATGCTGATGTAAACACTTGCCTTCAAGTAGTCGTCTACAAGAACTTTGTAGATCGCAACCAGCACTTCCGGAATAATGGTGGATGGTATTGTGAGAAATACGGAAAAGGTACTGAAGCCAGGGAAAATTGTTACCAGAGGCCAGAAAGCGCAGCGTCAAGACCAGACGCATCCAATGCCGGAATGCTGGGGCGCATAATTGTATCGGTTTTCTGAATGTAAAGCGTTACCAAAGCAAGAAAATGATCGAATTGTGTGGCCGACATATGGACGAAATTGCGATACAATTGTGGCTCTTCGGGACGCAATTCAATAAGCAGTTTTGCACAACATCCCTTCGCCTCATGGTGGCCAAGCCGTTTCTTTCTCCAATAAGTGCGGCACTTGCGCGGCAATTCAACTACGTTTTGTTGGCTTTTGTCTTTATCGTCACTATCGAGTAAATACGCGGCCAAAATGATCATAATACAATTTTTCTTTAACATTTTTTATACATATTTTCACAGTAAAACGAGTGGAAGAAATGGGGAAAATGATAATTTATTTATATAACTTCGTTGAATATTGAACATACGTGAACTCGCGATCGAATAAAAACTAAATAGACATAATACACAAATTTAATTTTTGTAGATATACATAAATTGTCTAAACCACAAGTCGGAACCACCTTTACTTCCGATTACTTTGTCCTTGACAATTAGTACTTGGAAAAGTTCAGGCATTCGCCTGCCTCCCAAAACAATTTCTGACAGTGCTGAAGGAAATACTATCAAATAATACTGACGTTTGAACCTGCAACTATGCGGCAGGTTTCGAAATGAATTCCAGCAATTGTCATAAAGACAACTAGACCAGTCTTACACTAATTCAATATTTTAAATTGTACCAGTATCCGCCGTCACATTGATCAGCTGCAATTACGTGACAATCAATCAAGGGTTACTTAAGATCATCAATTCAGTAAATATTAGCATAAAATAGAGTAGTTATGGTACAGAGACCAGAAACAACCCTTATCGCATCTTTAAAGAAACCTTACTATCTACTTGTTACGAATTGTTGGTCTTAAATTCTCTTTGGGTTAAGTGACTCACCCGGTATGAACAGTGATAAGATAAGCTGAAATCTACGATTCAACATGCACAAATGCGTGTTATGATGATAAAATATAAATTTTACAAAAGATACAATAAAAAAATTGACGACGGCAAGAAATAAGCATAAAATACAGGTGAATAAAATACTTTAGCGAATTAAGATAATTTTTTATTTGATTTTTATGGTAAGATTATGGATTATATAATTTTTAAATGTAAGTAATTCTAATTAAGATCTTCAAACTGTTGGATTTGTTAGTTATATTTTCACAAAGTTTTCCTGTACACCATTCTTAGGTACTAGTATCAACATTATTATTACATGAGATATGTAATTTAAATAACAAAAAGTGTTACCTGATACGAAATATTGTATAAAGTTTCTCACAAAGATTAAATTTGATTAAAAAAAAAATTGTAGAATGTGATAAATTAAGAATATGTTTATGTAATTATGATATCAATTACTTGACAAATTCGATGCCAAAAAAATGCTGACAACTAATCTCGGACTAAGCCTTAAATGTACGTGTTTTTTGGTCAAATCTACAAAAAAAACCCGTAAACGGACCAAATTGATCCTGATTGATTGATTGATTGTCAGAATTGTCTACAGCAAGCTTAGCCTTTCTCGGATTTTTAGGTGGGAAAATTATTTATGAAAATGTATGGATGTTTTATAGCAGTATTATTGCTGATGTCAAGAGATTTTGATTAAGGAATCAGTCATTTATGCAAAAGCATGCATAACTGATATAAAATCAGGATAACCCATTCATTCAACTTTTGAAATTTGCGAAATCTTCAGTCACATAGGGTGCGGTCTAAAATATGGTATACTTATAAGACTTCTACTTGGTCTACTATTACAAATTTTCTTTTAAATTTTTTTTTTTATTACGACTACAAGTTGTTACAACTCATTTAGCAATTTTTCTTTCTTATTTTAATTCTTTGTTAGTTGGGCTATAACACAGTCGTAGTTACTCCTATTGGACTCAGTTCTTCCGGTTACATCAGCAACTTTAAGTCCTGACGAACTAAGTCAAGCGGCTCGTTCTTTTTAGCCGTCTTGTATCGACGCTGTCGATGTCGTTGACAATATGTTGAATATCCGTGTTTTCATGGAATTGCAAACGCTGGATATACTTTTTGGCATTTTTTGTGATTTCTTCGTTGTTGCTTTCCAACTTTAGATCTCTATGTATATTATAATTTCTCATAAACCAAGGTACTTTTTTCTGGAATGTTTGTATAATCTTAACGTTAGTTTTCTTTGCGCATCTCTAGAGCTGGATGCCATAGGTCCACACAGGTTTAAGTATTTGCCTGTATAAAAGCAGCTTATTGTGATTTGCAAGCTCACTGTTTATTCCAATGAGCCAATACATTTTTCTGAACTTTATATCCAGTTCTTGCGTTTTTTTTTGACATTCTCTTTCCATTTTAATTTGGCGTCGAGCGTCATACCCAAGCATTTTGCCGTGTTCGCATATGGTAATTCCTGCCTATTTATGTAAAAAGGTAGGTGATCTACTTTTAGATAGGTGAAGGTTGGGTAAACTGGTTTTAGCTTATTCAATTTAATTCTCCATTTTGTCCGGTGGACAATCTCATTTACAATGTGCTGTCATTTACTGGTTGTCTCTTCGATTGTACTTCCAACCGCCAAAATTGCTGTATCATCCGCAAAGGTTGCAATATCTCTTTCTCCAGTAAAGGTATGTCATTCGTATAAAGCAAATACAACAATGCTTCAATTCTCTTGAGTGATGAGAACTCTTCTTCATATTTCACTCTGAAATATCTTGCTTCATTTAAATATCTCATAGAACTGCTTAGGGAAGTAGCGATTTAATTTATATTCCAGTCTTCGATGCCAAACTTGATCAAACGCTGGGCAACATCAAGAAAAACTCCAGAACAGACCTTTTGGTTTTCAAGCTTCTTCTCAATCAAGTTAGTGACTCTGTGTACCTGCTTTATGGTAGAGTGTTTCTCTCTGAAACCAAATTGGTGAGATGGTAACAAGTGTCTTTCCTCAATCAGAGGTTTCATCGTTTTGAGGAGTAATTTTTCAAACAGCTTGAACAATGATGGTAATACAGCTATAGGTATCATAATAACTTCTGCTATTTTCCACTACTGACGAACATATTTCATTCTAAATGCTTAACTTTTAATTTAACTTTTCCTGTAATAAAATCGGATCCAGAAGCTTTTTTTGCATTTAGGTTATGTTTGTTTTCATTTTTGAGTTCTTTCATTGTAACTGGTCGTATATCTATCTCGTCTTTTTTTTGCATTAGAAAGATATTTTCATCTGCTGTTTGCCTAGTCGAAGGTTTAAAAGTTTCTTTCCAGATGTTTAGCAAAAATATCAGCTTTATCTTTGAGGCTTTTGGCCCAAGTACCATCTGTTATTTTGATTGGTAGCATCTACGCTTTTGGCTGTTTTAGTCCTTTTGTAGCTTTCCGTAAAGAATACTCACTTTCTTTGTGGCCAGACAGACTTATTAAATATTTGTTGAAGCTTACCGCTTTGGTTTCTTGTATTAACTTCTGCAGTTTGTTTTTGAGCTGATTGAAAATAGTTTTGCTCTCTGGTGCTCGATTTCTATGCCAGATTCTGCGAGCTTTCCGTTTTTCTCTGACCAAGTTTCTTATTTCCTGTGTATATGTTTCATTCTTGTGAGTTTTTTTTGGTAGGAGGAGTCTTCCATGCTGCGATCTGAATATTGTTTATGAGCAGCTCTAACTTCTCTTTCAAGTTGTGTTTGGCTTTTGATTGGGATTTGACGATCAATACTTTCCAAAATTAACAGTGCGAAGATTTCCCAATTGGTCTTTCCGCTTGTTACCCTTGGTGGTTTTTCTATTTCAATTACTGTTTCACTGATCGTAAGTATGATTGGAGAATGATCCGAAGATATACCTTCATTATTTTGAATATTTATATAATTTTTTGAAACACCTTTAGATGTGAAGAAGTCAATCACTTCTGGTATTTTGTTTGTGTACGTTGGCCAATAAGTAGGAATACCACTTGATTGTAACCCGCAGTTTATTTGATATCCAGCTTCCAAAAGTTCTCTGGCTTTAGGTGATATTAGTCTTGAATCCCAATGCGTATTTTTGGCATTGAAGTTTCCTCCTATGATGAAATTTGAGCCCATCATTTTGAACATTAAGAGGTAATCATCCTTTTTAAGTTGACGCTTTGTTGGACAATATTATCGCAACCCGCAATTTCTTGTAATTTTTTATTTGCATGCTAAGTGATTTATCAGACTCTATTTCGAGTTTGACATCTTCGAAGTGTTTGATGTTTTCTCTGATGAAGATAGTTGCTCCACCCCTAGCTCTTTCTACTGGATATATAAAATAGTAACAAGAATAACCTTTTAATTTTGCATAAGACTTTCTAGTGAAATGGTTCTCTACTATTAAGCATATATCAATTTTTACGTATTTAAAAAATTTCTAGCTCTGGAAGATGCTGTAGAGGTCCATTAACATTCCAGTTTAATGTTTTTAGTGTTTTGTTCATTTTGTTTTGTTTAGTGAGGGATCAGATAAAGCAACTTTTTTGCTACAAATCTGGTTAATTGTTCTTTAATGGCCTACTTGCTGTTCAAGATTAACTTTTTTTGTTTAGAAACTCTATATTTTTTTCTATTTTAGAGAGGCAATTGACAAGTATTTAGGGTACTTTGCATTGTTGTCATAGCATGTTGAATTCAATTATTTTGATCTGAAGGCCCAGGTAGTCCTCTTCTTGTTGCTTGTGAGTATGAGATTACAAATAAATGCCAAAATTTTTCCAGATTTTTGAGAATGTATATAAGTATTTTGTTTGTTCCACGATGACTTGTGTCTTTAGAAACTATATAGCTCTCATTTTGTTACCCGAAGTATCTATGCTTGGGTTCGAACTTTAATGATTAATATAAAGAATTCACTTGGCAAACTTTGCTAGTGTACAGTTAAGACTTTTGTTGATAGACGTTTGAATACCGAATTATACCGAAAAATTATATGCTGTTCTTCAATGCGATGTGAACCTAGAAACTTCGTGAGCTCTGTGAACAAAGTTGTATCAAATTGTGTTTTTATGTTCAGATATACTCATATTTAAGAAGATTTTACTCACGATTTTCGCAAAACCTGTTGTTTGGTAGCTCAAATTTACCAAGTTCTGATCTTGAGTGGTGTCAGTAAATCTTTCATGATGCCTCACTAGGTAATGATTAACAGTTGCTTACCACAATTCGTTTTTATGTAATGAATGCTGGTTCATTGGACAATAAATTCGAGACGTCGTAAATGCCAAAAGCTGCGTACTGAGTTTTAAGCAAATGCTGTAGTAATGGGCTTATAATTTGTAATTATAAAATTTCGGAAATGTGGGAAGACATTAAGAAAGACGTTGAAATACTGACTCGAAATGGTTGGTTTGTTTCATCTTGGCAAGAACCTTATTTTGATTCTTAGCGTCTAACATATATCTGAAATATCGGACATAAACTGACATTTCGGTTTTGCAGCTTTCAATTTAACTGCAGCTTATTGTTGCAGTTTACCACATGGTAAATAACCTTGTATGTTGATGTATAGTGTACTATATATTATGCTTGACTGGCAATTTTTGATTTTGGGCTACTCCAAATGAACAATTGATTTTACTGAAAACCAATTGGATTTAGTTGGTTTCCTATCAATTTCACAGTTTGAATCAGAATCATAAAGCACTCACGCAACTTACAGTAAAACATGAAATTAGCACGAAAGGTATAGAACGAGCAAATTTCAAACTAAACATTTTTTAAATCTAGAACCAACACAGCTCAACAGAGTCATGAATTATCACTAGTTTTTCTAGGAATAAAATAAATTTACGTAGTAAATGAGTTTTGTCTTTGCTCAGAAAATCTAATTTATATACACTTTAAAATTTGTACAAATTAAATTATATTTTAGGTGTTAACAAAAACAAAACAAAACACAATCAAAACAAATGATGTCAAAACAAAGGTTGCTCCTTTAAAATAATTGTTTACCCCCTCTTCTAAAGCTATGTGGTGCCTTCTTTTTAATCAAATTACTTCATAAAGTTGCAAACATTTTTGATGAATAATCACGCACATTGTACGCTTGGGCAGACTCCAATAATGTGTTTTCCTGGCTTTCTGAGATTCCAAGAAAGAAGAATTGCTTCGTATCTATTAACACTAGCTTGAAGTCCACACGTGCTTCAAAAGTTAAATCAGCAGCCGATTGCGCCAGTCATCAATCGGCACCAACGTTTGAAAAATTTAAATAGAAGCAAAAATGCCATTCAAGGTCACAAAAAAGACATCTTTCTTTGTGAACAATTACGAAGAAGACATCGCATTGAAGATTTTGGAAATGGTGACATACGGATTGCTATGCTACAAAAGGTTAGCTATGGAAACATGGTGAACTTCTGGCGTAGTAGGCACCTAGTTGACGAACGACAGCAGTATAATAAAATCCAGGAAGCGTCTGTCTTACAATGAGCGGCTTCTCGGTCTGCGTCTGCACCAAATCAGTCGGCAGTATTTAAAGTCTGGCCGTATACTGAAAAGTTTTTGGGAAGGACACTCTTAAAATAAACCAGCAATGAATAAAACATCAGGAAATAATACCCCAGGTGGCAGACCTACACTGCAGGAAAATCCACCCTCTACGGAGGTTGACCCCATGGACTCTGGGGAGGGTCAATCATTGCAAAACAAGCATGACGCCATTGGCTCAGACAATTTCATGAGCGGAAGTACTAGTGACAACCCATTAAGAACGGGCAAGCTAATGATGAGATTTCCTATAAGGCCACGAAGTATCTCTGTGGAAAATTTACCAAAAAGAAGTGATCCTCGGCAGATGAGTTACAGTAGTTCTCAATAAATATCTGGGAGTGATTCAAATGATAAAATAATCCAAACATTACAAGCTGAATTAAAGGAAGCACGAAATTATAGAACAGAGTCAGCCTCAAAAAAATGATTATTTTATACCTGATTCAAACGAACAAGAGGATATAGTGGCACAAGAACCAGCATTACTACTACCAAAATCCAAAAAAGGAAGCGTTCATCAGAAAAAGGTAATCAAGCAGGTACTGCATCAGACAAAACGGATAACTATCTAAATCGAAAAACAAAATCTCAGCCTGAAAAAAATAATACACCAGAAAAGCATATAACTTTTAAAACTAAAGAACCTAAAAAAGCAAGCAAAATTCTCCCCCCGTAATTCTTTGCAATGTGAGAAACTATTCAGTCATTAACAAGTCATTACAGGATAACAGCATCATTTTTCAAGCTAGAATGATGAACAACAATCAACTGAAAATAAATGTAGACACCGAGACAGATTATAAAAATCTAACAGAATATTTAAACGGTTCGCAGCAACAGTGGCATGCACATCATTTCATAAATTTACACCAATTATGCAACCCAGAAGACATTAAAAGTTAACTGTGCGAAAGGGGTTTTAAAATCCTTGATGTCGTCAATAAAATTAAAAAGTCTAAGAAAGGGGATGAAGAAATAAGAATTCCTCTTCCATTATTCAAGCTATCCTTCGATAACAGAGAAGATATAAGAAAAGTTTACGAAGTAAAACTTATGTGCCATTTGGGAGTAAAGATCGAGGCGGTTAGAAGTAATCGTATAATTCCGCAATGCAAACGTTGTCAGCGATATGGCCACACTCAAAAGTTCTACCAACACGAACCTAGATGTGTTAAATGTATGAGAAACATTTAACTAATGCTTGTGAGAAACCCAGGACCACCGCGGCAAAGTGTTCAAACTGTGCACAGGCCCACCCTGTAAGCTACCGAGGATATCTGGTAGCGAAAGAACTCCAAAAAAGTCAACCAAAAGAATGCTTTAGTCATCATGTCAGAGGTGGTATAGCCTATACACAAATAGCTGCGACTGGAAAGGTCAGCTCAGGATCAGTGTTGAACCCAACACATTCGAATACTCTGATGGAAATGATGCAGAATGTTTCGAATGCCATAAGCAACCTTTCTGAAAAGCTACAAAGATTGGAGCAGGGCAATTCTGCTTTATTATTCTAATTATTTCTCCCAAAATGATGTACCAAGATGAGTGTCTGATATCTGAGACCCACTCAACAAGACAATCTTACTTAAAAATTCAGGGTTACCAATTTTACGAAACAATTCATCCGGATAACCAAGCAAGAGGTGGAACCGCTGTTATAATAAAAAAACAATATTGAACACCATGAATGCCAGCATTATCAATCACCTGAAACGCAGCTTACCATAGTAGAAATTACATCTACCAAGCAACGCCTTCAGATAGGAGCGGTATATTTTCCACCTAGATACAACCTGATAAATCAAACTACTTGAATATCCTACAACATTTCAATGGTAAATTTATATAAGGAAGTGATTTTAATGCAAAACATGTTGACTTTGGATCTAGGCTTACAACAACCAAAGGTAAAGGAAGAGGTTGAAAACTTCACAAATATCATTCAATTAGCCGCGTGGAATAACACTAAAGAAACAGCATCTAAAACTACTGGTAAAAGCTACCCAAGAGAAATTAAAAACCCGGTCTTAGAAAAAAGGAAAGCTAGGAAAAAATGGCAACAAACGAGGAGTCCATTTGACAAGACGATCCTAAATAACAAATCAGAGCAGCTTAAGCGAGAAATTCAGAAGCTAAATGAAAAATCGTTTTCTTCGTTTCTTGGAAAGTTGACGGCTGATGAAAATACAGACTACTCATTATGGAAGGCAACTAAAAGAATGATAACCCCAATTTTGCAGATCCCTCCTATTAAGCAAAGTGATGGCTCGTGAGCCGGGGATAACAAATCAAAAGCTGAAGTGTTTGCTGATCACCTGGCTGGTGTTTCCAACCGAATGAGACCGAATATTATAATCGAAAATGGAAGCAACGACTATGGGGACAGAATCCCTCTAATAACCTAGAAAAAAGTTAATAGGGAAATAAATTTCAATCTCAAGACCGGAAAAGCTCCTAGATATGATCTTTTAACAGGAGAAGTTCTAAAGCAACTACCAAAGAAAGCTATTGTTCAACTTACTCATTTGTTTAATGCTATTATTAGATTACGGCAAGTTCCTTCCGCCTGGAAAGTTGCAGAAGTTATTATGCTAACGAAACCAGGTAAACCGACAAATAAAGCTCAATCATATCGTCCGATATCCCTCCTTCCTATCATCTCAAAGCTAATGGAGAGACTTCTTCTGAGCAGAATGACACCAATAATAGAAAGTAGAAACCTAATACCGGATCACCAATTTGGATCCAGATGTAAACATTCAACAATTGACCAGGTTCAAAGAATTACAGACATTATAGAAAAGGCGTTAGAAAATAAACAAATTTGTTCTACCTTATTTCTGGACGTGGCTGCAGCTTTCGATAAGGTATGGCATGAGGGATTAATACATAAACTAAAAGTTATGCTTCCGGGACCATATGTTGATCTTCTGGAGTCGTACTTATCTGAAAGACTTTTCATAGTAAGACAAGAAGATGAGTATTCTGAACTGAGAGAGGTAAGGGCAGGAGTCCCACAAGGCAGTGTTCTGGATCCGCTCCTAATCTACTTTATACAAGTGATATACCACAGTCCGATCATGTAAGCATAGCAACGTTTGCTGACGACACCGCTATACTAGCAACAGCGAAAACTATCGAAAAGGCGGCGAATAAACTTCAATATGCAAGTGAAGAAATTCACCAGTGGACCAAGCGATGGAAAATCAAACTTAATAAATTAAAATCTGCGCATGTCAACTTTACGAACAAACTATTGGTTTTTCCGCCAACAATCAGCATAATGTATGACACTGGATGTTAAACTCAAATGGAAAGAGCATGTGAAAAAGAAAAGAAAGGAACTTGATCTTAAATATAGACAATTTTACTGGCTAATTGGACACAGGGTCAAAATTAAGCACAGACAGCAAAATATTGATTTACAATCTAATCCTAAAAGCGGTCTGGCTATATGGTATTCAGCTTTGGGGCTGTACTAAAAATGGTAACATCAAACTTACACAAAACTTCCAGAATAAGGTACTTCGTAATAGACAATGCACCCTGGTACATTCGTAATAAGGATTTGCATCGAGATTTGGGGATACCGGATGGAAAACACGAAATAAAAAGATTTGCAACGAAGCATGAATCGAGGCTATTGCAACATGTTAATGCGGAAGCCTCTCGGCTACTGAATAATGAGCATTTGGTTAGAAGACTAAAGAGAACCAAACCCTTCGATCTCGTCAGTATTAGAGCAGCGACCTATTAATGAACAGGCATTGGAGTATCGCTGGATCAAAAGTGCCTCATTATAGTTTAGTTTTTTAAGAATTCAGATGTAAATTGATGGTTAGTCTGAAAAGACTAGTTTTATAAATAATACAAAAAAAGAAAAGAAAACATTCGCAGTCCAACTCTAAAACTAATTTGGACCTACGGTATTCAGCTTTGCGGATATAATACAATCATGGTTCGCAATAAATAATAGTATCCATACGAATTGTATGACATTTTCACAACAACAGACGATAAACAGTCAATGTAACTGGGTGGCATACATTACTTTGGCCAACGTCTGTAAACAAACATTGGAATAATTATAATAAATTAACATAATTTAATTAAATCGATTTAAAGTGTTAATGCGATTGCATTTTAAATAAATCAACGTTTGCATGCAGACAGGTTGATATTTAAACAACACAACAGCAAAAAATTCCTTTCCACCAATCCATCACAACATCTAAAGGGGGAATAATTAGCTCGTTATAAAAATTATAAAAATTTTCATTTACAAATGCCACAACATATTGCACAATTCTATTTAAATATGTGCACACTATAGTCGAGGGGGGCAAAATGGAATGAGGTGCACTTAACCATTGGACATATTTACGAAGTGATCAATACAAATTTATTTAGTCTGCAATTCTATTAACGTGTACACATTTTAATTTAGTTATGGAGTTACCGGCACTCGACCGGCATGTAAAGTTTTAATTTTTATTTTTTTTTTTGGTCGAAATGCGTGGGACCTCGTCGAATCGATCCAAATTGTGGGTTGAATTTAGAACATATATGTATATAGGTATATAATATGATTTTTATTTATTTATTTTATTGTAATTTTATTATTATTATTTTTCTATAAATATTTAAATTATTTGTTTGTTTATGAATTTTTATTTAAGAAATAAATTAGAAATATTATATGTAGTAATAAAAAGTGAAATAACTCGAGATCGAAAGTAATAAATCAATTTGGTGACATGAATGAGTTGGTTTCTTGTTTAAAATTTATATATATTAGGACATCAAAATTTTAATTTAGATTTTTTTGGTGCTTAAATCTATGTTATTGCAATGACACACACAGACTTATATGGGCGGTTTTTATGTATGTGGTCTAAACTGTCATGTACTAGCTAGCGCCGCATTAAATATAACACCAAAAAAGACAGGAGTGGTATTAGCAAAATATTCCTTAGATTTAGCTTAATCCATTTAGCAGTATATCGACTCAGTATCATCTGGTTGCTATCGCTAATAAAGAGCAGGTGGCTTGTTGTGAGCCGAAAAAATTCGAAATTATAATAAATCAGTTTTTCATGCTCCAACTATTTATGCTCTAAGCTTCTCAGAGGTCGCTGCAAAATTTCATAAAATTCCTGACCTTGTAGTTTAAGAGAACTCAGTATGTTTCGCAATAGTCGTATTTGGGGCGAATTACTCTTTTCTCAAACGTCATTTGCCGTCATTTGTCGGTCATTTGCTTTTATCATCTAATGGTTCTTTAACACTGGAACACCGTTTCTATTTAGTCAAATTACACGGATATCACCTGCATATCCACTGCATATGCCAGAACTTGATTGAACTGACCGTACAAGATGTTGTCCTGAGGTATTTTACTTCTACGAAAGATAAATTCTAAAGGGACAGAGCATCTTCTATTCTTCTATTCGTATACCAGGAATAACTGCAAAAAGTGCCAACAGCCTTTTCTTGATTTGTGTTTGAATTTCAGGCACAGTGATATTACAAAAACAGACATATTTTTCAGATATTTCCAGATATTGCAGAGCATACGATAAAGCAACCCTTTTGACTGCATCATATAAGCTTGCTGAAAATCCAGAAACATTTGACGTACGTCACGAGATGTTTCGTAATATTTACAATGAATTATCTTCAGTGAAAAAACCTGATCAGTAACGGACCGAGTCTGACGAAATTCTTTATAGTATAGTAATTTAATATTTCCTCCGATAGAGAATGGACCCCATTGGTTTGGTGAACTGAGTTCAAAACGTTTTTTTTTTATTAGACTATCATTGAAGAACATCATTATGGTTCAAGATAGATTTCCATTGCGGCTTATCGATGGTCAAATTGACAGGATAAAGAATGCTAAATTTAAGAAGATACCGTTAAAAACGTAGCACGATTATGTAGTGGTAGGTAGGATTCAGTTAAAAATGATTCGAGCAGACGCTAAAGAAGGTAACTATAAAAAAGGACCTTGGAATGCAGAAGAGAGATTTGCAGCTGCTTAAACCTGAGCTATGAAATCGTGAAAGGTGCAAACCTAAAAAAATTAAACAGCCCAAGCTGTAATATATCAAACCTAGCTGGTAAAAATGGCAACGATAATAACACTAATAAAAATAATACTGCAAAAATCGAAACTAATGACCGCCAAGGTCAACTTAATCTATTGTTTTATTGTAGGATGCCGAAGAATGCTTTTCAAACTGATGAAGCTGCTATGTGTCTCGGTTAAAACGACCTAAAAAATGGAGAGTTTGAAATTGGCGAAGGAGAGTTTGAAATTAGCGGTAGTTGCAAGCAGCTAGGAAATTTAACTACGTTTTTAGAAAACGAATTCAGTAACTGTAGTATAAATAGGGCTATTATCCATAAGAACCATTTGGCTTGTATTACAATTACAATGCGTCAAATTGGTACTGGTGGTTGCCTAGAAGATGATGCAATAATTCAATATATTATTGATGACTTTGATTATCATGAGATAAACAAGACAATATTATCCGGTACAACTTCAATGCACAGCCTACTTAAGAGTCAACTGGACTTATACGATAAAATTAAAGCATTAATTGGAATACGATAATTGTAACACATACTAAACGCGGTAATATGTGGGTCAGGAAAAATAATTGCAAATTAATACTGTGAAAAAGGCCATAGTAGTAAAAATAATAAAGTAAAAGAAAAGCAGTCGGAATATTTTAGATGTAACGAGTTTGGCCACATTGCACTTAGTTGTTCTAAAACAAAATCGGATGGAAATGGCCATTCATACTCAACATCAATATATATATAAGGTGACGTATGTGACATAAACCTGAGGAATTATCCAACACAATGGAATGGTCCATCATCAATAATATTTATGACACAGAGCAATCAGAATGGCCCCATTTGAACTTCTTTTTGGTTTGGACTAAAGATACCTAAAATTTTAAAGTTCATAAAATCCTTGATAAAGAACCTTTGCATCAGTTTATGGATGGTTGTTATATGAGTTAAGGTAAAAAAATAAAAAAGATAATCCTTTCAATATTTGTAGGAAATTTGTATCTAATTATTTTCATTTTCACCTCTAAAGTTGCATTTCGGACCTTTATCACTAGTTTTGATTGTTTTACTAGGTTTAGAATTTTAATCCAATTAATGTGCCTATATGGTTCAAGTATTAGTAATCTTGCTTCGTCTACAGCAAATACTGTACTATACTATAGATAAAAGGTTTGATTGATTAATTAGGAATGTAAGACCCAGCTTTAAGCATAATCTCCCGGATGATCCCGTTCCCTCCACCACTCTTTTCGCCGTTTCTTCCACCAGATACCAATTCATCCATAACACCTTTGGCCCCAGCGTAAAAAATATTTGAATGGAAGTTATTTAGCGGTTACATCGATAATAATGTAACCCGGGGGGACCAAAACTACCAATCAACCCAGAATCCATAGACATGGACAGTTTTAGTGGTAGGCATCTTTCTCAAAGTGTAGTTATACGTCCAGTATCACGACGAAGTAAACCTATAGGTAAATTGCAGTCAACAATTAGAATCTTCTCCAACCAAGCCCACCATTCTGGCCATTACGACCCATCATTCCAAGCAACCAATAACTTCCCAAAAAAAGACACCATGTGACTATAAGCAATACCAAACGCTTCCAGTTCCAGAAACATTTTCTGAAAGGGACACTCGCCTACGTGGAAAATTCCAAAATTCTATGACCACCAATTTAGCTTCGTATCAGGTTACTTTGATTAATGCCAATGAATTAGACTTAGTGGGTATGTTGCCCAAACATCAAACAAGTAAAGGGTCCCAACAAGGACTGGTCATGCTTGATGTTAAGAATTACTCAGTCATAAAACAGTTGTTTCAAAATTAGTCAAGTACGCGTTGTGATAAAAATTTTCGCAATTTTTAATTTTCAATAAATTATAAAATATTTAATAATTTTCTTTGTGTTTTCCATCGTTTTTGTTTGTTTGTTTTATTAGTTATTGCCGTGTGTTGTTTTTGGTTCATTTAGTATTAAATTGTTTTAATTTTTTTTAAACAATAACTTTTTGTTTGTCATAATAGCAGCAAATATGTGCAGTGTATGGCACATTACAAATGGGCAGGCTTAAAAAATTCCGTTTTTCACTTAATAAGCAGTTCTCCAAACGTTCACTGTTACTGTGATAATTGCAATAAGAGTTTTAAAATGAATAGCGATAAACTTTCAGAGTTAACAATATTATGCCAAAGAATTGAACAATCAGTTAATAATTTTAATAGCTGTGCTCGAGCTAATAAAACTGTGCAAGATACCGTGGTAAATTGTGACTTAAGTAATAATTTATCTTCTAATACTTATCCAACCGTTGACTTTGTGTCAACACGTGATGGAAATGTTGCCTACAATTGCCTACTATTGCACCTCGTAAACAAGTTTTTATCTCAAGGTTGCTTATTAATGTCAGTGAATTTAATATTAGCCAATACCTGCGGAAAAAATTTAATGTAACTGATGCTGTGGTTCATCTGTTTAAACATAAAGTACGAGATAATTATAAGCAGGATTCCTCGTCATTTAAAATAAGGGTTTTTGATACCGATTTTGAAAAGTTGATGGCTCCAACTTCATGGTCAGCTGGGGTTCTCCAAAATAAAACCCGATGAACTCCAAAATAAAACCCGATGAACTGGCTTTCACTTGCCAAAACAATAATTGCCTTTGAAAAATTTCTACTGGTTCACCCTTGTTAGCTCGTAATTGAGGGAAATTAGCCAATGCCCAATGTCCCAATCCAAATTGTAATTTCCAACAATACGAGTAATATTTTCCACAACTTAGTTTTTTTGATAATAAATCACAATGTTCGCCTTTATTTTATTGAAATATCAATGCTTACTGTCACAGAATGTCACCATGTTACTAATTTGTTGGACTTTTATACAAATTATTGCTAGAAAGACATCCCCACTATAATATTTTATCGCCAATTTCTGTTCTACATTATTCTATGTTATTGCTATAATTTTTAATTCGAGATTATCACCAAAGTGGATAATCTCGTGGCGTCATCTAACTAATTGTATAACATTAATTATAATTTAATCATACAAATAATTCAGTGCAGTGGGTGAGATAAATGTCAAATTACATAATGATTTGTTTGTAAACAAGATATGAGTATAAACTATAAACTTACATTAAATTATACAATGTAAATTATAATCATTTTCTTTTCTTAAATTTTTCGGATATGTTTAGTCTCATAAGATTCTAAACACCCGAAGTCATCCTTTTTTCGAGGTACGTCAACCCAACCTTCAAACCTTGACATAGATGTGCTTCCTTCGTCTATCAACTCGAATCAATCTAACCTTTTTATAATACATCAAAATATTAGAAGCCTAAGGCAAAATTTTAATTTATTTTTAGCTAACATTGCTGCACTTGATATTGTGCCTCAAATCATTTTTCTGTCAGAGGTGTGGATTGAACAATATGAACTTGATAATTATAATATTTCGGGATATATAATTTACGGTAAATGTAATGCTATGTATAGAGCCGAAAGAGTTGTTGTTTACCTTTGTGATGGTTTAAAGTATATTACTGTTTCGTGCATTGATGCTACTATTGCTGATATTTTGCAGGTAAATTTTGAATTTAATTCAGTTTGGTTTTCGGCTTTAGTTATATATAGGTTTCATTTTCTGAATGTTTCAGTTTTTTTGACGGAGCTTAATAATATTTTAACGGGGATTAAAATAAAAAAACGTTTTGGTTTTTGGAGATATGAATTTAAATATTTTAGGTTTTCCTTCATTATCAAATGATTTATGATGGCATCTCATGGTCTTAGTTCTGTTTTAAATATGCCAACAAGAATTTTTGATGTTTCTGCAACATGCATTGATCACATGTTTTTTAGACATTCTTTGAAATTTAATTTTAGTTTCCATGCTGTTATTCCTGATCTGCTTATTACCTCTCACTGTATGACTTCTATGGTTATTGTTTCATTGAGCATTTTGGCCGGTAATCCTCCACTACCAAAATTGAAGCGCTATGTGATCTCTATTGATTATACAAATCTATTTAATGAGTTGAATGATGAAGGCTGGCTCGACGTTTAATAAAGCTTTCTTTCACAGAGTTTAATGAAGCTCTTCAACATGAAGTGTATATAGCGAAGGCTAAATTTTATAAAGATAAGTTCAACACAAAAATAATCAAAAATAGCTGGAATCAACGAGATTTTAAATAACGGAAATAAGAAAAATTCGATTGAAGAAATCATTGTTGATGATAATTGTTTAGTAACTGACAAATTTGATTTATCTGAGTTATTTAACAATCATTTCGTAAATTCTGTCCTTAATTTAAAGCGAATTTTATCATTCGCAATTTGTGCTCGAGCAAAAAATTGCATCAACAGCAAATTCTTCTTTACAAAGTGAAAACAAAGTTAATAGAATTGAACAAAGTGCAACGAACATAAATGTAATTGATAGTGCATCGTTGACAAAAGACAATAATACAAAAAGTGATGTAGGACAAAAACTCGTGCAAACAGGTATGGACAGATATATAACAGATATATAACAGATATATAACAGATATATAACAAAATAAAAGAAAAAGAAGCCCAATATCAGAGGCAAGCGCTAGTGTAAACAAATTTAGTAGAGTGGCCAGTATTTAATTACTACATGAAAAACGTTTTTCTGTCTTAACTAACGAGACTTCTGAAGATCCACCTACAAAAAATAAGGTGAAAACTGAAAAACCGCCACCAATATATTTGAGAGAAGAATCAAACAGAGACTTAATAAAACAAATTGAAGTGCTTACGGGGGGGTAACTTTTATGTATCTTCGATTAAAAGAAGAAACATTAAAGAAACTAAAATTCAACCACTAAACATTGATGCTTACAGAACGCTAATCAAACATTTTGATAAGGCTGGTAAGCGATTCTATACATATCAACTAAAAAGCCAAAAAGGTTTAGTCGTTATAATAAAAGGAATCGATAGTTACGTGGACACTAACGATATTCATGCTGCGCTCGCTGCTGAAGGCTTTTTTGCAAAAGCAATAACCAACATCATCAATCGAGATAAGTTGCCACAGCCAATGTGCCGCATCGAATTAGAAACTGATAACAAACCAGTTAAAGGGAAGCATAGAATATATAACTTGAGATATCTAATGCATCGTCGCATCACTGTTGAAAAACCTAAAAAAAAACAGTCCAGTACAGTGTGTAAAGTGTCAAGAGTATGGGCACACTAGAACCTACTGCACGCTAAACGACGTGTGTGTTATTTGTAGTGAACTTCATAGTTCTAAACAATGCAACAAAACTAAAACTGATGAGTCTGAAAAAGATGCAGTAATTGCGCTGGAAATCATACGACAAACTATAGAGGGTGCTCAGTATATATAGACCTAAAAAGAAGAATCAATCCTAAGTAGATGGCTGAACAACGCATGTTTAAGCTACATCAAACTAATATTGAAGTACAACCAGAAGAAGTTTATACTAATAGAATCCATAAGCCGACCGTCAATAGTGCTGTGCATTCAAACTTTTCATATGCAAGTATACTTAAAGGCATATCTGCAAAAGTTCAAACCAATGAAGAAGGAAACATCTCAACTGCGTTAAACAAGCTTAAAGATATGATGCAAAGCTTAATGTCAATGATGGAGAGAACAATGGATCTAATGATGCAAAATATGAACACATTGATGCAGTTAGTAGTGAAAAACCAAAAATGCTGTCCTCAAAATAGTCATATGGTATGCAAACGGCCTTGCCCAACACAAAACAGAGGTGCAAGCATTCCTTATCGAGCTTAATATTGACATAATGTTAATATCAGAAACACACTTCACCAAAAACACTTTTTTAAAATTAATGCTAAACATCATGGTGGTACGCAGCTGTGTTGATTAAAAGAAGACTAAAACACTTTGAACTTGAGAAATATGACAAAGATCATATCCAAGCGATAAGTATCTGCCTGGAGGAGTGGTCTGAAAACTGTGTAATGTCATCAGTCTATTGCCCACCAAAACTCGCAATAAAAAAGAAGCAATTCTTAGATTATTTTAAACGTCTAGGCAATAAATTCATTGCGGGAGGTGATTATAATGCAAAACATACATGGATAAACTTTGTTTGGATTATCTATCAACGGGGCATCCAACATATTGGCCTACGGATAAAAAGAAAATTCCTGATCTAATAGACTTCTGTATAACTAAAAGCATTGCACGTACAAATGCTATGGCAACAGATTGTTACGATTTATCATCCGATCAATCACCAGTAATTATAATAGTGAGTACTGATGCCCTAAAGACTAAAGCAATGAAACATCAATACAGTAGACAAATTGAAGAGAATTGCCTACTGGTCTTAGCACACCAGCAAATATTGATGCAGCAGAAGCCTACCTCAGAGATCTACTGGAAGTAGCAGCAAAAAAAGCAACACCTAACATCAGTGTTTTTGAAAAGTTAATAAACTTCCTAAAAACATTCAAGAATTAATACAAGAAAAGCGAAAAAATTCGACGGCAGTGGCAGCAGCAAAAATTGCCGATATTAAAATGGAAATTAAATCGATCAATGAAATCCCTGAAAGTAGCTCTGAGGGAAGAAGAAAATGAAGGTATCCAAAACTATTTAAGTGAACTCTCGGCAACAGAGAGAACAGACTTTTCCTTATGGAAAGCTATTAAAAGTTTTAAGAGGCCAGCAAACTCGTGTTCACCTATTAGACTGCCAAGTGGCACTTGGGCAAGAAGTGATGAAGAAAAAGCCAATGCTTTCACTGTTCATCTAAAAAGCGTATTCTCACCACATGAAAGATCCAAATTATAAACCTATAAAGTTTAAGTGGAAGGAAGTTAAGAGCACAATAAAAATCTGCATAAGTCCGAAAAAAGCACCAGGGCATGATTTTATTACCGGGAAAATGGTTAAAGAATTATCAACACAGTACTATAGAGCAAGTTCACAGGATTGTCAACGCTATCAAACTCACCTTCGAAGAAAAAAAAATATTGTTCTGCTGTCTTCTTGGATATTGCACAAGACTTCGTCAAAGTTTGGCATATAGGTTTAATATACAAAGTTAAAGAATTTTTGCCGAAGCAGTTCCATGCAGTTCTTGAAAACTATCTTCTTCAAAGGAAATACTTGGTTAAACAAAATGCAGCTTGTACCACAAGGAAGTGTCTTGGGTCCAATTTTATACTTGTTGTATACAGCCGATTTGCCTATTTGCAATGAAGCTATAATATCAACATTTGCTGATGATACAGCCATATTAGTGTCTTGTAAAAATCCTCAAACTGCCTCAACGCAATAACAAAATCATTTGAATAAAATTGAAAACTGGCTATAGACTTGGCGAATAAAAGTCAATGAAAATAAATCAACACATGTTACATTCAAACTTAACAAACTCATCTGTCCACAAGTTAAATCTGTCCGCAATTGAACGGTGTAACTATTCCGCACCAATCTAGTGTCAAATACTTAGGGTTACATCAGGACAGAAGGTTGACATGGAAAAAGCATATAGAAGCAAAGCGTAATCAAATAAAAATAAAATTTGCTAAGATGTATAGGCTAATAGGAAAAAAATCAAGATTATCACTCGACAATAAAGTTTTACTATATAAAGCGATACTTATGCCTATATGGACATATGGTATTCAATTATGGGGATCCACTAGCGCAACAAATAGAGAATTTTTGCAACGTACACAATCAAAAATACTTCGTAGGATCACGAATGCTCCCTGGTATATTCGAAACACCACCATACATCATGACCTCGGTATTGTAACCATTAAAGATACAATTATGACCTATAGTTCGAGATATTGTTCAAAACTAGAGAGACATCCCAATGCTTTGGCCCTGGACATTCTAAAACAACAGATGTACAATAAAATAGAATTGTGCCGTAATGATCACGAGGTGTCTGAAACAGGGTCGCTCCTATCATGCATGGAAATATATTTATAGAAATATAAATATATGGAAAATCTCAACTATCCCATCGTTTGTCAAATGTAAAAAGGCTGTGGGGATAGGACCGGCATTAATCGGAACTCTTGACAAGCGCATGTCAATCAATCAATGCAAATGGATGCACTTTTTAAAAATAAACTTGAACACATACTTTAGGTTTGTAACTTTCATTATTCACCTTATATTCAACACATGTATAATTTTTTTCGTCTCCGGATATGCGGTTCAATTAGCTTTCTCAATAATATTATATTCTTACGAACATAGATCGATTATCCTACAAAACAAATTGCATTACTTATCAACAAAAATGACTTAGCTTAACTTAAGTTAAGACATAGGTTAGTTTAAGGTCTTGATTTTTTTCTAAAACGATTTACTTCAGTAAGTCTTACGCTAGATGTACATTTTTAAACACAAATTAGACTTAATCTATTACAATTAGCAATCATTTCGTCAAGTTAAGCTAATTAAGCTTAACCTACTAAACTAGCGACAAAAAGAGAAATTACATTGATCTTAAGCCAAGATTGGCCAACTAAATGTGTTGGAGTGACCTCGTAATGATTGTGTACATCTCTCAAGCAAACAAATTTATCAACACGTTTTTTGAGCACTCCATACCGTTTACAACAACAATTATTATCATATTAGAAGAACGAATAAAAAAATAAACTCTTAAGTGCAATTATAGAATTTCCATGGCTTTATGTTTTTACCACATATACATCATACATATATACCATACAGTATATAAACTTCAAAGAATTAGTTTGCTTCTGGGCTTTACTAATTGTCGATTCAAGTTGGTAGATTACCTCTCTTGGCTTCACAAACAAAACAATATAAAATTTAATTTTCTGTGCAATTTAAGATTTAACACTTTTGATTTAAGAAAAAAAAAAAAACATTTTTTTGTTGTAACGAATTTAATGTTTCGTCCTCCCTCTTCTATAATAACTCAACGCACATATCTCTATATCATTTTTATACGGAGTTTTCCAAAATGGGTGATTGTATTTTGTTATGATTTTATGATCGAATGCATCGTCGTTTACCTCGATGGTATCGTGATTTCTGGTACCGTGAACTTGTAATTTCTGCTTAGCGAAAGTAAAACGGTTATCTCCTGAAACTTAAGCTAAAAAGATCTTGTTAAGACAAAGCGTATGTCGCCCTTCTGATTTGGAATGGTTGAAACCGTTGCAGTCAGTAAAAAACAGACGGCTCATGGCGACCATGCTAAGGTTACCGCATGCAAAACACTTGAACCAAACCTGATGTTTCTGATGGATCTTTTTTACTGTAGTTACATGATTTCAAAATATTTTCCACGATAGCTTAGATAAAAGCATATCATCTCGGCAATATGCACACCATTTGAATGGTTTGAATTCACTAGAATGAATTTTAGTCTCAGAAACCGATAGTTTATGCCTTACAACAGAATCTGGATAAAGCGTCTCCAAGACAACGTCGTCATTTAGACTTTTTATAGCGCACTATATAGCGACTTAATATTGTGGCCGATGCATTATTCAGAACCGAGGTAATCTTGGGAAGTGCAGTCGATTTTATAGAAATAACAAAAAAGCAAGCCACAGATTCTAAATTAGCAGAATTAGTTAGAACAAATAAGACCCTGTTGTTGGGTCAGGCATCGAAGTATTTTGAAGATTATCCAGAAAGTTTTCATTAGGAAATTTTTAACATAATTTATAACATCCAGGTGGCCGCATTACTTTAAAATGGTAGCACTAAAATACGTTTTGCCTGAAATAGACAAAAATTTTAAGAGAAGACGAAGGCTTGCGTTTCATGCCAATAATTAAAAGTGCCTGGGGGTTTACTCGGGTCAAAGCAATCGTTTTGACTAGATACACTAAGAAAGCATATTAGTTCCCTTTCACTATCGATATTAAAGGAGATACGGTGGCAAACGCAATAACTGAGGAGTGGATTTGTCTTTTGGTGTCCCGTCTAGGGTCTGTACTCTGTAGTCTCTAACTTAAACGAACTGTGGTCTATATATTTAACTCTGCATGCAATGGCAAGATCGAAAATGACATCGTACATTTAAGACCACCATCATGTGCCACAAAAACATCCAATGGACCAAATATCTACCTTTAATTACGTTAAGACTCCGGTCAGCGTTGAAAGACGAATCAAAAACCTTAATCAGTAGAGTTGGTATATGGTGAAAGTTTAAGGTAACGGGGCTTTGGTGATCATTACAAAGACCAATATAATCAAAAAACCAAGATGGATGTTTCAAAGTAAAATTATCTGTCAAAAAGCCACTTATCCAACTAGCTTTGCTCATAATCGATCTTTTGGAAACTTATACCATAAGTTCATGAACGAGTAGGCACAACTCAAACATTTGACTTATATTTCTTCGGTACCAAAGATCCCAGTTTTTCTGTTCACAGGCGTTTTTCTTAATGATTATCACATAGTTGGACTCACTACGTTCTGAGGTTTAGAGAACACTAAATTGGATGCTCGCTAACATTCAGTACAGCATACATCTCATGATATTTCCAATGACCATTTTATAAAAGATATCATGACTAGTGCTGAAACCGAAGCAAAGCTGAAGTTCCGAAAATGGGAGGGTCTCAGAAGTTATTGAACAGCGCTTTTGACTTTCAACCATAAACAAATCCAAAAAAATAATACCAGATAGTATCTGGAAACAGTAGTCACTTCTTCGCCTCGAACTGGATGCAGAAGTCTTATTAACAAGCATTATCTCGCTAGCCAAAAAGCAACAGTTAATTGGAAGCCTGTCAAGGTCACTAGTAATTGATACGACGATTCCTGAAAACAGGTGTCAATTATGGCCAAAATACCAATTCGTCCTGCTAACCGACGAGGACAGAAAATCTTTAAAGCTTATATTTGCCTTTTTATATGCTGTTAGATTGTCCTCTTGATGCTGGTTAGCAATATTTCAAGTAATGCCTTTCTAGTGGTTTTCAAAAGGTTCACCATAATGGTACCAACTTTGCCGATCACAAACCTAACGAAATTTTTAATTTCTTAAAATTACACCAAAGCTTTAATAGGTTATGGCCGACAGAACATTTTATAGATTATATCAATGCCATACTTTAACTCTAACCATGTAACGTTACGTCACTACGTATCGATCGAACTGAGTTTTTTTAATTCAACAATTGAATTCTTACTCAACCCTACAGGCACCTTTGCTCGAGGGAAGAACAAATAAAAATATATTATGTTGATTTGCTTAACATAAACAGCCTACCTATTTGTAAGTATTCAAAGTAGTTGCTCATCAGGTAAGGGGCATAATATAACCAATGTCCTTTTGTAGACTCCAGATTGAATTTTTACATCCATAACTCGTGTGATACCATCTTTGCCGGGATGCATTTGCGTAATTCTTCCACGAGGCCATTTTAGCGCAGGTAAGCTGTCATTTTTTAGTAGTACCAATTGATCTATAGAAAGGGCTTCTTTTTATGTTGCACATTTATGTCGTTGCTGATACAGTTGTTGCCAAAATTGTTTATATGGCTTTCGAAGATGTGCATATCTAGATGTGCATAGCTCGATAATGGCAGTTAACAGAGTATTTATCAGGAAATGACCAGGTGTTACCGCTTCTAGGTTATTTGAATCTGATGATATTGGTGTAAGTGGGTGCGAGTTCAATACAGCTTCGATTTGTATAACGAGTGTATTGAGCTCTTCGAAGATAAGTGAGGATTTGCAACTACTCGGATTAAATGGTGCTTAGCTGCCTTCACAGCAGCCCCACAGAGGTCACCAAAATGTGGAGTACTTGGTGGTATTGGTTTCCAGCGAACTCTTTTTGGCACCATTGTTGAGACTTGAACAGGTCGTACAATTATCGGAGCTCAGATCTGGCACCAACAAAATTCGTTGCATTGTCGCAGACCATAGTGTGACAGAAACCGCGTCGTCCTATGAACCGTTTTATGGTAGATGGAATCTTGATCTCGTGTCGTGAAGCATATAAATATGGCATCTTCCCACGTATTCGGTGGTGTATACGTATCGGCCCACAGAAATCGATCCTGTTTTACATTCCTCTTCTTCGAAAGTGGTTTGGTTTACTGGAGAGGCGGGTCTTTCTAGTTCGCAAAATTTTAGAAATAACTGCTCCAGTGTTAGGGTTGGAACTATAGATACTAGATAGCAATGTCTAGTATCTATAGTTTGACTGTTTGTGGAATCATAGTTCTACCTGTGATGAGCCAATCGAAGGCTGTATTTTGAAATACATACATGTCATCGTGGAATTGTGTTTGTTCTTCTTACATAAGTATGAGCAGTACAGCTCAGCTCCAATCAAACTGTCAATTGTTTGAGGACAGTTGAAGTTAAGATCTGCTAGATATATCATGCTGGAAAGACCATATTCAGTAATTTTAGACAATATGAATGTTCCGATTTTAGTAGAGAATTGGCTACAGCGAGACTTAATTGAAATAATCGTGCGTTTGTTTGCGTTAACCGTGTAGTTGCCGTGAGAGACCTCATTCTAACGATATGGTGGTGAAAGGTTGATAAAACGTCTACATATGTATATGTTATGGTTTGGCATAGCGCAGTATGAACAAACTTTATTTGTAGTGGTTGATAAAACTGACTTAGCACTGAATGTGGTTAATGAAACATGCGGTAAACCTAAATTCGCAACTGCAGCTGATGAGATAAATGATGAAGTAACAGGCTTCGTACGAATACTTCTATGAAATAGATGATGCTTGCTAGGGTTTGCAGTGGGTTGCAAACTTTGTTCCTTCAATAAGCTAATGTTTTCCAAGGAGTGGGAGAGTCTTTTCTCTTGTCAATTTCATCATTGCTAGAGAAGAACATTTTCTAACGCTCCAATGATCTGGCCATCTGGTTCTCGATGCTTTGCATGATGAGGTTGAAGTGATTTCTCTGACTAATATTCATCTTCGCTAGTGCCAACTGAAAGTCGTTCTCGTTCTTCGTTGTCATCGTTAACATCGATAAGCGGTCGGCCAGCTAGATCAACGCGTTAGTCTGATTAGTTGCGTTTTCCATCTGTCGGTATCATGTCCGATAAAATCAGAATGGGTTCTTATTTTCATTTTTGTGACTTGTAGCAGAGTCAATAATCGAGAATTTTGAAGAATATCAGGTGCTTTGTCTGTATTTTGATAAACATCGTCTTCGAGATGGCAGGGTCAATAAATGCTCTTGCATGTAGATCAGAAACGTATCACTAGCATGCAGAATCTCCGTGAAGAGCTTTAAAGCATTGCAGAACTTTTTGTCAAATCTTTCGAACGATTTCTCACAAACTGAATTATTGGCGACACTGTTAGTCCCTTCGATGGGAATACGCAAAAAGTTAAGCTACATTCGATGGATCCGGTTTTGTGAGACGTCTGAGTGTGATGGTGTTGCCAAGCTCATTTGACTTTCCGAATCATCTGGCAACTTTCATAACATTATTTCGTTAATTTAATCAATTCGCCCCGATTAATCGAAGTTTGGTTATCTTTAGGCCCAAACCAGCATTTGAAGATGAAGTGAGCTATTAAACGTGAATTCTTTGCTCCACAAATTATCTTCAATTTTTCCTCTGAGGGAGGAAATCATTCGATTTTTCCAAATCTTGCCAGTGAAGATCATTACTCTTACAGTGAAAGTGCTTAGAAACGCTAATCGCAATGCGCTGGAATTTCGTGTTCTTGTTCATAATTTGATGTAGAAAGTTATTCAGCGGTAAGATCATGACTGCAGTCAAGCTGCCTTGTTTATTCATTGATGTTATGCGGAGAGAAAAGATAACAAGCAAATTTTTTCGCTTTTAGCTTCCAATCGTTCACAATTTTGGTGATCGTCTCGGTTAAAATAAGTCGTAAAGCAGAGATGGTGATGAAATGTCCACAAACATAACTTTGTTACCTCTTTGAGCCTATACCGTGAAAATAGATGGGAGCAAATTTCATAAATTAAGTCGGTGCGGACAACATTAAAGTGGTTTACAAGAAGAAAGCCGATCCGTTTCATAAAATTGATCTGATTCATTCAAGTTACCATCAATAGTTTTGGATGCCTACGGTGGAAGTATGGCAGAATAGTTCTCCGAATGATTGTCCCGATCGCTAGGGCTAATAAACATTTAGAACACTCCTTTGCTCAAGTACAAGGACTTGTAGCTTAGCCATCACTAAAAAACCTGGGAGTTTGATTGTACTATACCATCAAGATATAATACTAACACGATGGATTCTAAATCGGAGTGAATGAGAGAATACAGTAGCTTTCAAAAATTATCCACTAAGAAATATGATCGCAAAGGACTCTTCATTCATATACCTCATTCAGCAGTCAAAACGTCAAGTCGTCAATATTATACTCTGGCTAGTGTTTAAATTGTAAATTACGGTTAGGTTTACACAGCATAAATTAGTTAGGTTGCAGATTGACTACGTATACACCGTATAAATTAGTGAAGTTACCGATAGACTAGATTCAAACCAACTACCAGTGACATCTATTTTGATTTTTCTATTGAGTGGAACTTATCGTGTGGACATCACTCAAAATATCAAATATTAAAATGCCAGAAAAATTATGTACTATTTCCACGTGCAATAATTCCACTTCTGAGAAGATCATCAACTGTAATGGACCATGTAACAAAGTAGTTCATGCGGGTTGCGTAGGGATAAGTAATAGTGAGTTTCCTATGTTCGCCACTAAAAATATTAAATGGTTTTGCGATGAGTGCTCAGATATATTGGATAGACTGTCGCATAAAATGTTAAATACTCTGCAGTCCCTATCTAATGACGTCAAAACCTTTATTATTTCTGGCCAAAGGGTTGTAAGAAGAATTACACGACAAACAAAAAAGAAACTGGTCACGAATAATGACGTGATTTCTTCACCTCCAAAAGTTAGTACTCATTCTGCCTATAATAACGAAGCAATTACAAACAATATTATTATTGGATCGTGACCAGATGTGTGATCTATGGGAACGTTCATTCGTGAATTTGTGGAATTAAAAATGATGTAAATAATAATATTAGGATTTTTCGAAATGTTAGAGGTCTTCGTTCAAAAAACCAAAATATGTTTTTAGCTGTATTTGAAATTGATTTGGATGTTATTATATTAACTGAAATTTGGCTTTCTACTGACGTTTTAAACGCGAAATTATTTGGATCCGACTATGTTATTTTTATAGGTACGATCATGTTAGTTCTTGTGGTTTTGCAGTTGGTATTTATTATATTACTCCAACGTCTAATTTAAACCGTTACACAGAACATTGTAATATTATCACGAAAACCGTTGAAGGGTTAGATGATAATACTATTGTAAATATTAGTTTTTGGAGACTTATTTGCCTCATCTGACTTGGACACAACATTTAGATGTAATGTTACCCAGTAACTAGTTTTCTATTATCTAGTCTAACGTTTCTAATTCTCGGGCGCGCTTACTTGATTTAATTTTTGTTTCTAGTAACTTTTTTGAACTTCAGTATCATCTTGAGGAAAGTCAATATTTAGTGAAGAATGATGAACATCACAAGTCTATTTTAATAACTTTAAATTTGGATAGGACTGATTTTGTTAATACTGGTAAACAGTTATTTTACGACTATTCCAAGTGTGACTTTAAAAAATTTTATAAGAGACCAGTAAATGTTAAAGAATTACAAAACTATTAGGAATGGCAACGTAATTAGTTAAAGTTAGCATTTTCAAGAACTCCTATATTGAAATTCTATAATACGAATGAATACGTAACTATTCAAGTAGACGCGAGCATGAACGGGTTTGGAGCAGCATTACATCAAAATGGACAGCCTGTGGCATATGCATCTAAAGCGTTAAGCCAAGCTCAACGAAACTATCCACCAATAGAATTGGAAGCAGCAGCGATAAGATGGGCATGCGGGAAGTTTCATGAGTATATCTACGGAAAAAGGTTAAGAATTGAAAGTGATCACAAGCCACTTGAGCATATATATAAAGAACGATTACAGTCAGCACCATTTAGACTACAACATATTATGTTTGACATAAAACAATATTCGCCAACGGTAGTATATGTAAAAGGGACTACTCAACACATAGCAGATATCCTAAGTAAAGACTGTGTAAATAATGAGTCGAAAGAGGAAGAAGAGCTGCAAGTATATGTTGCAATTGATTTCTCAAAATATGCGAAACGTGAAATGATAGAAACCACAAAACACGACCAAGAAATCCAGGGGCTGATTAAAGTAACAATGTCAGATTGGCCGAAAAATCAAGCTGAGATACATCGTATTGGAGTTTCAGAGAGGAAATATCATATTACAACGGTTTAGTGTTCAAAGGAATAAAGCTGGTAGTACCAAAGGCACAAACACCGAAAATGTTGTACAACATACATCGAGGGCATTTTGGAATACAAAAGTGTTTAAGACATGACAGGGAAATATAAGGAAATTCCAAGTCATCCATTTGAAGTAGTGGGAGCCGATCTATTTCATTGTATTGATAAAGATTACATATTCGTAGTTGACAGCTACTCAGGTTATTTTGAGTTAAAGGAATTAAAAATGAGTACAGTAAAGAAAGTTATAGAAATATTGAAAATATGTTATTCCACGCTTGGAATACCAGCAAAGCTAGAGACGGATGTCCACAATTTTCTACGGCAGAGTTTAAGAAATTCGTGAGGGATTGGTCGATCAACCATGCTACAAGAAGTCCAAACCATCCACAAGGCAACGGCTTAATGGAACGATATGTGCAAATAGCGAAAGGAATGATAAAAAAATGCAAAAGGGATAATTCTTTCATATACTTAGCATTATTAAATTATCGGAATATGCCAGCGTCATCAAGTTTAGCATCGCCAAATCAAAGGTTAATAAGTAGAGCTACAATAACGACCGTAGTAGGACTTCCGGAAATGTTAAAGCTGAAAATTATCTCGGATATAACGCACAAGTTAACAGAAATACGAACAATTCAAAAATGGTATACTGATCGAGGAAGACGAATCGCGGAACCATTGAATGCAGGTGACAAGGTTAGAATTAAACGAGGTTATCGAGATTGGGTTCCAGGAGTAATCACGGAGAAAACAAATAATCCGAGATTATTTCCGAGATTTCATAGTTCGAACGGAGAATGGTAGTACTTATCGCCGAAACACGGATTACATTAATAAAATGAGAGAACAATCTCAAAATGAGATACATATTCGAGGAAGTATTAAAGATACTAACCATACCAAGGTAAACAAAGCAAGTAACGAGTCGACGTCAAGGAATTGCGTGAATGATGACAATGGTGAAGTAGTTCACGATAACACAAAAGAGGCATCACATATGGAGTCTAAGGAAGCAACTACCAAATTACTCATCGTTACCAGATCAGGTAGAGTAGTCAAACCAATAACTAAAATGGATTTATAACAAAAACAACATATGAATGTAATATTGTAATCATATGAGCATTACCAATCATGGTTGATAGGATCATCATATCATGTAAATGAATATACCAATAAATACAATTAGTTCTAACTTCACTATCAACAATTGGTTTCAACTAACATTACACCCGCTGGTAAATATTGTAATTGTAATTATGTAAATATTTTAATTGGATTATTGTAATTGCTCAGTTAAATTTATATTATGTTGATCTTAATAAATAAATAAATAAACCGGTTAACCGACTGCCACTGTCGAAAGCTTTAAATTGTGACAACAAACATTTCTAGTCTATATACATGGGTTATAAATTCTCTCACAGGAACGTCCTTTGTTTACAGTTTTCATCATTTTTTTGAAGATACGGTGTAAATTACATACATTTAAAATTGAAGCACCCTCAACGTAAAACCCTTTATAAACGATAAGTTTAAGTTTTAAAACGATTAATTTCATGAATAACAAATAAATTATGTACTCTAGGCAATATTCTAATAATATGTCTATAGATATGTACAGTGGATTAAAATGAAATAGCAAAATATAATTTGAACGCTTTCTAAAAATAAAAAATAAAAAATGTTTTAAGCCTTCGATAAATCAGGCAATGGTGCTGTGGGAACCAAATCCAATACTATACAACATGTGCATTTGATTTATCTAGAGACCTTCATCTTACCACCATATCCATCGCGTACACTATGCGTATATATGATTATTCGCAATCAGCTACAAATTTAATTTTAATTTAAGTTCTATTCGTTAATCTTATGTATACGCAACACGGTGTAACAACATAGGGCGCTTATTGTTTTCTTTTATTATTTTTTTTTTTTTTAAAAATACGCGAAAACTTTGGTACATTACCTGCCGACAAAAGATTAATTTTCGCTTAAAATATTTTTTGTGTTTTACCTTTTGTTCTAAATATCGCGTTTACTGTAATTTCTGGTTCGTTCTTCTATTGTATTATTGGTTCAATGTGAGCAACCGATGAAGAATTACAGCAACAACAACATCAAAATGATATAAAGACTTCCAGCTGTCGGAATCATAATTTTATTTTAACTCTTATTATACACTTGGCTTCATCTTATGATTCCTTCCCATCAAATTGTATTTGTATCTGCTTATTCTTCTTCTTCTTAGTTTTTTTCATCGTTTTAATATTCTTAAACGGATTCGTACTTATAAAAAAAAAAATTACAAAATAATTAATAAGCGATTATTAAAATAAAATATTTTAATAACTAAATAATACTCTTAGTTTTAACGATTTAAGTACACAAAAAAAAAAAATATTAGCAGCATCCGGCTGACCATATCGCAAATATTGTGTATATTAGTGCAAGCCTATAGTTGTGGAAGACTTTCAACCAAAGGTTAAAATCTATACAAATATTGAACTAAAATAAATACTTCCGAAAGACTGGCAGTTATAAAACAAAAAGATGCAGAACATGTTCGGTCAGAAAATTTGGTGTGTTTGATAGCACTGTCTTCCTTGAAAGAGGGATTGCTTGGGCCTCCTTTCTTGCTCTCGTGGAAAAATTCGAGGCCCAAAAAGTGGGGACCATGATAAAGGCTGTTTTTAATTTCAAAGCAGTCGATAATCGTATGTGTAAACAACGTTTACGCATGCGAATAGCCAACCTGCCAACCACCTGTTTTTATGCAGCCACTGATGTAAATCCAAGGAAATATTTTACCATAATTTGGATAATTTGATGGGAACAATACTGCAGCCCTTCGTCAGAATGGTGATTGGTGACTTTAATGTTCGAATTGACAAAACGTCTGACTTATTCAGAAATTGGCTTATGCGACTGATAACGGGGAAAGAAAGAAGTTCGGTCTGATGATGTGAACGAATGTTTAGTCATTAGAGCCAATCAGGTGACTCTACCATTTGACATTAATTCTTCTTGCGTGAGAATATCTCCTAGCTTTAGCCTGTGTAATATACATTCTTGCGCCATCTTTATTACTGTTCTTAGTATGCTAAGACGAGTTGACTAACTTGTTACTATCTCTGTCACGAGTTATGCGCAATCTTTTATACTATCTAGCTCCTTGCTCGGTTATTACCCTTAGACATTTGCATGTTTAATACATAGTTTAGCGTCAACGGTTAGTAGGAATTTGACACTACCCTCTGCTCATAACCTCTAAACGCCTTGATTTGTGTTGCAGAACTTTTTAAAACGCTTGATTCTTAGAGGCACCATTAAAGTTGAATTGCTGGCTGGTCACTCTGCGCTCAGCCTCATCATTAATTAATTTCTTTTATCTTTGACAAGATTTCAACTGTAAAGCAAGTGGTTCCTGTTATCTTTATCATGCCAATATTATCAATTCATATTATTACCAATACGGAAGAAGACATGAAAACTCTGGGAACTCCAAAAGACAGCAATAGCTGGTCACAAGAAGAAGAAGAAGAAACTTAATGATAAACTTTCTTCCAGCAAAGCAACAAGTGAAGTAAAGATTATCGATTTAGCGTATACAAAGAAAGCAAATTGAACGGCGAGCACCTGCGGCACAGAAAAATGATCTATACCCTAACATGCAGTGGTGAAGAAGACTGCTACAAAAATCCACGTATAGTGTTTGATACATTGATGAAAACATCCTCGCAGATATAAGCTTAAATGAAACATTGGTTAATGGCCTTCCCTTACAAAATTACCAATTGGCGTCTCAAAAATAAAGCCACGACAACCTTTTCTAGGCGGTGTTGCAGTAAGTTCATCAACCGAATCTGATGTTTATGTAATATACGAATCTGACAGCTGGTTTTGACCACAAAACTTCGCAGACTCAAAATTTTAGCAATGATTCCAGGTGCCCAGTCCCCGTTGGCGTTTCAGTATTTGTAGAACTCGGTGTTTTCCGATAGCTGAACATGTTAGATAATGCCCGCTGTAGTTCATCTACTGATTTCATTTCGTCTCTCTATTATTTTCAAATAATTCCTCAATTACTTGACTTTTCTTTCGGATCATTTCAACATAATAATGGATGCACAAGTACTAAAAATATCTTAACGCAAGTGCAACAATAGATCATCAAGCTCTCACTACATTATTTCATCCTAACATAAAACTACCAGTGATGACATTGCTCTGACTTCAGTGCCGGACAATTGTTTTGCAAGCGTATAATTATACAATCAAATATAAGCATACAAGACATCATGAAAATGCAGACGCCCGTTCTTGACTTCCGGTTGGATTCGATGAAAAGGAGAAAAATTTGTTGGATTCCGAGGAGATCTATCAAGTGGCCATCACTAATTTCCCAATAAACGCCAGTATCATTGCTTGAATATATGAGGAATGATCCTCTTATTCAGGAAGTATCATATTTTATAACCAATGGATGTCCGGAGTCACTTCAGAAAAGCGAAGGTAATATGAAATAATACTTACATCGTAAGTTCTCTATATCGTTGCAGAGGGGAATTGTACTTCTACATACGGAGTACACTCGCTTATAGTTATACCATTAAAGCTACCAGAACAAGTGCTTCAAAAACTACATGAAAGCCATTAGGGTAGGAGTCGAGTGAAGCAAACGGCTTGTCAATATGTCTGGTTCCCGATAATATATGAGACAATCGATAAGTTATCATCAACATACTCCATTTGTCAGAACGCAGCAGTTGATTCAAAATGTGAATTTTCATCATAGCCGGACGCGTCACATCCACGGAAGAAAGCCCACATAGATTTTGCGGGGCCATTTGACTCTCGCATGTGGCTTATTGTTGTAGACTTATACTCAAAGCTTCCATACACGGTCGAGCTCGCCACGGCAACATCAATAAACCAACAGATTTTTTCAGTCAACCCAAGCCTCGACAAGGAAAACATAACTCGGATTAATGAAAGAATTAAAAAGTTGTCACTGCAAGGATCTCTGATCATCAGAGTATTAGGTAATCAAACATAATAACCACCAATGTATCTGCTGCTATTGATTCCAAAATAAAACAACAGAACAACTTTTGGCAAATCTTGTAGGTCACCGCTTCATCGTATCACCCTCATTCAACCCCACTAGAGCTTCACTACGTTTGACCAATCCATATTTGAACTAGCAAGCGCCTTAGAAAATAATTAAAATAGGACTATATTGTAACATTTATCTATTAAGCCACTAAACCAAGGCTATTCCCATCAAAAAGACGTCGGATATTTCAACAAAGAGATTTTAAAGCGCATTTATACGATTAACTGATCGTCGAGGTAAAGTTGAACACATGTACAGTATAACAACGCTATAAACTTTACTGAAATGCAAAACCTACCACAATCTTTTATGTGGCATTTCATTCCACCAAGATAATCATATTTGGTGGTCATTAAGGGAAGCTAGGGCGAAATGAATAGAAACCCACCTAACAAAATGCAAAGCAACTCAAAATGCTAAGGAGCCTATATGAATTTAAGGCCGCATTATCATATTACTGGAAATCTTGAATCGCGAGACATACATTAAGGAATTCCTGATTGGAATTCCTGATTAGTGCCACCAGACAAAGAATGAAATGGAAATGGCCTCTCTCGGTGGAATCTATTTATTCACCATCTGCAAACTGCTCCATTTAACCCAATATGCTATTGCTACTGGATTTGTGTCTATAATTTTAATCCACGCTGGTCGGCGCTATGCTAACTTAGATATATTTATGAAAATGATGTAAGAGCCTCCACGGTTTTCTATTTTGCTGCTTTGTACTCGTATTTTCCAATGATAGTCCTTTGTTTCATGATTTTTGCCTTATCCGTTAAATTTAGGGCTCGTGCAGGATGAATTTTTAAGACAATATCAGGTTTTTTTTTTAAATGACAATTTCTCTAACTTTATTCACCTCAGAGCTTACTTCCACTACCTATACTTTGTGTAACTATGACTTTTCTACAATTTTTTTCTCACAACTATCTTGCGTTAGGCGACAACTTTTCTGGTTTAATATAACACTTCTTATATCACTGGATCTCCATTATTCATCAACAAAGGCAATTCCAGGTTGTTGTAGTATGCAATTATTCGACCAACATCTAAACAATAGCACTACTCTTTATTAAGTTTATGGTCGAGATTACCTCACCAACAATATCACCTATCAAGACTTCATGATGAAATCTGCTGATCAATTCGGAATCAAACTCTTTTCTTGCCTTTGATTACGGAACTTTCACCAGTATCCATTGGTAACCTTAATCATCGTACTGGAAGGCTTCTACTTGCTTTTATGTAACTCACAATTGTTTCTGATCTCCTTGTGCGGCCAACGTGGTAAGATATTTTCTTTCATCGCTGTCTTCGTTAGTTGTTGTACTATCACTACCTCTTGGCAATCGTTAGATAAGATTTGGTCACAACCCCATCAAAAATCCCACTACTATCACCAATTTTTACGATTTGTTGGTTTAAATCTTTCAATTTCATTGATGATTATGTTTGGTCATCTATGTTTATTACATTTGGCCATCTACGATCATTTGGTTTGTCCCATTTATCCTATCCTTTGCTTTATTCCCTTCTACTTCGGTTGCTTCATAATCTCTTTCATGAACATTTTCAGATGGTTCTTTACAATTCGTTTTTAGTTAAAGTGGTTTTTCTCCTACAATTGTCTCGAAGATTTCTTCATTTCTGCAGTAGAGTATTATCTTCATTTTATATTTTAAAGTCGTACCATAAACGTCTCTTTATTTCTGTTAGTTGGTAAATCCCACCGCTATCACCAATTGTTACGTTTTTGTCTATTCCGGGTTCTGCCAAAATTTTTCGTTCACACATATTCAGAACACAGTTTTTTCCCTTTAAGCACTGTAACTTAGTTACCAAAAAAATTCACTTCAAATCCAAATTTTTAATTTCAGTGAATTAGTAAATTGCCACTAACACATGGTATCTCGAATATTCTATTCTTTGAGATGTGTCTACGCTAAACACGGAGAAATTGTAACAACATCATCAATATTTTTTTTTCTTTTTGTCATTATTAACGATAAACCTAAGATTGTAAATAAAATTTAACCAGGTTCGCCCATATATGGGTTGCGATTATGTAAGCATTTCAAGTTTCGAGTTTCGACTTTCGACATGTCAAAACATGTGCCAATTTTATGTAAAAAAAGATGTTTTACTCATTTCGACATGTCTGTCGCAACCTAAAAATTATTCGAGTAAAACAACAACAACTTGTTGCAATTTCCACATCTCAAATAATCAATTTTTATTTAAATATCAGCCATTTTGTCAAAACTCGAAATGCTTACGTAATCGCACCCATGTTACTATGCGAATTGTTGCCATTGTCAAAATAACATTTAGTTCAAAAACCGACCAATAGATGGCTCACCCTGTTTGACATATAATTCAACGCAACAAATTTCAAATTGGTGAACCAAAGACGAAATTTAATAAAATCTTTCATGTTATGTTTCTTAAATATTTTTTTTAATGTTTTATTCTTCATGCTGTGGCTTTTAATTTGTTTAAACATTTTAATGTAATGTGTGTGTCTGTGTGTGTACATTTATTGTTAGTGTTTTTAGATGTTTTCAGGGCGAATAATAAATAAAATGATTATGGATTTTGCTTCATCAAATACAGAAGGTCTGTTGTATACATTTATGTTTTTGTTTTTAGAGAATTTATGTTTAAAATTGGACAGTTATTGGTGTATATTACTGTTAAATATTTTATTTGTTGTTTAAATCATCATTATTATAACTTTGTAATTTTTGTTGTTGTTGCCCGTGCATGAAACATTAATTGCGAAGAATATTTTCGTTTATGCGGTATGTACGAGTGTATAATTTATGTGTATAGAATCAAATTACTGTTCAATGTAATCATCCATGTGATTGATTTAAGAAGTGATTCCCATATTAGAATATTATTCAATGTTTACGATCGGTTATAAGAGATAAAAAATTTTTTCATGACCCCTGAGAATTTTAAGTATAGTGATATCATATTAAGCGATGGAAACATTTGCTGGGTAATTACATATTTATAGACCTTGTGCTGGCAAATAATGGACTTAACACTTTGAAAAATTTCAGTAAAACAGTATTATCGAAAATGGTCACAAATATATCGATATATAATTTAAGGCGGTTTAGGTATTTAGTAATTAGATGTGGAATTTGAATTTTTTACAATTCAGAATTCAGACAATTGGGTGGTAGTCAAAATTTGAAGAGTTTTTATTTAATTTTACAATGAAAATAGCAGGAAATTTAGGGTCTAGGTCTTTGAGCTATGAGTTATGAAATTTTATAGTACAATTTTAATTTTATCCTTTTTGAGTCCTCATTGGTTTTCAAGTTTTTCATATATCTTTTTTCAGTGATAACTGCATTAAACTTTTATAAGCATCGTTGAATTGAATTATAATTTAGCAAATGTAATCTTCCTTTAGTTCACTTAGAAGAAATGGTTTGCAATGCGGTTTTTAGAAGTCTTATAATGTTACCCAATTTATTATGTCATTAAATTTGACTTCTTTTTGCACCGATCATGGCTTTCTGCTAATAATGTATACACAATACACTTATAACTGTCACTTGTGGTTATTATGCATTAAATAATGTAAGTACTATCTGACCACGGGGGTTATGATTTTTACCTATAAAAATTTATAATTTATGACAATTTCTGTTTTCTTTTTTTCAAATTCAATTCATTTGAATTCAACTATACGATTTGAATTAGAACACCTTTTCTAATTTTTTTTTTTTTTCTAATACAAAATTTGCATTTGAGTCAGCGGGTATAAGATTTATGACTATCGTTATTACTGGATTAATTAAATTGTGTTTGTGTTAACAAAACTGAAAAGTGTCATAAAAAAATATTATTTTGCTTAAAGTGCAACACTTTTTTATTCAATCGCTACTGTATAAGCACTTGAAGTGGAGAACACCAAATTGAGTAAATGTAAATTAAAAAAATATTAATTCATGTCCACCGGAACTTTCTAGAACGAACATGCCGTAATGATTATTAGCTCTTAGATGTTATCAATAACTTAGTTTTGTGTGATTTTGAGTGCAGATGACCATGGACTAAATGTTTTTGCGGTTATGCCTATTATATGTCTCTTTCTTTGTATAGTGGGCATATGAAAGATATTTTCCAATCTTAAAGTAGCTTCTTTTGGTTTCAGGTTTCTAAAGTTAGTTCGTAGATGCCAGTGTTGCTACATCATTTATAACGAACTTGATGGGAATCCCATTGAGATACTAGGCGTTACAATTAAAATCGAAAGCTTCCTCTACCTCTTTATTTGATGGGTGTGTAATAATTCACAATGAAGTCGCGATATAATATCTGATAAGAGCTACATTGTCACTCCTATTTTGTAGGTTTTGAAAATAGGATTGCATTACCGTTTCTTTTCTAATGTTGAAATACTAAACAGGAATCTTCAGGATGAGCATGGCATCTAAGGCTGTATCTTGTGAATCATTTTATTTTAATGCATCGAAATTCTAACGCACATCTTTTCTTACATGTCTTTTAATGATTGATGACATTTTGTAATAATATTTGAAAATGATATTTGAAAATTCTTTTATGAGAGAAGAATGTGTTTGAGTTGACTAGAACCAAAATAGGCGCAAAATCCGCTATTGTTACTTACTTGATGCAAGCTGTGTGTGCCGAAATGTGTGTTCAGTTCTGATCTCCTACCGATTGGAATATTGAAGTCACCTACGAAGCATGTAATTGTAGATGCTTCATGACCATGTATCGTAACAAATTTGCGACCATCGATTATCTCGATCAGCAGGAATATTAGGTTTTTTTGAATTTCGTTAGTGCCATTTTTAATAAGGAACCATCCGAACATACAGCTTCGAATTACTTACACCACCCCAAACGTAAGTTACGGATATTGATAACAAAAACTATTACACTTTCGTGCAATCAGTATTGCAATGGCCCCACTCTGTTTGCTTTTTTGGCCGATCGTTTCTAATTAACAAATACTGCTTAAATTCAATCATGTGTTTGTAATTCAGTTTGGTTTCTGTCAACAGAAACATTTCTGGTTTGTTATGTACTCAAAGAACTTCAGTAAACGCATCCGTCTGTTAACACCTCTGCATTTTGTCAATATTGTTTATACTGTTAATATTATTATTGTAATACTGGCAAACGAATCATTTTGTGCCAAATCAGGAACTAATGTGAATGTACAGGAGGGATGTACAGGTTTGCTTCTAGGTTTAAATTCACATTTTTATGTAATTTAAAGTGGTAACGATTGTTCTCGGGCCGTTGGTCGTTTTATCCTGCTTTTGCATTTGTTATTATTCAATGATATTTCGCTTTTTTGTTCAATTACAGCAAATTACTTCAAATGTTTCCAATTTCGTTTAGTCGACAAGTGGATTAATGGATATGCGCTACACCTGTTGTAAGACAAACGGTGCTGTGTTTACATTTTAGTGTATTCAGTATAGGACTCATGTCGTGGACACATTACTGTTTGCTGACCATACGCTGTTCTTACATTCTTAAAGTTTCAGTTTCTGTATTCCTGTGTGATGAGTAGTAAATTTCCTCTTTAGTTTTGCCGTGAAACACCATACAGCTTCCACAAAACATAAGTGATATTATTTCTCATCGAGACCAAAATGTTGGATTCTGGTGATTCTTCACGTGAGACCATAATCAATTTCCAGCTGATGAAATATTTGGAAGATAATCATCTAACTTCCGATTGTCAGTATGCTTTTCGCAGAGGGCAAGCGACTTAATTAATGGCGTCACTGTTAATGTATACTGCTATGAGGGATCCCCTAACGCTAGTTCTCTATTCTATTCTTAAATGGGGTGGAGCCAACAGAGTTGAATTTAATCCCAACAAATTTCATTCCTATGTTTTTCCGGCCGGACTGATGGCTATTTGCCGTCTTTTTTGACTGAAACTTGAGCCAAAAACTTATTTATCTGCACGTATTTACTTATTTACTTTAAAACTTATTTATTGTGGACGTTAATGTATTATCTAATCTTGATTCTCTTTCCCAAAGGGTAATGTATGAGGATTATGCGTGTTTTAAAATTACTTTCTATACCGTCTCCAAGGCTGAACATGTAAATTTTTTTCTCAAATGGACTACCCTTTGGGTACGTGCTTAGGTTGACCTGTAACAAATAAAATGTTTTTTTAAAAACCATTTTTTTATTAATCTAAAAATTATAGTTACCTAATATTTAAAATCATTGTTCAGCGAAACTTTATGGATTTATGCCTGGTTTGTCAATACCAACGCGTTACTTAAGACAGCCTGTATTCAGATCCAATCTGGAAATCATATGCCAGAACCAAGTATCTTTTAAAAGCTGCTTTCGAAAAGTTAAAATCATACATATTAAAATTCGGACATTACAGTTAATGGGTCATTTACGCCGTAGTTTGTTCTGTGAAACTCCGAAAGCAAAAACTGAATTAGAGATCATCTGCATAAAATTCAAACACACAGTATTTCAATAATTTGGCTATATCATCAATAAATAGAATAATGAAAAGTGGTCCCAAATGAGAACTCTAGGGCACACCAGACAAAACTTTAATATGATCAGACTTACAACTGTTTAAGCTAACATACTGAGATCTACCAGTTAAATAGGAAGTTAACCATGATACATGGTAGGTTATGATTAAAACCAAAATTCATCAGTTTTACTATAATGACGGAATGTTGAATATAATCGAATTCGTTGCTAAAATCAGTGTACATGACATCCATTGATTTTTTATCTTCAATCACTTTTAATGTTTTTTTTTTTTTAACAAATAAAACTAAATTAGTGGTCGTATATAGATCTACCAGTACAAAAACCATTTTGTTGAATGATATAAGTTCATTACATTTAAAAAATATATATTTTGTCATGATGGCCTCCAATAGCTTCGGGAAGAATGAAAAAATTGATTTACAAAAAAAAAAAAAAAAATTTATTGAAGAATTGATATATCTCTATAGTTCGAAACATCCGAACGATCACTAGATTTAAAAATTGGTACAGTATGGCAAATTTTTCAGCTTTCCAGAAATACAACCAGAATACACCAGGATACCAGATTGTTTGAACACAATCAGGACCAATTCCATCCTTAAAGCTGTGTAAAATTTGAATACATCTTTACACGAATTATTGCAGCTTCGACCGGCTAACCTCAGTCCAGAGGGGTGGATGTTGTTTGGTCGAGGTCCAAAGTGAACTTGTCGGGCTGCGATCACATTTTTACGGGACTCAACAACACACACATATACACAATTCGTCAGCATCTCACTCCGTGATCAATTAAAAGAAAATTTTACACGTTCATATCAGGTTTAACAAACTTTTTTTTTTAATAAATTAAGTTTTACACAATCACACACAAAAAAATAATGCTTTTTTTATCTAAATTTAATGAATTAATTGTTGTTGCTTTTCCTTATCATCTGACTGACACTCCGAAACGCCGCAGAGCTCTCCGTCGTGTCCGAGCTACAAATAAAAACTCAAAAAAAAAAAAATGCAAACAAACTTTGTTACCTACTGACAAACCAGTAGTGTAACCAAAATACAATAATTATGAATAAAATGTATGAAAAAAAATGGTATCTAACCCTGACTTTTACCAAACACACAGTATTTTATTGTTAGTTATGTTGCATTGTTTTCCTTTTCACCTGATTCTGCATGCACTTGATGGTCGTCCCCGTCTTGATCAATCTTCAAGTTCTGGACTAATTTGATTTACTATTTTCGTTCTGAATTCTCTATATTTATTCATCCTCAAGAATCTTGGATTAATGTAAAGTGCAGTGTAATCAAAAACAATTTTTAATACCAATATAAATTTCAAAACAATTGAACAAATAAGTGTAAAAGTGCAGTGTCAACAAAACGTGTAAACATTATAAAATGCTAATGACTTAGTTTTTAAGGGCATTGTACGTTAAAATGTCTGAGTTTGCTAAAAATTCAAAAACTCAACGAACTCCGCCAGGTAGTTCGTTTCATGCGAAACAATTTGATTGTGATTTAAAATCAATAGAAATGTCGTCGCAAATATCAAAAAATAATTCACCGTCGTTGCCAAAAAAAAGAATACCACTAACATCGCAACTTATGTCAGAATCGGAACAATCTAACGATTCTAGTATACCAAATGCCCCGCCGCCTTCTTTATCTATGCTTGGTTATGAAGAAGGATGGATAACAGCTAGCAAAAGGGGTAGAGGTACGAGTCCTCTATCACCTATCAATAGACGCAAGCAAATGAAAATCAACGACTATTGGTTAGCTCAACCTACAGTGCCTTTATCGACACGGTTTAATTGTTTGCCCGAGCAGAAAGAAGACACACCACCACCAAAAATAATATTAGCGCCTCCAATATTTGTGTCTGGCGTAGAAGACATCAATCCTTTGACTGTCTTGTTAAAGGAATATACAAAAGACAAATTTGACCTAAAAATAATTGGAACTAGCCAGGTTAAAATTTTGGTAAAAATGATGAGGCATACTCAGCCGTCATTAAAGCCCTAGTAGAACGAAACACCGAATTCCATTCGTTCCAACAAAGGGGGAACAAAACCTACCAGGTGGTCATACGAAACGTCCATTAACATTGACGAATTAAAAAGTGAGTTAATTGGCTTGGGCCACGACGTTGTTAATATTTGCAACATGAGGCAAAATGGTACGAAAAAACCACTCCCACTTTTTAAAGTCGAGTTACAAATGAAAGAAACTAATAAAGACATTCATTCAATCAGTAAATTGATGCACTCAGTTGTGCAGATCGAAAAACGGCATGAGAAGCAGGAAGTGGTGCAATGCACTACTTGCCAAAGGTACGGGCATACTAAAACGTACTGCAATCATCAACCAAGATGTGTAAAATGTACAGGGGAACATCTGACAATTGATTGTGACAAGAAAAAGTGGGGTACAGAGGTCAAATGCGTGCTCTGTAATGGTAGTCATCCAGCTAACTATAGGGGTTGCAGCGTTTACCAAGAGGTACAAAAACTCAGATTTCCCCCTATAAGAGAAAAAAGAGTGGAGAAGTCGCAGCCATCCAATCCGAATCCATCTTTTGTAAATCCAAATCCATCTTATCAACTTGTTAGTGGAACAACATATGCGCAGAAACTTAAAGATTCAATCAAAAATCAAACTTCGGATGGAAATCATACCAAAGAAAATCAGCCAACGGAAAAACCAAAAACTCATAACCAATAGCCTGAGCAGTCTTCCACACAACGGTTGGAAAATATGATGGAACAATTAATGGTTAAAATGGATACCTTCCTGGACCTTCTAACCACCATTGTCTCCAAATCATTCAATGTCCAGAACCCTTAAATTAAGAAAACTGAATGCCAATGGCTTGTCACAACATGGACAAGAAGTAAAAAGTTTTTTGATAGATAAAGAAATTGATGTCATGCTAATTTCCGAAACGCATAACACCAGCAAAAGTTGTCTCAAAATACCAAGATACACTATTTATGACACAAACCATCCTGATGGAACAGCATATGGTGGTACTGCAGTTATAATCAAAAACATAATTAAACAACATGAAATAAAAAGTATGGAAAGGAGCATCTACAAGCAACTACTGTGGTAATAAAAGATTGGCTAGGTCCTATAACAATTTCGGCCATCTATTGCCCACCAAAACATGCAATAAAAATGGAACAATTTGATCATTTTTATACATCTTTGGGTCATCGCTTTATAGCAGGGGGTGATTATAACGCAAAACACCAACAGTGGGGATCAAGATTGGCTACAACGAGAGGCCGAGCTTTACTTAATTCAATTAAAAAAAATAAGCTTAATCATGTGTCAACCTGTGAACCTACCTACTGGCCTAGTGATAGAAGAAAGATTCCAGACGTCATAGATTTCTGCGTCACCAAAGGAATCGCAAGTAATTACATTAAAGCAATGCCGATGTTAAGCAACAAACAACCGATGTAAACAACCGATGTTAAGCAACAAAATAACAGACTGGCACCAATTCAGATGTAAGGTAACAGAGAATCTAAACACAAAAATCAAATTAAAGACGGAGTGTGATATAGATCAAGCAGTGGAACATCTCAATGGATGTATTCAGTCGGCAGCTTGGAAGCCCACACCAGTAAAAAATGAGAAAGAAAAGAATGGAGAATGTTCGAATCTTGTCAAGAAAATGATTAAGGACAAAAGAAAATTAAGCCAGCAATGGCAACGATATAGACTAACAGAAGATAAACGCATGTTAAACAAGGCGGTCAAACAGTTAAAGAAACTGCTGCTCAATGAAAAAAATCAGTCAATTCAAGAATATTTGTCGCGACTCTCACCAACAGAAAACACGGATTATTCACCGTGGAAAGCGACTAAGAAGCTGAAACAACCACAACATTATATTCCGCCAATACGAAAAAGTAACGGTCAGTGGGCGAAAAAGAATGAAGAAAAGGCTGATGTATTTGCAGACCATTTCGAAAGAGTATTTCAACTATACCCATCAGAAACTACGGACGAAAAGACCAACAACATTCAAATGCATTTAGAATTGCCATTGCAAATGAATCATACAATCACGAAGTTTTCTATCTTTGAAGTAAAAACTGCAATACAGAGAGAGTTAAATCCTAAGAAGGCACCAGGATATGATCTTATCACAGGAAAAGTTTTGCAAGAACTACCAGATAAGGGTATTCGATTTCTTACCTATTTATTCAACGCAGTACTTAGAACTGGATACTTCCCAATACAATGGAAGGTTTCCCAAATAATACTTATACCAAAACCAGGCAAGCCTCCAGAAGAAGTAACGCCGTACAGACCTTTAAGCTTGCTACCAATAATGTCTAAGCTATTTGAAAAACTACTACTTAAGCGCCTAAAGCCTATATTGCTGGAAAAGAAGCTGATTCCGAACCATCAGTTTGGGTTTAGGCCAGAGCACTCAACAATTGAACAAGTACATAGAATAGTTCAAGTAATTCAATAAGCTCTGGAAGAAAAAAGATATTGTTCTTCTGAATTCATGGACATATCGCAAGCTTTTGATAAGGTGTGGCATGTGGGATTACAATACAATATAAAGCAATGGTTACCTCTTGACTTCTATAGAATATTAACATCGTATTTATAAATGACAGGTATTTTATTATAAAACATCAGGATGTTTATACAAATGTCCATCCAATTAAATCTGGTATACCACAGGGTAGCGTGCTTGGCCCGATATTATATCTCCTATATACTGCAGACTTACCTACAAGTAAACAAGTAACTGTTGCAACATTTGACGACACAGCAGTGCTCTCATCACACGAAGACCCCATCAAAGCGATAGAAGTTTTGCAGGAGAATATTAACAGTATTCAAGTATGGATGAAAAAATGGCGAATTAAAGTTAATGAAGCTAAGTCTAAACATGTTATCGTCACGATGCGAAGAGGAACATGTCCGCCTATACAAATGAATAACCAGAATATACCTCAAACTGATTATGTAAAATATTTAGGTATTTACCTCGACAAACGTCTAACATGGCGTAAACATATATGGACAAAAAGAAAGCAGTTGGGAATAAATCTGTCAAAAATGTATTGGCTTATATGCAGAAAATCAAGTTTAACGATTGAAAATAAAATACTGGTTTATAAAATGATAATAAAACCTATCTGAACGTATGGTATACAGCTGTGGGGAACGGCCAGCAACTCAAATTTGGACATTCTTCAGCGGTTCCAATCTAAACTTCTAAGAATCATAGTAGATGCCCCATGGTTCGTGTCAAACGATATAACTCACAGAGACCTGCAGGTCCTATCAATACGGGAAGAAATTAGGAATTCCAGTGCCAGGTATCACTCAAGATTGACAATTCGTCCAAACGAACTAGTGAACAAACTTCTCACTATCACGACGAGAGAAAGATTGAAACGCCACAAAATTTTTGATTTGCAAATTAGGTCCTAGATACACTATAAACTCTAATTTTTAAAACCTCTAATGTATCGAATCAATAATAGTAAAATTTATGTGTTGCATCAATTTATACTAATTATATTTAAGTGAGATTTTATCAATGGATAAAAGTACTCTAATCATGACAATGTAAAAAGACACAAAATTTACTGAATGTCAGATAGATTGTAAAATAAAGGAAAACAAAAAAAAAAAAAAAAAAAAGAATCTTGGGATGCTGCTTGCTTTTGTTTTTATATGCTAATCATCGACTTCAACTAGCACTTTGTATCGCAAAACATACCGCGTGCTGGTATTTAAGCACGTGCTAACCTTGGCCTCACGCTTAAAATACTTTTGATTTTCGTACGAACCTAATCCCCTCGATATTCACTAGTACGTCCAGTAGTAGTTGATAATTTGACAATTGTTTCCGCTTTACTTTGGGTGATTTTTCAATTTTTGGTTTCGCACTCCAATTTTCGTTTCGTGATTTTGGTTTTATCGTGATTATTTATCTTTTATATCTATACTTTGTTTTTTTCGTTTTCATACGATCTGTCTCAAAACCAAATCTTGACTAAAACCAAAAAAACACAAACCATTCATACCCCTACTTTTTTTTACATACCAACGAAATTATACCAACTCCCTTTTTTTCCCGTTCTTAAACTTGTTTTAAAAAAAAACATTTTTCACTCAGCTGATGCTGGGGAGTGCAACCTTTTATTTTTGTTAATTAAAAAAAGCTTGAAGTGAATACGTAACAAGCTCTCCCAACTCTGTCGCAGTTAATTTTTAACGTCCTACTATACGCCGTCACCAGCCAAATTGAGGACGCACGAATACAGGTTCGATTTTAAATCCATCTGCACAGTGCATTGCTCAAGCCAGCCTGCACTGACATGGACGATGGTTCGGCCCATGGATTCTGCACTCCAACAGGGGGTCATAGTTGTGTTCATCGTCATCACCGATCGAAATCAGGTGATGAAAAATCCCTTTTACAACCCTCCCTCGTTGGGATTCGAACCCGGTACCTCCCGTCCAATAACCGCAGCTTTAACCACTGCACCAATTGCTCGGTCCACTGAACAAGTTACAAATATTCTCAGCATTATAAGCTTTTATGGAGTTTGGGTTTGGATCTTGGACGACGCCCTATTGTTTTGGCCACAAGATTGCGACCCATTGTCCATTGGCAAAACAATGACCAACCAAAAAAGTACCAAACCCTTTAAATAAAATCTAAAAAATTGGAAAAAAACAACACCATTGAAATTGGAAACCAAAAGAAAGACACGACATAAAAAAAATTGGACATGTCAAAATTAATCGCCACACATTTCTTGTAGCGTGATAGTTATTTGTAAATTTGTGGAGACCGCGTTAAAATTTACCTTATCTCGAGCTCCGTACCTCATTCGCATTAAATGATAGAAGAATATTACAATTTATTATAATTTCATATGATTTATGATGCATTTCATTCAAAACTAATGGAGACAATCATAAATCCTTAGAAGGATCATTGACAAATACCAAATCTAAGAATTTGCCATTAGCATTAAATATATTATTAATTTGAAAAACTTTGCACAATAATAAAGAACCAATACATAAATAATCAATCTCTGTTTTAGTATTAACAGGTGGGAAAAAATCATAATCATCATCTGTAACCCATTTAATAATTGTTAGGTTAAAGTCTCCAAAAACTATAAAATGTGGAGATTACAGACAAATATAAAAATGGATGCAATGGTATTGGTGACAGAAGATAATGTTTACCTACAAAAATGGATACATGGTCGTATTGTCGAATTAGATCCAGGGTTGGATGGTATTGTCCGTGTTGTTACATCACGGATTTGATTGTTCAAAAGAACTGTACAAAACCTCGGACTTTTATCGATCGACACTAAAGAAAATTGAAATTATGGCTACTTCTTTCCAATTGCTGCTAGGGTCATAATGCACAACCAGTTTCCATCTTGATACAAAAAACTATAATGTTCCGACTTCTTCAAAATAAACTCCAAGGTACCAATACATTCATGAGTTGATTTGTTGTTGGGATCCTGCTCTTTAATATCGTTACCCTGGTAGATGCCTTGTTGAAGTTTAAGTTTTTCTAGCTGTCTAGAATTTAGACAAGCTTCAATTTGATATAGAGTGGTTGTGAGCTCCTCAAATAGATAGGTGACCGCCAAAGATTATTCGCAGGTGGTGTTTTGTTGACTTCACTCCTGCTTTCCATGTACCTTCAAAGGAGAGACTATCCGGGGGATACATTTCCATTCCATTTTGTTTTTTCCGAGTTTACCGGCATCCATATTTTATTGTGGTTGTGCTATTTCTTTGCTAAATCCAACGAAACTTGTACCTCAATTACTGAATTATTTGTGACATAATCCTCTTCTGGAGATGAGTTATTAAGTCGTTTTGTTAGATCTTCCTTTTAGCATCTTTATAGTAATTGATACAGCGTAGCCTACCCAGCTGTTTGTAAATAGAGGTGCTGGAGTATAATACGTTCAAGTGGTAATATACCCATCAGTTAATGTGAGACTAATTTCCTGAATCTGGCACATGTGATAAAATTACGTATCATACACCGGATGAAGTTCTTTGCGCTTACCGCACCCAACATTACTGTTATATATAAGCTAAAGTAGCTTGATTTCCGCCATATAAAGTTTTGTGATCTGCCTCTCTGATAACTAATTTTGCTACTTGTTGCCCTCCTACTCGTATTATCCCTTCATTTAAAAGGGGATGTAGTGTTATTTTTGTGCTTCTTTTTTATATTGGATCAAGGTTTTTTAATTGCTTGATTTCATCTTTGAATTCAGCTGCTTGTTCTATCCTGATAATGGTTTTTGCTGCTATATCACTACCTCTTCTAGCTGATTCGGAGAGATATCTTTCAATTTGGACCTGGAGTTCGATATAAATCGGTGACAATATTCAACATAAATATAATTCGCTAAAATTACGAGACCAAAGTGAGTAATTTAACAGTTGACTGTTCACTGAGGCCAATCAGATCATTATTACCGATTTTTTTTTTTGTTGTTTGAGACAACTCGAATTTAAGTAAAAAATAGAAGACACAATTTGGTCCTAGCAGCTAAAAAATAATTCTGTGATCAGAATGAAATTTTAAACTTACTCGTAGAGATTATGGATGGGGTTTATACGTCTTGATGCACAATATCCTTGATTTTAATGGAAAATCGCACGTGACTCCATTGACGATAGGATTTGCCCTTGATTGTATTTCTGTTATTATGTTGGCAACAAATGTCTTAAGACTTTGTGGTTATACTTTTATCCTTATATGTCGTCTTCATTGTTCAATTCGAAAACTTGTATAGTAAGCCTTAATTGTCTTGATAATAATACGTCTGCGTTTAATTCAAATCTTGGCATTGAGATGGTTTGCTTAAAAATATGCAATCTTTCTTCTATAATTGAATAAACTTTTGTAGCTTAAACGATTCCGGATGCCCGTATACCTTGAAGTAGTATTTTTGCTCTAATTAATACTCGGGCCAGCTATTCCAATGCAGTTTACTGCATTTTGTTATTTTCGAATTTATTATAGGCTGTTTCCTTTCTTTGGAACGTGTTAGTTGATGAGTATAATTCCAGAGTTTCAAACCTGTATCTTTTGGTTTCACTTTCACAAGTTGAATCCGTCTCCTTGTAATAAAAAATAAAGCTGTTTTTGAATCAGTTTTACTTTATTTAAAGTATCTGCTCCTGATAAAAGATTGTCGACATAAAAATCATTGAGAGCTGCGAGTTCTTTTTTGACATTTAGTAAGGTTTGATGTTGCTCACCGCATTGTGCACATCTTCAGTATTTGTTGATTTAGGAATTTTCGTGATTGAATAAAAAAACATTGTCTGCATCTTGTGAAACATTATTTGTACGTTAACCAAACCAAAGGTTCCCCTCTGTTATACATTTAACGTCTGAAAGAGTTGGTATTTTTGAAGCGTGTGACCCTTTTCATAGTATACGCAAATGCTAGTTGTTGCACTGGTTGCGTTGAGTGTTGTTTTGATTGAACTGAGGTCCAGGCCTTGAAGCCGCTGGATATTTCTAAAGATTGGCATCTTCCTTCGAAAAACTATAGAAACTATGTCTCATTATGATTAGGCATGTTTTTGTATATGTCCTAGACGATGACAAACGTATGTGGCCAACTGGGTGTCATACATTTTTAGCATAAAAATTGAAGCTTATATTAAATGCAATTTTGTATCTTCATTATTCGGTAAAAGAAACAAGATGTAAAATCATCTTAAAATTAAAATTAACCTTCAAACAACCTTTAAATACTTTTTCCAATGATGTCTCCGAATTGATAATGATTTGTCACATTTTCGGCTCATGTGCCAATTTCTATATTGGTTATTTTTGATGTAACCTTTCGAACGACGATACCAAGTATGTATAAATGGAAATAAATTACCGAACAGATGTAATCAGTTTATACGCAAACATTATGCCATATTATTGATATTTCGTAATTGTTGCTAATTTCCATCTTACCCAAACTGTATAATTTTACCAAAATAAATAAAATTAGAACGATTATTTACCCAAACACTATAATCATATTTTCTAACATCACCATATAAATTTACATACATCTACAACATACAACATACAGTTTATGAAATAAAATTATTAATGTTTTACGATACCGTCAATCTTCGTATATGTACATGCATTAATACGGCGAAACGGAAAATATAAAATTACCTGTTCGTTTCAAAGCACACATATAGACGTCTTACTACAGTATATACAAACTAGAAACGTCTAAGACATGAACCTGCAATTTATTTTATTTTTTCCATTTAATAAATTATTCAATTAGAAATTATTGATTTAATTAACGTAAATTTAACACTTCGATTTGGTTAAAAGTTTTTTACGTCATATTTATAGTTTAGACGTCGATACAATGATAAATTTACGGTTATGGTAATTTTAATGTAAGATATCGGTCAATTACATATTTTATATTATGTATTCATTTCTTATTCGTTGAATTAAAAATTTAGAAAAATCATTACGGTAATATTATGTTTTAATTGTTTCGTCGACCACCCACAATTTTCTTAAGTAGTGCAAAAATTTTAATTTTGATTAATTTTTAGATTCAAAATTAGTGAAAACTAATCAAAGTTCCCAAAATTTAAAATTTTCTTATTCAAGCAGGTTTCTGCGGGAATTTTTTTTAAAACTTACACACAATTTAAATCTCAAGCGTTTAGGTCATATTTAGATCAACAGTTTGTGAAAAGTCCCGAAAACGGTTAATTTTTTACGTGTCTTGATTAATTAAATTCTATTTTCACTTACATTTTTTGCCTATTTCCTGTCAAATGATTTATTAGGACGTATTGGTCATACAACGGTAATTTTTGATAAATTTTTGTTAAATCTAATTTGTATTCATTTTAAAGTTTTGTGTCAAATAAAGTGTATCTAAATTAGATTTTCGGCGATTACTGTTACCGACTACGGCTTGAAGAAATTAGTTCATTGATAGATTTTGTTCTTAAGGAATTTTTAAAGATTTCAGTTTAATAGTGGCACACTCGAGTTGCTGTAAAGAGACGTCAGAATTCAGAGCAGTGCAGAAAAATTGTGATTTTCTTGTGCTAATAATAGTTAAACATTGGCCACCGGGAAACCGGACAAAATATTTTATACTAACTAACCGTTCCTTTTCCCAAAAAAAAAAAAATACTAACTATCGATTACTTAGGTATCAGTAACCGGGTCAAGTTGGTCATAACTAGCATTCCTTTCACTTTTTCGGGTTTGTTATATGTAACACAGGTGTACGGTGGTACCCGACATTTTAATCAATCTATCAATCAAATAGCACTTAGGATATTGTTATATAGGAATGATTACGTAGGAAGAAGGTAAAAATGGAATAAAAGTTTTCAATCTTCTAATTTTTCAGTTCTGATCTTAAGTATTAATCTCTGTAAATTTTGTACCTAGGAGAACGTTTTATCATTTAATCCATTCCAAATTCTCGCACTCTGAACAAAAACCAAGTTTTTTTTTAAATTATTAGCCCTAGCGAATATGATTCCAGATTGGATCCGTGCACAAGCCGTCTTATGTTACTCGTTGGTTTTGCAAACTAGGCATAAATCCATAAAGTTTCACTAAACAATGATCATGAAAGTACTTGTAAAACACGCATAATCCTCCTACATTACCCTTTGGGAAAGATAATCAAGATTAGATTTAATACATTTACGTTTATTTATTTAAATCAGAAATAGTTCAACAAAACCTTCTTTTTCCAATTTATAAATAGCAACTGGCACTCCTGGAAGAGGCGACTAGAAAAATATATAAAAAACATCTATTTAGAACAAATCAAAATTATATAACTCCAAAAGCTAATTTTATTATATTCGTCTATTTTTGTTGGAGTTTACTACTTTAGAATCGTTTAAAAAAAAACAAACGAATTTAGTAGTGAAATCAGTGCCCGGAATTTGGTCGTAGATTAAAAATTGGAACTTGCAAAATTAGATGTGATACTTTTAAATATCACGTTTGTTCTTGACGGGTCTAGCTGGATGCTACAAGGCATTCACCATTAGGTTAATTATGGAAACTTTTAGCAGATCCGCGGTTACTAACGGATGTACAAACGGTTATCTAAATAGGGTGTGCATATCAACAGATAAAACTGAGAAATCTGTACCCACGAATTTATGATCTTTAGACTGAAACTTTAGACCAAATGGAATGTAGGCTGAAGGAGATTTCGGAAAATTGTGATACCCCTTTTGGGGGATGCACGAGTTTTTGATAGGATATTTGCGGCATTTGTCTACCGTTACAGAAATAAACCAAGTAACGGGTATTGGAAATCAATTGTTGAATATTTTCGAATTTCAAGAGCTAACCGAGGTAATGAGGCGGAACTGGCCGCGTTTTCTTGCCTCATTCGAATTTTAAGCGTTGTTTTTCCTCCGAAGTGTTGGTTTAGTAGCACATGCCAAAACCAAAATTGCACCGCCGCTGTACAAGGCATTCCAGCAACGCAACGTCCATAAGTTTAAGATTTGTGACAATTTCCTAATTGAATCAGAATCCATCTATAAGGGCAAAAGGAACTTACTTTCCTCTAGGACCCTGGTTGTTCAAATGAACCATAAGAGACATGGTTTGTCACCAGACAACCCATGTACTCAATAACCCGCCTGCACCCTATAAAAATATGTGGTACATCCGGTGGCGCATATAAGTTTACAATATGTATGCAAGCAATAAACGTTTACAATATATATGTTGCATTAAAACATTTATTGCTTGCATAAACGTTTTTTCCTTGTAAATAGTATATAAGAACATACATTTAGAAAAATAAAGCGAGTACAATTTTATTATCGTAATATCATAGTTTAGATATTGCATTTTACATGGTCCTTCGAGCTAAACCAACCATCTGAGTTAGCAATACGGCGTTGTCTAGGCCTAATAATAATAATAATAATAAAAAAACATAGACAAAGTTCACAAACAAATTAAGCTTCAAATCAATGGAAGAGCTAATTAAAAAACAAAACGAGCGGGGGAAGGCGATTTTGGCAGAGATCGTCAAACTCGATCAAGAAGGGTGTGTAACCAGAGGTCAACTCGAAAAGCACCAGTCGACCGTCCAATCATTATACAAAGCGTATTACGATTGTGACCGGGAAGTGGTGGCTAACGAGTTATTGGGGACAAATCACCCTTATTCGAAAGAGCGAAAGCAGGTACAACGAGCATACGACAAATTCATCGACGATTGCACCAGTTATATGATTTCCGCACCAATAATCTCTCCGAAAGCTGAACGGAAATCCTTCCTGAAACCAACATCATCCACAACCAGTGCAGGGAAGTCCAACAAAGAGTCGATGAAAACCATCATCATCGAAACTCCAAGCCAGGATACATCGGCCCTCAGGATTCCTATTCAGAATTGGGGACCTCCTGCCCATGTTATGACACATTCATCAGAGACCAACTCCAACAAAAATCAGGCGCTGTTCCACGAACAGGACGTAAATATGCGGCTCCTGTATAGACGCCTGGATACCATCAGGAGGGACTGGGATTCAGGAAAATGTTCCCAGACTTATGCCAAGATCAAAGTTGACCAAATAAATAAAGATTTGGCGGTTATTGATCAACTACATCGGGCCATCCTCATCAACACCACCGAAGAGGAACAAGAAGTGAAATACTTCAGCGACGATTACTATGGAGAGTTGAGCATGATTGCCGAGGAGAGATTAATAACGTTACACGACCTCATCAGTAACGAACCACAGAAGCCCTCGCCATCGTTAAGTATGCGGCTTCCCCGGATAGAGGTTCCCGTCTTTTACGGTGAATACGAGAAGTGGCCATCATTTAAAGACCTCTTTACTAAAGTTATTCACCAAGGGGCCCTATCAAACACTGAAAAAATGTGCTATCTAAAGGCGCACGTGCAGAAAGAGGCGGCAAAACTCATCAGCCATCTTTCTTCAGTAGACGGTAACTATGAGAAGGCGTGGAGTATCTTACAGACAAGATACGACAACAAACGTTTGCTTGCGTCTACGTACTTCAACACATTATTATCACTACACCAAATTCATCTAGCAACAGCGTCAAACATCCGAGGGCTGCACGATACGGTTGTTGAAACCATTCATAATATTCAAAACCTTCAACTAGATAATACTTTTGAAGCTTTCGTGGGTCATCTCATTATGAAAAAGGTCGATGCAGAGACGTTAGAAAAATATGAATTATCCCTCGCCAGCCCACGAGAAATTCCAAAGCTGGAAGATTGCATGGAATTCTTGCTTCGAAGATTCCAGCTATTAGAAGCCACAGGGACACAAAAGGCGTCCATCACGCGAACAACTAAGTCCGATCACCCGGTTCATCAACGGATCGTCTCCCTTGGAACTGAAAGAGGCGAACTCAGGACACAACAACCATCCATCACGCGATCAGTTAGGACAGACTACATTGCCCAGCAGCGTGGCGTGTCCCCCGTCATTGAGACTAGTGATCAGAGAGCCTACATCCAGAAGTTTACGACCGCCTGCTCTTATTGCAAAGAGAAGGGGCACCTCGTTGACCAATGCCACCATTTCCGCAACATCAGCATAAAACGACGGATCGACTTTATTAATCGAGCACACATCTGTACCAACTGTCTGCTGCACACCTCGCAAATAACATGCAAGGTTAATGCAGCATGCACAATATGCAGCAACCGGCACCATCAATTGCTGCATGAACCACAACAACAGCTGGATAAAAGAGTCACCATCAGCACATCAGACTCCCACCACACAACCCTGTTGGCAACCGCTCTGGTCAAAAGCAAAAATATGTGTGGAGAGTTTACCGATTTCAGAGCCTTGATAGATCAGGGGTCACAGGTCTCGCTCATCACGGAAGAGGCGGTTAATCGGCTCGGGCTACCGTTATGCCAAACATCTGTTACCATTTCGGGAATAGGAGCAAATAACACCAATCCAACAACCGCCAAAGTTCAAATATGGCTTCATCCACATTTTTCATCATCATATCGATTAATGGTTGAAGCATACGTATTGCCAAGGATCACCATGAATGTGCCTGAACAACAGATCAAACGAAATAACCGTTGGAATCAGTTAATCGTGGCCGACCCAACGTTTGACACGCCCGCTCCCATTGACATTTTATTAGGAGCCGACGTATATGGAGATCTCATTGAAGGTCCAATAATAAAGGGGAAACCAAATGCCATCAAGACGAGCTTCGGTTGGGTGATCTCAGGTCCAACTCAGATAAAAACGGCTCATCTCTCAGTACAAATTCACAGCGGAACAAAGCTGGAAAAAACGATGCAGCGGTTCTGGGAACTAGAAGAAATCGTCGAGGGTATTGGAAAAGAAACAACTGAAAACATCGCTTGTGAAAATACCTATCGTGAAACCACACGACGAGACCCTTTTGGACGATATGTGGTCCAGCTGCCGTTCAAAGAAACGCACTTAGACCTGTTAGGAAGTTCAAAGCAACGGGCGCGCCAACGGTTTTTACAACTAGAACGAAAACTGGATTCAAATAATGAATTAAAAGAGCAATATTGTCAGTTCATGGCCGAGTACCTCAACTTAGGGCACATAAAACGGGCACCGCCCCACAGCGGGAAATATTACTTACCTCATCATGCTGTCATTAAGAGGACAGCAGAAGCTACTAAAATTCGAGTTGTGTTCGACGCCTCGATGAAAACATCGACGGGCGTAAGTTTGAATGACACGATGCACATCGGGCCTGCTCTACAAAATGACTTGTGGGCCATAATGCTCAAATGGAGGAAGCATCGGGTCGTATTCTCCGCGGACATAGAAAAAATGTATCGACAAGTCAAGATGCATAAGGAACATCAACCGTACCAGACCATACTATGGAGAGAGAAAACCCATCATCCTTTACACGAATACCAACTAACCACAGTTACATACGGAACATCGGCAGCACCGTATCTCGCAATCCGGACGTTGCATCAGTTAGCGGATGATGAAATCCACCAGCACGAGGAAGCTAGTCACATAATCAAAAATGATTGTTTCGTAGATGATGTACTAACCGGCGCGGACACAATAGAAGAAGCGCAACGGCTACAGTCGCAATTAGTCCAATTACTACATAAGGGGGGAATGGAGTTGGGAAAATGGTCCAGTAATTGTCCACACATATTACAGGGCATACCTAGGTCAAAGGTCTTAATGGGTGACCTCGCTTTTATGGACGAACACTCCATCAAGAAGGTCGATCAGAGCTCATCCATCAAGACGCTTGGAGTTCAATATAACCCCGTTGGGGATTATTTCTTATTCCACGTGACTCTACCACTCAACACCAATGGACTGACGAAGCGTCAATTTTTGTCTGAAATGTCAAGAATTTTCGACCCATTAGGGTGGCTTGCACCTCTAATCGTCAAATGTAAAATAATGTACCAGACGTTATGGAGTCTGGACATCGGTTGGGACGACCCGTTACCAATGGAATTTGCAGACAAGTGGAACCAGATAAAATTAGATTTGAAGAGCACCCAGACGATGACGATCCCTCGATACATCAGATACGGTAAAGAAAGTTGCACAGTGGAAATACATGGATTTTGCGATGCCTCCGAACATGCATATGCAGCGGTCGTTTACAGCAAGATCATTAACAACGGCGAGGTGACAGTACGTCTTCTGACCGCAAAATCCAAAGTCACACCCAAAAGAACAATGATAACCATTCCACGCTTAGAGTTATGTGGCGCATTACTCTTAAGCCGATTGGTTCAACGAGTAACACAAGTCCTTGACATTGACATGAAGGCCGTAACGTTATGGTCCGACTCCATGATCACATTAGCTTGGATACGGAAACCGTCATCAACTTGGAAATCTTTCGTTGCAACGCGAGTGTCAGAGATACAGACCAACACCAACCCAGAGTCATGGAAGCATATCAAGTCAGAACACAACCCAGCAGATTGCGCATCCCGCGGAGTTACGGCAAAGCAATTAACCGCAACGGAAATGTGGTGGAAAGGACCTCCTTTTTTATTAAATCAGGAACAATACCACATTGACGAAATGTTCGAAACAACAGAGGAAGAGAAGACAGTTGTCTTAGCACACCATCAGATGCTAGATGAAGAATCCTCTGTCTTAAAGATGATCAACCGTCAATCCTCACTCAAGCGTCTCATTCGTATTACCATTACTATGTTACGATGGCGAACAAAACATAGAGGAATGATACAACCTGAAGAATGGCAGCATGCACTAATTGCGCTAGTCCGAACCATACAACTTTTGGAATTCAAGGACGAGCACGCGTCATTAGAAATAAGGAACGTCGTCGACAAAAGCAGCAAACTTCACTCATTACATCCGTTTTTGGACCAACACCACATCATTCGAGTAGGCGGACGGTTAGACAATTCTCTGTTATCATACGAAGAGCGGCACCCGATGGTCTTACCATTCAAGGGACAGTTTACGAGCTTAGTCTTAGATTGGGGCCATCGAGAAACGTTACATGGAAGTCAGGCGTTGACACTGGCGTATATCCGCAGGAAGTACTGGGTCATCAAAGGAGGGCAAGCGGTAAAACATCATAACTCCCGGTGTATCCGCTGTCACCGATTTAAACACAAATTAGCCGAACAGCTGATGGGAAGCCTCCCCAAACCTCGTGTAACCGTATCACGACCATTCACCCATACAGGAGTTGATTATGCAGGGCCCATAAACATACGGATGAGTAAAGGCCGAGGAAACAAGTCATCTAAAGGATATATATGCATCTTCATTTGTTTAGCCACTAAGGCCATTCACATAGAGGTAGCATCTGATCTATCAAGTGAAGGATTTATAAGCGCATTTCGAAGATTCACGGCACGGAGGGGTATTGTTGCCCATATGTACAGCGACAACGGAACCAATTTCGTGGGAGCCCATAAATTGCTGCAACCCATAAATTGGCATTTCATTCCACCGACGTCACCACATTTTGGTGGACTTTGGGAAGCCGGCGTAAAATCCATCAAAACACACTTGAAAAAGTGTATAGGTGATACCAAGCTAACGTATGAGGAGATGACAACGCTATTAAACCAGATAGAAGCATGTTTAAATTCTAGACCACTTTGCCCATTAAGTGAAGACCCGGAATCTTTGGATGTGTTAACACCAGGACATTTCCTGATTGGCAACGCGCTGTTGGCTCCACCGGAGATAGAACAACTAATGCTTTCAACAAATCTATTGTCACGATGGAAAGTGATTCAAAACATGCGATCACACTTTTGGAAGAAGTGGCGGGCAGAATATTTACATCGCCTGCAACAACGCTCCAAATGGAAAAAAGAAACACCAAACATCATTAAGGGAGACATCGTGTTAATCCAAGACGATCTGCAACCACCAACGAGATGGAAAATAGGGAGAGTTACAGAATTACATCCCGGAAAGGATGGCCTTGTCCGTGTCGTTACCCTGAGGACTGCTGATAACCCCAATATCAAGAGGCCAATCACCAAACTGTCTCCATTACCCATCCAAAGGGGATCAACTGATAAGCGTGATGATGAGATAGTGACAACGGCACCGCTGCCGCTGCTAAGGCAACAGCCAAGCCGCAAAGTAAAGCAAGTACCAAGCAATGGTACAATCAACACTCGAATGTTGTTGCATACCTGCATGGTCCTATGTATGATCAGTCTAGCCCACATTAAACCCGTGATCGGTAATCCTATCCAAAACCAAGAGGGCGTGACCATCAAAGCATGGACAAACTCAGGCATGTATTTCGACAAAATCGCCAAGGTCGAATTGTTAGCAACAAATTGGAAGTTGATTATTCGATACGACCTGACCAACTATTGGAAGGAGATCAACAGTGTAGACGATGGATTAACGTTACTGGAAAAGACCTGTACTCACGCAAAAGCCATTACATGTAACCTCCTAATACAACAACTGCGTTGGCAGTTTAACAACATCAGACAAGACAACGAGTTTTTGATCCACAATGATCGGAACCATCCAAGATTCAAACGTGGACTGGGCAACACCATCGGGCTCCTGGTCGGAGATATGTTTGGGATACTCTCCCAAAGAGAAGCAGCAGAATACGAACACCAATTCGAGCAACTCCATTTGGATGATGAATACACCAGGAAACTGCTAAAAAATCAGACGTCCATCATTGATAACACACTACGGTTATTCAAACACAGCAGCGCAATCACTGCCGAACAATTAAGACAACTCTCGGAGACAAATCGACAACTCGAATTAAAATTGACTAAGCTCAATGAATATCAAAGGCAGCAAGATGAATCCATGACATTACTACTCCTGTCCTTCCAGTTAGGGCTACTGCTCAAACATGTAGAGGATACACAGACGGGTCTGCTACAAGTACTAACCGGAGCCAAAAATCATATAATCCACCCAGCATTATTACCCCCCAAACAACTAGAGCATGAACTCTCCATTATCTTAAAACAGGTTCCAAAAGAAATCATAATGCCAGGGCATGGACAACTAGAGTTACACCACGTCTATCAATTAATGACGGTGAAGACCAGAATAACCTACTCCAACGCAATCATCGCGTTAGAAATACCATTAGTACAGTCATGGAACTATCAAATGTATGAAGTCATGGCTATTCCAGTAACTCATGATAACACTCAGCTACGGTTCCACCCATCAACCAAGTACATCCTGGTGGATCAGTTTCGAGAACACTTTGCCGCCATTTCCTCAGAAGAAAAGATGGCATGCAGAGAAGTACTTAGTGATCTGCTTCTGTGTGACATTCCCACACTGCATACTCAGCAAAGTGGACACATACAATGCGAAATATCAATGTTCTTACATGCACCGGTTCAACACCAAAGCTGCGCTCTCGAAACAACAGTGGCGAAAAATTATTTCATCAAGTTACACGCACCAAATCAATGGATCTTCGGAGTGACGCAAAAAACTGCCACTGACCTTATCTGTGATGCAATCACATACCCATGCATGTTAGAAGATAACGGTATCATCACATTACAACCAGGTTGTACGCTTAGGGGCAACCAAGTCCATTTGCATGCCATCCGCAACTGGGTCAGTCAACGAGACGAAGCGTTCATCCCAGCATTTAATCTCTCATTAGAAACCACGTCACCAGAACTTACCTCAGCACCTCATCTCAGTTTCGATATCACTACTCCGAACATCACGGCTCTAGAAACCGAACTAAGGGACCTGCAATCGGATGAGGACGTAGCCATGAGCACTCACCACATCCATCATTACGTGGTAACACAATTCCTGCTCTGGAGCATCATCGGCATGGGGGTCACGTTGGCAGTACGACATCTGTACCGAAGGCATCGCACCAAGACGGAAGCCCCGAACATCGAGTCTCCACTATCACGCCCACGACCATCTTCTCGTCGCCTCCCAGAATGTTCAAATGAACCATAAGAGACATGGTTTGTCACCAGACAACCCATGTACTCAATAACCCGCCTGCACCCTATAAAAATATGTGGTACATCCGGTGGCGCATATAAGTTTACAATATGTATGCAAGCAATAAACGTTTACAATATATATGTTGCATTAAAACATTTATTGCTTGCATAAACGTTTTTTCCTTGTAAATAGTATATAAGAACATACATTTAGAAAAATAAAGCGAGTACAATTTTATTATCGTAATATCATAGTTTAGATATTGCATTTTACACTGGTGTTCTGTGACTGTTCACTGGTCGCAAGGAGAGACTTTTGATGAAATTATCTATATACGTACAGTCGCAGACATCCTCAACCGTCGGTTAATGTAGCTCTCTCGAGAGTGACAAGTCTTGAAGGCCTTTACATTATTTCTGCTGATGATATTCCAGCAATATCTGTGGTGATGAAACACTGCTTCCTCTAAGTAACGAATTTCCTCGACTCCCAAATGTCTTCGATTTGGCTTGTGACGGCGTTAGGTAGGACGTTAAAAATTAACCGCGTAAGAGTTTGGAGAGCTTCGGCCCCAGAAAAGATTGCAGGGTTCAAAAACAAAGAAAAACAATAATGGAGTTTGCCTATAGACAAATGTGTAATGAAAAAAAAATGACATTTCAAAATATTTGGTATAGAGCATCGTGTTATATGATACTCCAAAGCTGAAACAATATGCACACTCTATCATCGTCCCGAGTAAAGCTAAAGTCTAAGATTTTACCGTATAATAACACGCTTAAAGAATTTTGTCGCATAAATTCAGGGCAATTTGTCGCCTCCTTTCTTTGTTATACTCTAGACCATCGATCATTATTTTTATCGTTCGTTTATTAGTTCGTTTAGTAACCATCCTAAAAGCCGCTTTGTTGTTTCATGTGATGGAATGCTAAGACTGACTTAGATTTTGGTAACGATGTTTGCTGCATTCTATATTTATTGGCTGTGATACAATACCAACTGACTAATATGAGCTTGCGTAACATTATAACATGGGCACATTCTGCACAATTATATGCACTTTTTAACCACTTTACTAACCGTAACATCAAGTGAATTGTTGAAGCAGTGGGCCTTCTCGATTCTAGGACCTTGACTGATAAATATTCGATATTTGTTCTTACTAAAGGAAAGTTAGTAATTTCAACGGTTCCGACATTTTTTAAAAATTGGCCTTATTAATTATTGTTTATGAAGAATTACATCTATCCCTAAATTATGTGAATTTTAAACGATGCAGTTCATCCATGTTACAGGATGATTTACATCGTTTCTACGAATCATTTATTACAGAGAATAGTCAGAAAAAGTTTAAATTATCACCATAAAATAAACATTGACGATGAGGAAAAACCGAAACCAACAGCATATGTACCCGAAGCCAAACCACGCAGTTTTATCAACTTAGGACACGATCACATGAAAAAGTGCAGTTATTAGTTAGACTATATTGAATTTCGTTAGAAATACTGTCTAACTTTTTGTGAAAGCGATGAACACAACATCAACTTGCAACCTATTTGCAATCACCATTCTTAAAAATCGGAACTACATTAGCAGATTTCAAGCATTTAGATTCTAGTAGATGAATAATTTACTTTAAGTTTATTTAAGAAAATAATAACAGTAATCGGGTTTTATACTCCGGCTCCAACTGCTTCGGTTCCGCGCTTCCTCTTTCTATTGTTCTAGACAACCAGAAGAAAAAAAGTCGTCCGTCACCCCCGAAGAGCTACCATCGTCGACAGCCATCCACCCGTTTAGGACCGGCTCATATAACTCGAACCAGCCAGTGAGCTCGCTGCCCTTTTACTTTATTTACTTAATTTTCATCAAATTTCAAATTTCGTGCTAAAAGAGAACTCGGTAAATTTCGTCATACACCAGAGCTGAATGCAAAAACTTTTAATTCCTTTTCGTTCTCTATTTTGACACAGCAGTTTGACTGCATTAGTGTTATTCTAGATATCGTAAAGCAACCATAAGCTTTTCCGATCGATTGAGTCATATAGGGTCGCTGAAAACTAAAACCACCAGGGGTACGTCACGAAGTGTTTCGTTCATAACTTTGCATAATTTTGCTTTGTCACACTACAACAGTTTAAAAACAGTTTAAACGGGTACCGGTCGAAACTGGATATTTTACAACTGGATTTGACGAAACAGGATAATTTAAAACTGGGTATTTTAAAACGAGATAAGATACAAAACGAGACATGGTACAAAACTGGATATTTCAACATATGATTTAAGTTTAAAATGTTTTTAGGAAAGTTATATGGCCAATTAGGAAGGAACTCGGTGAGTTCTTAACCGATTATGATGTAATTCTATATGTAGGATGGGAATGGGATTTTAAAATGATTTTTTGGGAGGTTCTGAAATATGGCCAATAGGAAAGGAACTCGGCGAGTTCTTAATCAATTATGATGAAATTCGATATGAAATAAAATTTTTCAAGTATGAAACCTTACTGGCCATATTCCAGAGGTTTTCCCAAAAAAGGTTTTAAAATCAAATTTAATTATATAATTAAAGAAAAAAAAACCTTAAGTGAAGGAAAATTCTATTTCTCTTCTTAGAAATATTCAAGTATGGAACCTTACTGGCCTTATTCCAGAACTTGTCCAACAAATCATTTTAAAATCCCATTTTCCAGTTTTGAAATATCCAGTGTTCTACCATATCTCGTTTTGTACCTTATCTCGTTTTGAAATATCCAATTTTGAACCTTATCTCGTTTTGTCAAATCCTATTTTGAAATATTCAATATTAAAATGTCCAGTTCTGAGCGGTTCCCCTCCAAAAGATAGAAATCATACCAATGAAGAAATCGAGCAGTGCATAAATTGTTTGACAGAAATAATCAAAAATAACCTAAAAATAAACTCCCTTAAGATAAGGAGAAAGAGGGCATATTTATTAATGATTTGGAAGAGAAAAATATATGATAATTGATTAGCTCGTACGGAGCCGCGTGGAATTGGATTTTGAACACTCGGTGACGTTAAGTGTATTTTGTATTTATGCGTGTGTGTGGGTGTGTCTGGATTATTTATATATATATATATATATATATATATATATATATATATATACATATATATATATATATATATATATATATATATATATATATATATATATATATATTTTAATTTGTTATTGTATATGTGTGTATATGTATGTGTGTGTGTGTATTTTACATTAATTTTTTATTTACGTGTTCTGCAAATTTATTTATTGTTTTGATTTTTTAATTAGTATACTATAATGCCGAAATATAAATTGTTAGAGCAATTATCAAAACAATCAGTCAAAAGGTGTTTTTGTAATTTAAGCCGATCGAACTATTTAAAGTCACAAACTGCTAATATAGAAAATCGAGTACCGAACAAAATACTTACAAAATATAGTGAAGATTATGCGCATTCCGAGATTATTCAGAAACAACCCGATGTCATTTTTTCCGAGGGTTTAGTTGAAAAGGTTTCTTGCAATAAAGTACAAGAAGATTTTGAAAACGATCAATCAACATTGTCGGATATGGAAGAAGATGACAATGTTAAAAAACAATCCACACTTTTAGATTTTCTGAGGACTTGGTCTGTAAAGTTCAATATAAAAGGAAATGCTTTAAATGAGCTTTTAGAATTTATAAAATATAAAATGGGATTTAGTCGAATAATAGCAGAACTCTTTTAAAAACTCCTTCTACAAGGACTGTTTTAGATGTTCCTCCTGGAAAATATGTTCATTTTGGATTTGCACCGAGATTTAATACGCTTTTACGAAGTTCTAATTTAAGTGAAATTATTCTTGATATCAATGTCAATGGAGTGCCGATAACAAAAAGTAATCAAAGTTGCATCTGGCCAATTCTAGCCAAAGCCTGTAATATTAGAAGCAGTAAAGTATTGGTTGCGGGAGTTTATCATGGCTATAACAAGCCAAACGATTCCAGTCAATACCTGAGACCAGTCGTCGACGAACTCAAAACTCTTTTATTGGATGGATATTTAAATAATAATATAATAACTAACATAAAAATTAGGTCATTTATATGTGACGCTCCTGCACGATCTAGTATTTTAGGAATTAAATCTTACACGGGATATTTTGGTTGCCTTAAATGTGAAGTTGAAGACGATTTTATAAAAAAATTAAGTTACGTTTCCTGTATATAGTGGTACTTAAGTAAGAAGTGATGAATCATTTCGGGAAAGAAGAAATTTGGAACACCATAAAACAGTTTCTATACTAGAAGAACTTCCCGTTAACATGATAAAGCAGTTTCCACTAGAGTACATGCATCTGGTTTGTTTGGGAACAATGAAAAATACTACAAATGTGGATTTCTGGTGACCCAAAATCTTTAGTTAATTCAGCAAGCATCAAAGCTATATCCAGTAAAATAAATATCATTTCAAAGACCCAACCATCTGATTTCCAAAGGAAACTAAGGCCGCTTTTTGAACTAGGTTACTTCAAAGCAACAGAGTTTAGGTCGTTTTTATTATATGCTGGTCCGTATGTACTAAAGCATATTTTATCACCTAACAAATATAACAATTTTCTCTTTTTGCATGTCTGAATTTTAATTTTAAGCAATCCAGAAATTTGCAAGCAAAAAGTAGATTTGGCGAATGAAATATTAAAACATTTCATTGAAGGAGTGAGCCTGTTATATGGGAAGCACCATTTAACCTACAACATGCACTGCCTGCCACATTTATCAGAAGATGTTAAAGATGTTAAAGAACGATTAAATCGTGGCAGGGTGGAGTCTGTTGGGTTATATGCATATGGATTGCAAACCAACAGACTAATTATTTTAGATAGTATGAATAAATTTGAATGTTTAGTAGACACTGGCGCTGATCTTTCGGTTATTCCTGTAAGTTTTTTTATGATCAATAGAGATCAATTTTTATCGGATCTAGCCCTTATGGCAGCCAATGGTTCAACTATTCGTACTTATGGGACGAAATTGATGAACGTAGATATCGGTTTAAAACGTGTATTCACGCATGCTTTTGTTATAGCTGCTGTGAATCATCCGATCATTGGCGTCGATTTTTTATGCAAATTTGGATTGTTAGTTGATCTCAAGAATAAACGCTTGTTGGATACAACAACATCTCTTTCAGTGAACAAATTGGTTAGTAGCGTGAAATCACCCTCGCCAATGCATTATTCAGTTAACAATGGTTATGGCAGGCTGCTTGAAAAAGACTTTCCAAGCCTTTCCGCGGTCCGCCATTCAGTAGTACATCATATTGTCAGTTGTACATCATATTTATCGGTCCGCCATTCAGTAGTACATCATATTGTTACGACCGGACATTTACCAGTGGCGAGACTTCGTCGACTAGATCCTGTGCGGCATAACGCCGCGCTATTAGAGTTCCAACACATGGTAGATTTAGGAATTTGTCGTCCATCGGCATCCCCGGTTTCTTGTCCTTTGCATATGGTAACGAAGAAAAATCTCGATTAAAGACCTTGTGGAGATTATCGTAGATTAAACGCGGTGACAACACCGGATCGTTATCCGATATCCCACATTCAAAACTTTTCCATCAATTTACATGGTTGCACAATTTTTCCAAAGATTGATCTGGTAAGAGCTTACCATTTGATTCCGATCGCTGAAGAGGATATTCACAAAACGGCAATTACAACACATTTTGGGTTATACGAGTTTACTCGTATGCCGTTTGGTTTGCGCAATGCTGCGCAAACGTTCCAGCGGTTTATTAATCAAGTCGTTTTAGGACTTGACTTTGTTTACGTCTATATTGACGATATTTTGGTTGCCTCAGAAACTGAAGAGCAACATTTCTCCCATCTCGAACAATTGTTTTGTAGATTGGTTGAGTATGACATCCATATTAAGACTTCTAAGTGTGTTTTTGGCGTCTCATCATTGGATTTTTTAAGCCATAAAATCAGTCCTGATGGCATTTTCCCTTCCGAGGATAGAATTAAAGCCATCAGAGAATTTCCCATACCGTGTTCTGTTAAACACATTCAGCGGTATATCGGTATGATTAATTTTTATCATCGATTTATACCCAACTTAGCTGAACATTTAGCCCCAATTCACAGCCATTTGTCTGCACTTAATAAGTTGCCTGAAACAACCAAACATTTTTCTTGGACGGAGGAATGCCAGTTGGCATTCTCTCATTTAAATAATGTATTGGCTGAAGTGACACTGTTAGGTCATCCATTAAATGATGCAGTGATTAATATTACTACTGATGCATCTAACATTGCCATTGGCGCTGTTCTGCAGCAGTATAATAAAAATAAATGGGAGCCTTTGGGATTTTTCTCAAAGAAATTAACGAACCCTGAGTTAAAATACTTAGCGTTCGATATAAGGATTACTGGCGATATATCAAGTGGTTTAGCATTTCAGATATTTCGTTGAGGGTCGTGAGTTTACTATTTTTATTGACCACAAACCTTTGGTTCGAGCCATTTAGTCTAAGACTGAACGGAATCCAAGGCAATCACGCCATTTGGATTTTATTAGCCAATTTACGACAGACATCCAGCATGTTTCTGGTTCTGATAATGTTGTTACGGATACGTTATCCAGAACGTTTAATGTTGACTCGGCCGTAGTTTAGACTACTCCCAGCTTAGAAAAAATCATTTTGATACAACGACATTGTGAGGAGCTTCAGAATTTACTTTCTGGCTCTGGTCGTCGTTCAGATTCAAATGTGAAACTTGAACTTTTTAAGTTGCCAGGCCTTGAAGTCTATTGCAAAACATCAACGGGTAGTAACCGTCCTTATGTCGCGGAACCTTTACGTCGAAAAGTATTCGATATTTTACATAATTTATCACACCCTGGTGTAAAAGCGACCCGTAAATTGATTTCTTCTCGATATTTTTGGCCTAGTATCAACAAGGACGTAAACCATTGGGCTAGTTCTTGTTTATCGTGCCAACGTGCCAAAGTGCAAAGGCACACCATTTCACCTCATGGACGTTTTCTTATTCCACCTGGTCGTTTTGAACATATTCATATGGATATTGTTGGTCCGCTTCCAATATCCAATGGATGTTCGTATATTTTAACTTGTGTCGACCGTTTTACGCGATGGCCGAAGCATACTGTATGACTAACATGACAGCTGCTACCATTGCCACTACTTTTGTTAGCAATTACGTATCACGTTTTGGTGTTCCTTCTCAGATTACTACTAATCAAGGGTCACAGTTTGAGTCCAGACTTTTTAGTGAGTTAACTTCACTTCTGGGTGCTCATAGGATACGTACGACGGCATATAATCCGAAGGCTAACGGCATGGTTGAGCGCTTCCACAGACAGCTTAAAGCTGCCTTCATGGCCAGAGGCAATGTTGTCAATTGGAGTTCTGAAATTTCAATTATTATGTTGGGAATCAGAGCGACCGTGAAGGAAGACTTAAATTGTACACCCGCGGAAATAGTTTATGGACAGCCAATTAAACTCTCCGGAGAATTTTTTGTGGACAATCCTTCTTCACCTATGCCTTCTAGCGACATAGTCATTGACCAGTTGCGAGAATCAATGAAGAATCTCATCCCTTCATCAACGCGCGAAGCTAAACAAGATCACATATTTGTTTCAAATGCTTTGGACAAGTGTGATTATGTTTTTATTAGAACTGATAAAGTTCGTGTTGGACTTACACCTCCCTACGAAGATCCTTTTAAAGTTGTTAAACGCCTTCGAAAATTTTTTATAATATCGATTAAAGACAAAAATATTAGTGTCTCGATCGATAGGTTGAAGCCTGCTTTTGGTTTACCAAGTTCGGTGAATTGTTTTTATAATTCCCGGAATGTCCAAACGATTAAGTTTTCGGCTAATTCCGGCTGATTCATTTAATTGATTTATTCCTGAATTTCTGTGCATTGGGTAATAGTGTCGAACATCAATGCATCTTTCCTGGATAGCCTAAGCAGATAAGTTTGGAAGTTAAGTTTAGATGATTGAAATTCAGATGTTATTTTTTGATTTCCGGATTTTTTCAGTTTGAAATATTTATTTTTTTTTTTGAAATACCGAACTGCATATTTGAAATACCGAACTGCATATTTTAACCGTTTATTTTTCCTAGTTTCGGATTCTGTTGCACAGAATCACTGGGAAGGAAGTGTTGTAGCGGTCGATTCGCATATCAATTTGATTTACTTAAATTGAATATTGTGGATCACGCTTTAAAGATTGTATTTCGTATTCTCCATCTAAAGGTTAATTGGAAATGCATGTAATAATATAGCTGCCAATTAGGGGCATGCTTAATATTTTGAATATTCACAACTCCACGTTTAGAACGGATGAGTGCGAATATTATGTAATATAAGAAAAATGCGTTTAACATTTTCTTGTATTCTGTTTCCGGCATTTTAGTTTTCGTGTGCTCGAAGTTTTTGCCGAGCAACGAAGACATGTTATTTCATACTCTCCCTGTCGCACTTATGTGTGGTATACGTTCGCTCATGTTTTGCATGACGAACGGTCTGATATATATTCGGTGGCGAAATATAATTATAAGAGTCAGTCTTGAACAAAGCGATTTACGATCCACATGGTGGAAACATAAAGTCTTTAAAAATTGTGAATGAGAAAAAAGAAAAACCGTGCATCGGTTATAAACAAAATTAAATTAAAAATTGTTAAAAGTGAATTAACATTGAGACATTGTAAATAAATGGTGTAAAATTAAAAAAAGTGTTTTTGAAACCAACAACTTACTAATATCATTTAGTAAATTTGATATTTTTAAAGCTAATGCAAAAACTAGTGGAGTAATGAAATGTTGGAAAGTGGATGATATTAAAAAAAAAATTATTTGCAATGAAAAGCGAGGATGAAAGTTATTACGCATTTTTTCCTATATTACATTTTATGCAATAGAAGCAAGTATCAGATGTTTAATGTTTCATCGCTCGAGACTTGCGCACGACTAAAAAAAATACAACATTCTTGCATGTACTCGAATTACTATTTATATATCTTATTATTTAAATAATATTAAATATATTTTATTATTTCTTAGATATTCCAATGTTTGCTGTAATCGAAACGACGAACCATGAGGGCGTTAAAGAATTTCGGTGGTTTGTGCCAAATGGGTTAATAATGGTAGAGTAGCATGGCCCAACAATTATCGAAAAGCCATAAAGAACAATTTAATGCAGACGACGAATGGGAAAGATTTAATTGTAAACTTTTAAAGGGTGATATAGTCAGCTACAGTGAGGCCAAAAAGAAAGAATTGCATTTTGCAAATTTTTCAAACTCCGAATGTGAAGATGTTTCCTTTAATAAACAGAAAACATTTTTAGTAAAAGATTTTAATGAAAAATTCAACGAACCACCACATATTGAAATTCCTAACATGACTGACGAGTACGAAGAAACCAATAAAGAAAATAACGGTCATGTTGTAGAAATAATTCAAACTGTCAATAAAATGCCACCTTTAGCTCAAATAAATACAACGACACAAACGAATTATACAGCTTCAAGCCCACTGGTATTAATGACAATGGCACCATCAACTACTGAAATTTTTACTGATAATTTGCAACACACAGTAGAAACATCTGGTCCTACCATATTTCCAGAAACCACAATCACGTCATTTATTAAGGGAAACTTTGCCATGGGATACATACCCAACAATAAACCATAATAATGAAATTTCGGATATAAACACTAAATTAGAAAAACACACAAAAAATTAAAGGACGTAGAAATAAAAATAAAAAAAATCGAATTTCAATAAAAGAAATTGGGGCTCAAATACTAGTGGTTACGGAAAATCAAAAATCGTTACCAAAACAAAGGCAAGAAATCGTTACCAAAACAAAGGCAAGAACCAATCATACAGGATCAAAATTTATATTACCGCACTTTCCCATAAAAAACGTGGAAATTTTCACAACATTCAATAGCAAGTTATCAGTAAAAAACTATATGGATCAAATGGTAATAAGAAAATTTATTAATAGTGAAAATTAATTTACATTAATTTTAATTTCATTTCAGACTATACATGTTTATAAGTACAAATCAAAAACATTAAATAAAACCATCAAAAATGTTTTTGAATATTTATTCACCTATGAGTTAATTACAAAATATACTTGGTCCGGACAAATGTCTTTCTCAAAAGGTAATCAACAGTTTTGAAATTTAATACAATTCGTTTGGAAAAGCTAGTGCTAATTTTTTGTTTTCCCTCAGATATACACAAATTAGTCTTCGCCGAGCAAGTCTACATATTAGAATTATTGAGAAGTACATATAACTATTTAAATGATGAAAACGCAGTTACGCTTAATGAAATAAAGATAAGCGTACAAGAATTTTGAAAGCGTGCCAATTTTAGGGAAAAAAAATTAAAGCAAGCACAGTAAACCTAATTTAAAATTTAAGGGAATGTACATTTAATTTAAATTGAATTTTATTTTTGAAATGTTTTACTCGCAGTTACAGGTATTATTTTTTTAGTACTCTAATGATCGCATTGCATAATGTACAAGAAATCATATTATAATGTTACTAGGTACAATTTCCGGACGAGTTCATCATGTATGTCAAGCTTCTTAAATAAATACATTCTTTAAGAATAATAGTAGATTTATTGTTTTAAATGTTATGGACGTTAAAGTTTTTTGGACATTCATGTTATTGTAATATATCAATTGCTTATCTAAACAGTCTTAATATAGATTAACAAAAGTTTCTGTACATTTACAAATTAAAGCTAATTGAAGTATAACTATATCAATAATTTTTGTAATCAATATGTGTTCCTGAGGTTTTTCGAAAGTTATTAAATAACTGCAACTTGGAGGTAAATTAAACGAAATGTGACGCTAAATAATCGGTGACTCTGCAGTCAATACGCCAGTATTAAAGCACCAAAAAACCGGTAAGTGACCGATCGGTATTCGATCAGTCAATAAACACCACCTAAGGTCTTACAAATCATGGTTATCCTATAATACTTGAGGATACGAAAGTCCAACAAAAAACTGTTTGGTCCCTCAGTCCTTCATCGGTTACTTTACGTTACTTAAATTTTAAATTGTTTTTCGGGCATTATTCATATAAACTTGGGGAAAAAAGTACGATAAAAAACGATAGATCAGCACTTATTTGACACATTGTAGAACAGTACTACAAATCGTACATCATCGATATAGTCAGAGCATCGAACTCAGGGTAACCGCAAAACTAATCAACCTGTATCTATATAGGGGAAATTTTAAAAAGGGCAGCACTTTTTCAATGAATCATAGTAAACTTCACCACACAATTCCTCACACTTTAGCACCATATTATCTTATTATGTTGTACCTTCACTTTATCTTTACTAATTATAAAGTTGTTAAATATTATTTTAATTAGTTTACAAGTTTAAATGCAAAAATTAATAAATGTTTTGCGCTGTTGTTGTAACAAATTTATTGGTTTGTGTTAAAATACAAACGATACAAAAAGACAAACAATTTTATGATACAAGATATTTTTCTTGTTATATGCATACCACGAATACATAATAAAATTCACTTGCACATAAATCTTAAAATTTTTTAATTTTTTTATTTTTTTTTTTTTTTATAATAATTTTCCATTTGATTTATTACATATTGATGAAAATTAATGGATATTTTATTTATTTCAGATTGAAATGTGTGGTGGTTGAAATGAATAATTTTTGCGTAAAACAACTCCGCTAAAAACTGAGTGGCATACTGTACTGTGGTAAGTTTGTAATGCTTGCCCACTAAAAACTACTTGTGTTGATTTTTTATTTTTTTTTAATTAGAACATTTACAACAATATGTTGTTAGGTTTATTTGTTTTTCTTGTCTTAAGCTTACAAGGTAATACATGTATTGTGTATGTGTACTTACTCGTATATTGATTGTTGTACTGTACATGGAGAAATATAAAAGTTCATAAATCATATTCGTGTATGGTGTATATAAGAAAAAAAATTGTTAACATCAACCTTCAGCATATATAAAAAAAAAAAAAAAAAATCTGGTACATACGATACATAAACCATAAATTTTTTTCTTCATAAATGCTCATCAACTTTAAACATTTCAACTTAAAATACACAAATCATAACTTATGTTCAGCGTTGTTGTACCTCGTGGAAGTCTTTTGTGGACAGACCTAAAATGATAATATGTTAGGGCAATTAAAATTATTTTCATGTAGTCGAGACGACAGTTTTTTTTTCATGTCGTTCTGTCGAAAATTTGGAACAATAAATTTTAGCAAATTCTGTAGTTGTAACATTATACAAAATATGGGCTAAAAATGAACTTAAAATGCAACGGTGAAGAGGTCAAGTTTTATCAAAGTTAAATCGTATGTTGTGTATAGAGTGATCGATGTGGACCACCATGAATTGTGAATGTGGTAATGATGTTTGGTAAGAAAATGTCTTACTTTTAAGGATAGACCTAAAAAATATAGCTCTCTGCACAATTTATCATGTGACAGGAGTTGTGATTGGCCAGTAACTGATGGTGTCTGAGGATTCGATCAGGTATTTGCGTTACAAGGCTGACTGCATTGTAGGAATAGATCTTTAACTAGACTGCCGGTGGGATGTCTGCTGTTGGAAATATTTTTTGTTGGAGATTGGTGATAAAGAGGTGGTTGTGGATGAACAAAAATTACATCCAGTACAAGCACAACATCAAATAGCTTTTGTTATCGGTAGTAAGGATCACCGTGCTTAGAAACACATCTTCGATTTGTTTGCTTCAAACCAAGGAAATACGGCCAAAGTACAAATTACATCGGTGATGATACAACGGATCGCACTGAGGATATTTTTACTATTTTCGAATCTTCTAACCAGAGCAAATTTTCCAAAATTGTTTGTTAACCTAAAAATAAATGATATCGTTTTGGGGTTCGAGATCGACAGTGGGTCTCCGGTAACGATCGTTAACAACAACTACAGAATGAAGTACTTTCCGGAGGAACAGTTGCAGTCAACAAACACAAAACTCGTAAGTTACTGTGGTACAGAGATCAAAGTGTTTGGTGACATTGTCGTATGTGCCAATTCTGGTGTTAAGTGTCGCGATCTAAGATTTTACGTGGTCGAATCAAATCGTAAACCATTACTTGGCCGGGAATGGTTACATAACATAAAACATGACTGAAACAAAATAATAAATGGTAAAGGAACTGGAACAAAAAGGCATTCTTCAAAAAGTCAAATCATCCAGATGGGCTTCACCCAAAATTCCTGCTAAAAAGAAGGTTGATAAAGTTCGCCTGTGTGGGGATTATAAACTTACAGTGAATCCTTGGATAGTAGTCGAGGAAAATCCTCTTCCTACGAGTGACGACCTCTTTGCGTCGATGGCGGGACGTAACAAATTTTCAAAAATTGACCTAAATGAAGCTTACTTGCAAATGAAAGTACATCCAGATGATCAGGAAATTTTGACGTTAAGTACGCATCGCGGGTTGTTTCAACCAACGAGACTTATGTATAGTATTGCTTCTGGACAGCGAAGAGTATCAGTGTTCTTGGATAACATTAAAATTACAGCGCCTAATGACGAATCACTTATACAACGAGTTAAGCCAGTATTGGCGCAGTTGAGCAAGTATAAGATGAGAGTAAATTTCAACAAATGTGAGTTTATGGCACCTGAAATCGAATATTGTGGTTACAAAATCGATCGGCATGGTATTCACAAAATTCAAAGCAAGATCGATGGAATTACACAGGTGGCCGATCGGCATGGTATTCACAAAATTCAAAGCAAGATCGATGGAATTACACAGGAACCAAAAATAAGGATGAGGTTCGGGCATTCTTTGGACTGATAAACTACTACGGAAGATTTTTCAAAAATTTCTGCACCGTTATTTACCCGCAAAATGCTTATCCAGCAGGAGATACACTTAGAGCATTACGACCTAAAATAGCCGTTAGTATTGGCTACTGACGCCAGCCCAGTTGGGGTGGGGGCGGTACTGAGCCACGTCTATCTGGATGGGAGTGAGGCTGTACAATTTGCATCACAAACCTTATCCTATATACAGCAAAGATATTCACAAATTGATCGTGAGGCATACGCCATCATGTTTGCAAATTCTTTCACCGGACAAGCGACTTCCTACATTATCAGCTACACGAATTTAATACTACGCAATATTTTTTCAGGCATTCGAATACGAAATAAAATATCGTAAGTCATCGGATCATTCAAACGCGGATGCTCTGTCACGATTGCCACGTGCCGAAACAAATACAAGTATCGAACTTATCGATCCAAAGTGGATGCCTAGGATGCCAAATCCAAAGGAAGTTTCGATAAACGTATGGTAAGCAGCAAAATATCCTTTCGAAAGGGATTGACTTTCTCGGACCATGCATGGGTAAATATTTTTTTATTCTGGTCGTCTCCTACAGCAAATGGCCAGAAATACATATTGTTCCAAACATTACAACGGAGATAACCATGAACCAATGCTGGGAGATATTTTTGAAATTCGGAGACGAAATTCGGTGAGTGACAAAGGAACTCGGTTTACGTCAGATAATTTCCAACGTTTCATGGAAACGAATGGAATCCAACACGAATTGAGTGCTCCGTATCATCCAGCAACGAATGGCCAAGCAGAGAGAAACGTACAAACATTCAAAAATAAGTTGAAAGCCATAAACTGTCTACAACTGGTATTTCACCATCATTCCGAATGTTCAACCAACAAATCCGTTTACACCTTGACATAATGATGCCTAAAGACAGAGAAACGTGGATGATTGGGTCAATAGTTTGTTCCACTAACAAGCTGATAAGATGGATTCGGATTTACATAAGATGGATTCGAATTGGATGACTGCGACTTCTCCACTTTTTTTTCTCTTACAGGTGAAAATCTGCGTTTTTGTACCTCTTGGTAAACGCTACAACCTCTATATAGTTGGCTGGATGACTACCATAACAGAATACGTATTTGACCACTGTACCCCACTTTTTCTTGTCACAATCATTTGGGAGATGTTCACCTGTAGATTTCACACCTCTTGGTCGATGATTGCACTACTTTTTAGTATGTCCTCACTTTTGACAAATAGTGCATGCACCACTTCTCGCTTCACATGCGATTTTTCGACCTGCACAACTGAGTGCATCGGTTCACTGATCGAACGTAAGCCTTTATTTGTTTCATTCATTTGAAGCTCGACTATAAATAGTAGGAGTGTTTTTTTTTGTAACACTTTGCTTCATGTTGCAGATATTAACATCGTGGCCCAAGCCAATTAACTCTTGACTCGAAATGTAAGTTTCGTATGACTACCTGGTAGGTTTTGTTCACCTTTTGTTGGATCGAATGGAATTTAGTGTTTCATCCCATTAGGGCTTAAATGACCGCTGGGTGTGCCTCAGCATCTTTTACCAGAATTTTAACTAGCTAGGTATTCCTTTAACAAGAGAATTAATGATTGACTTCTACGCCATACACAAATATTGGAAGCGCTTATATTATTTTTGGTGGTGCGGTGTATCTTCTTTTTCCTCGGGCGAACAATTAAACCGTGTCGATAAGGGCAGGTAGGTTGAACTAACCAATAGTCGTTGATTTTCATTTGCTTGTGTCCATTGAAAGGTAATAGAGGACTCGTCCCTCTACTCCATTTGCTAGCTGTTCATATCCAAGCATATATAACGAAGGCGTAAGGACATTTGAAATAATAGAATCTTTAGATAGTTCCGATTCTGACAGAAGTTGCGATGTTAGTGGAATTCTTTTTTTGAGCGACAAAGGAGAATTATTTTTTGACTACCTGGCGGAAATCGTTGAGTTTTTGCGGTTTTTGCAAACTCAGACATTTTAATGTGAAATGCCCTTAAAATTAGGTCAATAGTATTGTATAATAATCACAATTCTTGTTAACACTTTTACACTTTTAATTCAATTGTTTTCAAATTTATGCTAATATTGAAAATTATTTTTGTTTACAATGCACTTTGTATTTTTATTTTTTATTTTTTATTTTTTCACAATAATATAAAAATTAATTTTATAAAAATTAAAACAGATTTGTAATGTTTGCTGTTTAATGGTGACCACTTATAATCGCCGATCGCTATAATCGCTAAAATCGAAGAAAATTCAATTTTAATACACTTTATTTGACACAAAACTTTAAAATTAACACAAATTAGATTTTAAAATAATTGATTGCATATTACAAATCAATTGAACTAACCGTTTTATGACAAATGCGTTATATAAACGACGAAAATTTAATTTATTTACATTTTATGTATGTCAAACAATTTTAAAATTTATACAAATTTGATTAATAAAAAATTGATTAAATATTACAAATAATTAAAATAATTTTAAAAAATGTAAGTTTATTTTACAGCACCTTATTAATTTTTTAACAATGGTTTCTCAACACAATTGAGTGTGTTTGCTCCATAATTTTGATATTGAGAGATATTGATTAACGTTCAATAAAATGTCTGAATCCGAGATTTTACAATTTATACCGGTCACAAACCACTAGGGCATTTCTGATATGCACATAATTATAGGCTGAGCGAAACCCGCGACAAACTCGTCACTTGGATATTGTTTTCCAAATCACGATGGACACCCAAAATATCCAAGGCAAAGGTAATATTGATGCCGATACACTTGTTTCAAAAACCTAACCATGAAGTTTCAGGTGTCGAAACTCAATAGATTTGTGTTGAACAGAAACAAACGGTGGTGTCCCTTTTTGATTAATAAAACGTTTAAGAGTAGCCAAAAAGGCTTCAGTAATATTACATAACCTCCTTAGATATTAGAGCTATGAGCGGCATATTGACTGCTAATTCAAAACCGATGAAGAATGAACTAATCCTGTAAAAGCAAAATGTCATACTTACAATTATTTTATCAATTGAACAAACTGCGTAGCCTGCTTGCACAAAGCCAATCAAAATATGTTAGCGGCTTTAACGAAATTAAATTTATTCTTGTATTGTCTTCTAGAAGACACGGTACCGATTTTATGTGTATGAGGAAAATGGAATAATAAATTTGAAAAAAAAAATGTCTTATCAACAATTTTCAATTAATTTTAATTTATTTTGTTGATTTCAATACGAACAATACAAACCGACGATGATGGTTTAGTTCCAACAAATAATGTGACCCACACTAAAATGTCAAGAAAACGGAAAAATGCGAGAGTGCGAAAACCAACACAATGATTGAATGGCTGAATGAAAATGAAAAATTTAAATCAATTTTTTGTCGCAGCTATAAAATGCATTATTCACTTGCAATCAATTATTTGCTATCAGTAAATGTGTTAACAAACCAAACACCATCAATTGGATGCATGATTGTGTTCATGTCATTGTGTATTTCGTTGATGCGACCAATTTATTGATTTTGTATTTTCTTCTGCACGCATCGGTGGCAAATGACAATCAGATGTGAGATTTTTTTATGAAAATGTATCGAGTATCAGAAATGGTTTCATTGTTATCATTTTATTATCATTTAACACTTTTTGTGTCAAGAGTTTGTGTATACTTTGATTTGACTAAAACGTTGCAAACTGTGGCGCTTAGATTGAGAGGTACAGGGTTAGAATTCAAATGGATTCAAAAATCAACATCAGAACGTTTGGATATTTTTACACAATTTTGATGTGTTGTAGCTAATTATTTCAGAAGTAACTGGTTTTTATTGTAAATTATTCTTGTGGCCCTAAAACCGAATGACCTGCCAACTCTTTAGTTAAAATTGAGTTAAACTTATCTGAACATTATATATGGTTCCAAAACGTTGTATTGGATGTTACCAAAATCGTTTCTAGCCCAGTGATTGAAATTTCGTAATCAATTATTGTTAATCAAAGCAATCAAGTTTTTAAATTTTTTTATTTTAATTTTCGCTCAGTTTGAGTGCAATTACACCAACTTAAGCTTGCTATAAGTTCAATTGAGTGGACTTACCACGACCTTTGACAGCATCATTCATTTTTCTAGATTGTTGGCTTAGTTTCTTTGCCAATAATAACGCTTCGCACAATTCAAGATGAGGAACATTGTCCAAATAAATAAACAACTTTGTATGCTAGAAGCACCATTCAGAACAACGTATAAAATTGTTTCAAGTTCCGACAGTAATGAATCAGATTCCGAAGACACAACTACTATCGTCAAGTCGAAGCTTTCATCAATGACCAGATTAAGTCACGATAATCCAACAGCCTCCGGCAATCCGAATCTTAAAAAACCCAGCAAATACCAGGTACAAGATAATGATAGGTTTCCAAGATCACAATCCGTAACACGACCAAATTTTATACACCTTTAAACGTTCAAGTGCTACCCAAGACCACAAGTTATCAGCCAATTAATTCCGTTGATAACATTGATTCGTGGGAAATTCCATCAAATATCCAGCAAGCCGCTCCAGAATTTTTAAACCTAGAAACATTGATTTGCTGTTTGGCGCAGAGATCTACCATAAACTACTCTGTGGGTCAGATCCAATTAGCTGGTCACTTACCTTTGCTACAGAACACTGTACTAGACTGAATAGGTTTTGGTAAAGCATCAACAGAACGGAAATCAACACATTTTTGTCATTTGGCTGGAGATAGTTCAGTGATGTTGGGTGAAGCAATTGAAGATTCTGGACAATTGAGAACCTCCCACATTCTTATAAGTCGTTTTTGTCCAAAGAATCAATGTGAAGAACACTTCACTAAATTTACCAAACGACACCGTGAGGGCCGATTTATCGTCAGAATTCCATTTTTATCATGTCCATCGGAACTTGGTGGTTCAAAGAATTTTGCTAATCGCTGATTCTTCAACCTAGAAAAACGGCCGCATAAGTCGCCAGAAACAGTTACATTAAACAGTTACATCAAATTTATCGATGAATTAAAAACTTTAGGCCATATATTATCAAACCGGACAGTTCTTCGACGAAATTACTGGTGGTTTTTGATGGATCCGCCAAAACAACGTCAGGAAATCACTCAATTCAATAATGATGGTAAGTCCAGTGGTTCAGAATGATCTGTTTTCAATTTTAGTTCGCTTCCGGTCACATGTATATGCGTTTAGTGCCGATATTGTTGAAATGTATTGGCAAATTCGAATTCACGAAGACGATCAGAAGTTTCAACTCATATTGTGGAGAAACTCGCATCAGCACCATTTCTCGCCACGAGATGTCTTAAACAGCTAGCCCTATATCATAAAGGGGCAATATACCCGTCGCAGCAAATATACTCGAAAAAGATGTCTACGTGGATGATCTGCTTACAGGAGCAAATTCAGCAGTGGATACAACAGAGCTAAGAGTAACAATTTCGAACATACTTCAATCTGCGGGCATGGAACTAAGAAAATGGTACACGAACTGTCCTGAAATTATCAAAGATATTCCAATGGAAGCTATCGAGACAGTTTTAAACATAGAAAAGAATGAGTTGGTCAAAACACTAGGATTTTTTTGGAATCTGACAACCGATAAATTTACTTTCGTGGTTAATTTCAATGAAAGTAAAACGATCACAAAAAGAACCATATTTTCCGATATCGCTCGAATTTACGATCCTCTAGGTCTCTTGACACCAGTGGTTGTCTTGGGAAAACTACTCATGCAATCGCTATGGCAGTTGAAGCTGGACTGGGATCAATCACTTCCACAAACCCAACACACATATTTGCAGACGCTTCGAGAAAGTATAAAGTTACTTAATACATTTATGATCGATCGTCATCTATTTACACGTGAGCGCGCATATGGAGCAGTACTTTAGATTTACAGCTCATCACCAGATGGCCTGGTGTCCGTGAAACTACTGTGCTTAAAATCAAGTGTAGCTCCACTGCAAAAAACAACCTTACCTTGATTAGAATTGTGTGCGGCAGTGCTCCTTATTCAGCTGGTGCACAAAATTCACCAAAACTTAAATTTTGATGTCAATCAAACATTTTATTGGTCAGACTCTACTATTGTGCTCCATTGGATAAACTCTTACCCATCTAAATGAACCCACCGATTGTAATCCAGCTGATTTGATCTCCCGAGGAGTCATTTCCGAAAAATGTATTCATTCTAATCTATGGATTCATGGACCTGCATTCCTGCTAGAAGAACCTTCATCTTGGCTGACATTGCGTGAAGAATTTCCACTGTCAGAGGAAATGTATAAGATGAAAAAATCGACACAAATCACCATGGTGTCAACGGAATCTTTCAATATCCTAAAGGATATAGCATTTTATAACGACTTTCAAAAACTGCGACGAGCATGCTATACGCTTACAGATCAAATCAAAATTCAAATTTAGCGGACCCCATGGGCTGGCAGAATTGGACCAATCACTCTTAACCATTATCAGAATTGTACAACGTGGGTGTTTTCCTGTTGAGTGTGGCGAAAGCAATCCACCTTGAGTAGCCCTGCAATCTGAGCTCACAATCATTTATGGGCTGCTTCAAATTTTTGTGGCCACCGGAGGTCTCTGCAAACGTGTGTTCTCTGGTAATGGAACAAATTTTGACGGCGCTAATTCAGAGTTGCACGAGCTTTGTTTACTGGTTGCATCTCAACAACTAAACGATGAATTGCAATCAATGTGTGAAGAAGGCCAGAAAGCGTAGAGATTCACGCCACCAGCTACCTCTCATTTTGGTGGTCTCCATGAAGCAGGTGTAAAACTTGCAAAATTTTATCTGCGTCGTACGATGGGTGTTGCAAAGTTTACATATGAACAGCTGATTACTTTGATCAAACAATTAGAGGAGGCGGTTTTAAATTCTCGACCGCTAGGACTGACCATGGCCTGGACGACATCGATTGCCTTACACCGGGGCACTTTTTAACTGGACAACCACTCTATGCTTTGCCAATGCCTCATCAAACAGATCGATCGCCGTTAGTGACTAGGAAGCAAATTGAATTTTACCATAGAATATTTTGGAAACGCTGGTCAACGGAATACCTTCGATCTTTCCAAAAACGAACAAAATGGACCAAAGCAACAAGAAATCTTGCTGTTGGATAATTAGTAGTCCTGACCGATGAAAGTCAACCACCGCTTAGATGGAAATTGGGTCAGGTGATCAAGGTTTACAATGATCACGATGGCATGGTTCGTGTAGCAGATGCTAAAACTGCCAAGGAAACCTTTAAGCATGGAATAGCAAAAATTTGCCGGTCCCCTCAGGATACATTTGAAATGTCCACCCAATCTCAAGGCGGGGAGAATGTTCATGCATCGACCACCAGTTCCAGATGTGTCATATAAAAAACGCTTGTTTGTTGACATATACTTGATAGGAAAAAAAATATAGCAAAATAATGATGTTGGCTACGAGTCATTATTTTTTTAATAAGTTTAGATATTTCTTGTACTGGCATTTAAACGTGGGATATCCTGTTATGTCATGCTATGCTTTATAAACAATGCACATGTTTCTAATTCCAGCAAAACTTTTACTATTGATGTTGAAGTATAGTTTAACATTTTTGCTGCCCCTTCTAGAGCACATATAATATATGCTGCTGGAAGGGCACTTGCTATATGTGAACTTTGTGGGCAATTAAAACGTAATTTCGATTGCTCAATATAAAAAAACAAAACAGATATCTAGGACAATTTCAGGAAGCCTATAGGTGCGTGTTTCAGCTAACTCGTTAGTAGTTACTTTTTTTAATTTTTAAACCCAATCTGTTTCTTTTCCTTACCGCATTGCTAGACTGAGGGGGTTCCTCAGACTCTTTAACTTGAAAAGCCTTTTCTAAATCTTTGATTTATTTTTTAACTGAAAGGTTAACTTCTCAATTTCGCTTAACTGTCTTTGAAGCTCGTCAGTTTCGTTGCCTTATTTAAAAATTAGCAGATCATGAAAAACTTATCCGCTTCCACTAATATATAAATAAATTTTCATAAATGGTGCAGTAAATTAATTTCTATTTTTACTAAAATTAAAACCGCGACATTCCACCACTCACATAAAAATAAACTCGTCTATCGGTTAAATTAAATTGATGCGACTAAAACGAACACGTAACAAATTAATGAATTTCAACTTCAATTAACTTAATTAGTTGCGACGTTAATTCGTTTAATTTACTCTACTCTACTCTATACACTAAATTATATATGCTTTTTACCTTCGAGGTCGACTATATGCCGTCTATTCGTTTTTTAAATAATAGTTTTGTATATATATACATAGTTTGACCAAAAAATGTCTGCGGTTATAGATTACATAAAAAAAAATGTTCACAGTCTTTTACGAGGTGAGAATGAGAAGTGGGTGTGAAAAATGTACACATGTCGTGAAACATGAATTCGTCTCATTTCTTGTTTTAATGACAATTTATTAGAAGGCCTAATAACGCATGTTATGTGTTATGAATATACGGCACAAAATAAATTACATTTTAACATTTTCCGTTGTTGCGGAACTAATTTTTTAGCCAAACTATCAAATCAACTCCTAATCGAACGTTATACGATTACCGCGTAAATCAAATATACAATTAAACCGTATAATCAATATGTAAAATAAGATAAAACCGCGATTAATTCAATTTCTGTACATCAATTCGTCTTTGGGCCCCATGACAAATTATCGGAACAAAAAAAAAAAAAAATTCATCAATCAAAATCAATCCAATTTGAAAACCGCGGTTAACACGCGAACACAAGTGATTTTTCCCTTACACTATTACACGATCCGAAACCCATCAATCAACTTGGAAGTTAATTAGGAGCGGGAACAAAAAAAAAAGAAATCGTCGCCAATTTAATGCAATCATTAAAATGAAATTCAGATCATTCGTATGTACCAAACTATAACAACAACACTCTAATAATAGTAATATGTACATAAGAAAATTACTATGATATACGCGTGGCATTACATGATTATGAGATTACACAGCATTACAAGAGAACTTTTTATTTCTTCTTATATAGATTGAAACGGTGTGCGGGGAGAGAGTGTTTAAAATGCAGATAGAATAAGAAAAACGCAAATTTGCTTCAGGTTCTAATTTGAAATATTTTCAAATTGATCTGCGATCATAATAAAAATAATAATGATGTTGAAATAGTTTCAGATGTAATAACAAATTAAAAAACTATAAAAAAAAAATGCTCAATTAATGCTATACCAGAGGTACCGCCCTCCCCTGAAGTAGTAACTCGTTAATTTGTATCTGATTTTAATGACTTTACAGAGCAATAAAACAATTTCATCCTTTGACTATTAAATTACGAAGTGAAACACAAATCGAAATTCATCTGCGATTAAATAGTATCATTAGGAACTCGTTGCTCTCCAAGAAACTTGATGGCGTTATAGAAGGTTATACAATTCTTTACAGTGAAGATGTTTAAGAGAACAATAAATACATATTTATGCACCCATATGCACCCTATATATTATTGACGTATCATCCGACTTATACTTTAGGTCCTCTAATTACTTTCAATTAGAATTGTTTGATGAATTCGCAGTTGTTAGTGTTTTCAACGTATATAAACGGTGTAAGCATAAATAAATAGACAAAATATTTTTTTACCACTCAAGCGAAAAGGTTATTATATTATTCTCATTCCCCTACAAGCATTCCCCTACCAGCGGTAAGTTTGCTTAAGTGTATTACAAATCCATTTTAAGTTCACAACAAGATTTAGACTTACAACCTAAATCATACTTAAGTGAGAACTTTATAGATGAGATTTACATGGCCCTTCGAGCCGGATCTTTAACATCTGTTCCAATAGTACGGCGTTGTCTAGACCTTAAACATAGACATTAAAACTCCGTTAAACCAAATTCGCAATTTATTAAACCAAATTTATCATCATAATGGAAGACCTCATCAACATCCAAAACCAACGAGGTCAAGAGCTCATCTCCGAAGTTGCCAAGCTGCAACGAGAAGGAAGTATCCTAACCAGAAGCCAGTGGGAGAAACAGCAGCAATCCGTAAGGTCGGTGTATGAAGGGTACTACGCGGGTGATCAAGAACTAATGGCTACTAATGAGTTAGGTCATAAACATCCGTATTTGTTGGATCGGAAACAGATCCAACCTGCCTACGACCGTTTCATTGAGGAGTGCAACGCGTATATTGTGCTTCCTCCAATAAACCCTCCAAAAGGGGAACAGAAAGGAACCATCATGAAACCCTCATCTTCAACATCCATGGCAGGAAATACCATCGGCGAACTAACCATTAACATCGCTCCTGTTAGCCAGGAGAAATTTACGCCTAATCATCAACCAGCCCTGGAACCTCCCTCGCAAGCTTCTATGACACAGTCGTCTGTATCCATCAGCCAATAACACTAACCGTTGCTCCGCGAGCAGAACATCAATATACGGCTCCTGTATCGAAGGTTAAACACCATCAAAGTAGACTGTGAAACAGGCAAGTGTTCCCGGAGCTACGCTGTAATGAAGATCGACCAAATTAACAAGGATTTGGCACTGCATGTTTGCCTTAGTACCGAGCCACCAAAGCCAGTAGCAGCTGTAAACATGCGACTACCCAGGTTGGAAGTTCCCATCTTTTACGAGGAATATGAACAGCGGCCGCGATTTAAAGACTTGTTTCTGCAAGTTATCCAGCAGGGCAACCTTTCCAACACCGAAAAGATGTGGCATTTAAAAGCCCACGTTCAGAAGGCAGCCGCCAAACTTATTAGCCATTTATCATCAGTTGCTGAGAATTATGAGGCAGCATAGAATATCTTGCAGACTAGGTATGACAGTAAGCGGTTGTTGGCAAAAACCTATTTCAATACATTATTTTCTTTGCCAAACATAAACCAAGCCTGCAAGCCTGGAACCTGCATGAAATGGTCGTTGAAACCATGCACAACATCGAAAATCTCAATTTAGAGAATCTGTTTGAGACATTGGTGGCACACATTATGATGAAGCGAGTAGATAGTGAAACACTGGAGAGGTATGAATCATCCCTCGGAAATCCACGAGAAGTTTCCAAACTGGACCAATGCATGGAATTTTTAATGCGAAGGTCCTAGTCTTTAGAATCCTCAACTACACAAAAAACATCCATTATTCGAAAAGCAAAAGCAAAAGCATCAATTGCCTGGGGCATGGTGTGAAAACTTAGTGCTCTGAAAGAGCATCATCGCTCTATGTAAAGACAGATATCACTAGTTGTTACACGAGCCATATCAACAACCTGAGAAGAAAGTAACTATCAGCACATCGGATAATAATCAAACCACATTGTTAGCCACGGCTGCGGTAAAGAGTATGTCAATTTGTGGAACTCTAACCAGTTTAAAAGTCTTAATTGACCAAGGATCGCAGGTCTCCCTGACGCCTTGGTCTGCCACTTCAACAAACGACCGTTAAAATCTCAGAAATCGGGGCAAACCACACTAGTACATCAACCGCTATGGTACAATTATGTCTTCAGCTACACTTCCCATCCTCTTACCGGCTAAAAATTGAAGCATACGTATTGCTAAAAATCACCATGGATGTTCCAGAATGCCAAATTAAACGAACATCAACAAATAACAAGTGGAACCGATTATTGATCGCGGATCCTCAATTTGATACACCCGCTCCTATCGATATTTTGTTGGAAGCCGACGTTTAAGGCGACTTCATCAGCAACAAAATAGTAAGAGGAAAGCCCAGTACCATCAAAACCAGCTTCGGGTGGGTGATCTCCGGGCCAACAAAAGTAACCACCACACAACATTTAATGAAAGTTCATAGCGGGACAAAGGTGGAAAAACGTATGGATCGTTTCTGGGAGTTAGAGGAAGTTCAAGAACTTAACGTCATCAGTTCAAACACGGAATGTGAAACTATGTTTCAAAAGACCACAAGGCGAGATGAAAGTGGGCGTTACATTGTTTAGTTTCCATTCATGGAGGAAGAACTGGACAAATTAGGAAACTCCAAAAAACGAGCACTACTGTGTTTTCTGCAGCTCGAGAGAAAATTGGAGAGAAACCAGGAATTAAGAAAACTATACAACCTGTTTATGGCGGAATACATAAGTATGGGTTACATGAAACAAGTCCTCATCACGGAGGAAAATACAATTTTCCCCATCATGCAGTGTTGAAGAAAACTCCAGAAGCAATTAAGATTCGGGTGGTTTTCGACGCGTCGATAAAAACATCAACAGGCATAAGCCTCCATGACACGATGCGCATTGGACCACCACTACAAAACAACTTATGAGCCATATTGCTGAAATGGAGGAAACATCGAATAGTGTTTCCCGCAGATATCGAAAAAATGTACCGCCAAATTAAAATGGATGAAAAACACCAACCGTATCAAAGAATCCTGTGGAGAGAAATTAAACATCAGCCATTATTAGAATTCCCATTAACCACCGTTATCTATGGAACATCAGCTGCACCATATCTGGCAATTTGAACTTTACATCAATTAGCTGTAGTCATGCCGAAGCCAGTCACAACCTAACGAACGAATTTTATGTAGATGACGTGTTAACTGATGCAGAATATGTAGACAAGGCTCTACACTTAAAATCTCAGCTTAATCAGATACTTAACCAAGGATAAAGTACTGATAGGTGATCTGAAGTTCATGGACGAGCAGGAAGTTAAAACTCTGGGAATACGATACAATTCAGCCGGGGACTATTTTCTATTTCACGTAGACATTGCTCCCAATGGCGAACTCACAAAGCGGCATTTTCTGTCGGAAATATCGAGAATCTTCGATCCATTGGGGTGGCTGACACCGCTGACAGTCAGCTGTAAAATAATGTATCAGACCTTATGGATTCTAAACTTATACTGGGATGACACATTACCAACTGAGTTCGCAGTACACTGGGAACGGATGAAAACAGAGCTGCGGACAACGCGACTCATTCATATCCCTAGATTTATCCATTATTCCAAGGGCAATTGTAGATTGGAACTTCATGGGTTTTGTGATGTGTCCGAACAAGCATACGCAGCAGTAGTTTATAGTCGGGTCAACAATCAAGTGGCTGTGAGTCTTTTAACTGCAAAATCCAAAGTCTCGCCTAGAAAAACAACCGTAACCATCCCACGTTTAGAACTATGTGGAGCAGTATTGTTAAGCCGACTAATCCAACAAGTTATTAAAGCTCCCGACGTAGACATACATGCAGTAACACTATGGTCTGGTTCTACGATCACGTTAGCATGGATATGAAAACCATCATCCACGTCCAAACTTTTTAGAACTTTTGAACCATCCCCTGACAAAACGTTTTTGAAACATCTTAGGAAAAAAAAATAACGGTGGCGTCATTTGGACAGGTAATACAAACTGAAACTGCAATTTTGGAACTTATTCAGAGGCAGTCAACACTGAAACGTCTCATTCGAATAACCGTTCATCTGTTAAGATGGCGGACTAAACAACGAGGTGCTATACAATCACAAAAATGGGAACACGCATTATTAGCACTAGTTCGAGCAACCCAACTTTCGGACTTACAAGAAGATCACTTTACCTTGGCAAAAACAAATACTGATCGGAAACATAGTAAGCTTCAATCCTTGTATCCTTTCCTAGATGAACAAAACATCATTCAGGTAGGGGGAAGATTGGAAAATTCTCAACTAGCATATGAGGAGCAAAATTCAATGATCCTACCCTATAAGGGACCCCTCACCAAACTAATATAAGATTATGGCCATCGAGAGACATTAGCGTTTGGATTCTCAGAGGAAATCAAGCCGTAAAATACCACAATCGCTAGTGCACTCGCTGTCACCGATTCAAAGTGACAACATCAGAACAATTGATGGGTAACTTACGATATCTCCGAGCACCAAATCATGACCATTTACCCATACTGGGGTCAATTATGTGGGGCCTATTAACATGCGAATGGTTAAAGGGCGTGGCACTAAATCATACAAGAGCTGCATATGTATTTTCATTTGTTTCACTACTAAGGCGATTCACATAGAAATAGCATCCGACCTTACAACGGAAGGGTTCATCAGCGCGTTCCGAAGGATGACTGCTCGGCGGGGAAATGTTGCACACATCTACAGTGACAATGAGACGAACTTTGTAGGAGCCAACAATGTATTACAACCTATCAATGGGCATTTCATACCATCTCCGTCCCCGCATTTTGGAGGATTATGGGAAGCGAGAGTGAAATCCATCAAAACGCACTTTAAAAAATGTATAGGAGACACCAAACTAACTTTCGAAGAATTGACCAACTCTATTTGTAACACATATAAAGGCTTGCTTAAATTCCAGACTCTTCTGCCCACTAACAGAGGAAACAGAGGACCCGGCGTCACTGGATGTGTTAACACCAGGGCATTTCTTGATTGGTGATGCGCTAATATCTGCACCCGAGAAGGAGCTCCTAGTACTTTACGATGGAAGGTAGTACAGAACATACGGACTCAGTTCTGGCAAAAATGGGTGTCAGAATACTTACATCGTTTGCAACAACGCCCTAAATGGCGCCAAGAAAGAAAGAACTTGGAAATAGGAGATCTTGTTTTGCTCCAAGATGAGTTACAACCACCGACGAGATGGAAATTAGGACGAATTAAGGAATTGCACCCCGGAGATGATGGAGTTATTCGCGTTATAACACTAAAAACAGCCGATAATCCTAACATAAAAAGACCAGACACCAAGTTATCACATTTGCCAATACAACAGGCAATAATCGACAAAGACAAGGACCAGCTAACGGTACCGCTCCAACAGTAAAAAAGGCAGCAACCCAGGCGGCAAGTTATACAAGTGCGAAGTAATGTCACTTGTAACAAGCGAGGATTACTCTACACATATGTGCTATTATGTATATTTAGCATAACTGATAGCAAGCCATGGGGAATGACTTCAAATATCACTCAGAAAACTGTCCCGGTGACCATCAAGGACTGAAAGAATCCAGAGATATACTTCGATAAGGTAGCAAAAGTAGAATTACTAGCGATGAAGTGGAAACTCATAATTCGATACGATTTGACCAGTTATTGGAAAGAGATCGAAAGTGTGAAAATTGGATTAAAGTTATTAGCAAAGACCTGTACAAATGCAAAGCCTCTCAACTGTAATCTTCTTATGCAACAAAATCTCACTGATTATTGACTGAAACTTAGTAACAACTTCCCACAAATAGAGGAAACAAAAATCCCCCGCTACATAGAAAGAAATAGTGTCATACCAAAATGGAACGACATGCGGATTCTCTGATGTTAGTAAAGAAGCTATTATGCTGTCATATATTTCAAAATAGTTCAACCTAATGGAACAAGTATTGTCAGGTTGCTAACAGTGCTTTACTGTTAATCAATATATTGATCTCGGTAAAAAATGTAATAAGAGCAACCATCAGCAATACTTTTGCGAGGACTGATTCAAACATAATATTACATTGGTTGTCCGCGCATCCTAAACATTGGATTACGTTGATCAGTAACCATCAGGGTTGGGCGTTTTACATGTAAAAAACGTTTTCTTCATTTTACATGTAAATAACGTAAATTACAAAAAAAATGTGTATTTTACAAAAATATGTAAATTATATTTAAAAAACGAGAATCCGTCCAGAAATAATTTAAAATATTGAATAAATGATACAAGCATTTGTTTATAAGAATAACTTGCATTAGAAAATCCAATTAAACATTTTATTTAAATGGTTAATCATAATTATTTTCAACTTTTAGTTATCTAGATTGAGGCTATAAAAATCACCTATCCTTCTACAATGCCATCTGTTTACGTCTTAAACTAGTTCTTATATTCGACAAAATAAACAACTAGTGACATAGTGCCATCTAGCTACATTTGAATAAACTAAAATAAAATATTTTTAAGAGTGCATATTTCTTTCGATATGTAGCCAAAAACTAATTGCAATTTGATGTTTAATCATAAATAAAATAATTCTCTGCAGTGAAATGAATGAAGTGAATCTATACTCGTTTGACTGGCTTTTAAATTTAAATCTTTATTAATTTCAAATAGGACAAAATCAACCAAATTATCACTACCCGTCTCATCCTTATCAAATAAATGTTTGCCTGAAATTACTAGCCCTACTCTATCCATTCGATAAAATGCCTATGCATTATGCCTTTGATGTCCAGTGTAGTAAAGAGGTAGCGAATATGATTTTCGAATTTAAGCGTGGAACTGTAGTGAATTTTATTAATTCAATTTAATTTTTCTTACTCTAATTACAATTAATAATTTTTCATAACCTAAGTTTGCAGCAACACCATTATACTAACCTTACCATAGATACTAGATAAATTGATTACATTAATACTAGATAAATTGATTAATACATTAATAATTAAATTTGGGAAAAATATTCTTTTTGAACCCCAGCAGTTACCATTCAAGGAATTCCATATGCTAACTCCTCTCACGAAAAACGAAGCGTTCATCAAATTACATTTATTGATAGCAGGTGCCAAGATTTCATTGTCAAAATATTTCTTATCATAGGAAAGTTGCACTTTATTTTACATTTATACATATGTACAAATATCACAATAAATAAACACAAATACACTACACTGTAGTATATAGTCAATTTTTCTTTAATTAAGAGATTTGGTAACAGATGGCGATAATTGTAATGAAAAAGTTGATTTATATTTTACAGTATGTATAAAATAGTCGTTTACATTTTACATACATTTTACATGTAAAAAACCCTGTAAATTACATTGTGTAATTTACACGCCCAACTGTGGTAACCATACTGCAGAAATTCTTACAAACATAATGAGAACCAGTGGAAACATATAAAATCACCCAGACAACCCAGCTGTTTGTGATTCAAGGGGAATGCAACCAGACCAGTTTCCGTGGTAGAACAGACCCAGCTGGTTAAAAACTAGAAAAAATAGCCACCTAATATAAGAATATCAGAAACATAGCCACAGAAAAGAAGATCTATGCACTAGCAGTTCAATTTCCTGCATCGCATATGCAAATTATTTAAATAAATAAATAAATAAAGTGGAGACCGTCTGTCCTAGACTATATATTATTTTACAGTGGAGAAGATCTCGATAATCATGAAGTTGGTTTTTCTTCTTGGCCCCCATGTAAAAAAGCTGTTTTTAAGGTTGCTTTGATTTCAAAAAAGATAATAATCACATATGTAAGCTACATTTACGCATGCGACTAGCGAACATGTCAATAATTTCAGTTCATGTACCCACTGATGATAACAAAACCCAAAGATAAAGACTTATTTTGCAACAATTTGGATGACCTGATGTGATCCATATTGGAGCACGACATCAGAATAGTGATTAGGGACTTTAATAGTAGAGGTGGCAAAATCAGACTGACTTATAAAGAACAATATCGGAACCTTGCTAGCAGTATCATTTTGGAAACCAACCACCGTTCTCACTATGTGAATGCTGTATGGGGGTGTTGAAACCCTCGGTAGTTAGTGCTGCCCAGGTTTGATGAAGAGTGTCGTGTTGCTGTCAAGCAACAGAATATTGCCTATAAAAAAGCGTGAATACATTTTAAAATAGCACGGAAGAGGCGCTTGATAGTAGGACCACGCAGAAATTCTGTAGACGACAAAAGCTTGTATAGTAGTGGACTGCTGAAGTCTTAAGAATACAGAAACTATGCGATGAGTGCAGTTCTCGTAACTTCTTTAAAGGAGTCATCGGACTGCGTTGTTGCTACGTTGTGACCTATCTTTAAAAAAGGAAATAGCATACAAATTACTGTAATACATAACATTTGAGAAAATCTCTCCTCTGAAGAAAAAAACTGTAGTTGTCTACCAAAGTGGATTTCGTTCGAAGCGATCAGTTACTGATCAAGTTGCAAAGGATCATTCGTTTTAAAATTACGAAACATTTCGTGACGAATGTCAAGGGTTATTGGATTTCCAGGACGCTTAATCCATCGGAATAGCTGGTTTGTTTTGCGATGTCTGGTAAAACCTAAAAGATATGTGTTTTTATGTAAAAAGATAGTAATGCAATAAAAAAAACTGTTTTAAAGTTGAGAACAAGCTATTAAGAATTTGAAGAATTAGCTCTAGTGTACGGTAAGTAGATGGTCTATCCCCGATACTCTTAAGCCTCATGTAGAATTTAACTTTGGTAAAAAAAAAATCGAATTTAAATTCGAAACATCTCAGGACAACATTTTATGGTGCTCCGTCACGTTCAGTGAATTCTGCGTTATCTGAGAGGAGAACCGCATTTGGCAGGCGAGTAACTTGCTTTCATCGACGATGGCTTTCCGGGGTAGAAAACGACTTGTCTTCTTCGGATTGGCTAAAACAATACTAAGAGCAAGTCGTCTATGCCAGTTTATAACTGACGACTTTAGCATCTGATCAAAAGAAAAATAGAAAACTGTTTATGAACTCCACTTTACTGCACTAAAGCAGATAATGCCAATTTTACTCCCAAACACACACTTAAATTAGATTGGAAGTGGGGAAACGTTTTTTTTTACTACTTAGTTGTTGATTTTATTATTTGCGACAGTAAGGCCCGATTCTATGAACAACGATAAATAAAAAAAAATCCGAGAGTAACGATTAATCTCCGACCGAGGATTTTTTTTTTTCGATTCTATGAACGACGATAGATTTTTATTTACGCTCGGTTTTATTGCAGTTTGATACAATTTTTTGTACGAGTGGTAACACTTTTTTATATGTTGACATTTGTTTTATTTTGTTTATGATCCAAAATTATAATTGTTGTGTGCGCTTAAACAATTTTATACAAAATTAATTTTAAAATATAAAAAAGTTGATTGAATCACTTATAAAAAAAAGAGAATTATATATAATTGAATATTGATAGTTAAAATATTATTATAACAATCTATACGAGTTTAAAATGGTAAATATTACAAAAGTTCTATGTTCTGTGTGATTATAAAACATATTTTGGTTTATTTTAAGATTGAAGTAGACACATCATCTTCGTCGGATTCCGATATTGAGATGGAATTAAGAGATGTCTCTTTGTTAATTGGTATTCGCCGGCCCAAGGTTTACAAGAATAATGAAAATCCTTTACAATTTTACTCGGACTATGAGTTTCGTGCGAGGTACAGGTTTAGTAAGTCTACTTTTTTTTATATTGTCGACTTATTCAAACCTGATTTGTGCCATTCAGATATGCGAGGTCTTCCTCTTTGCGTTGAGGATAAGTTATTAATAACTTTTCGTTACTACGCTACAAATAGCTTTCAAAATGTAATTGGCGATTTGGCCGGTGTTGGAACATCTACTATTTGTAGCACCGTAAAGAAAGTAAACCAGGTAATTGCCTCTAAGTTTCACGATTTTGTGAAAATGTCATCAGTAGGTGAACAGCAAACCACAGCACACAAGTTCTTTCAAATGAACGGAATTCCAAGAGTTTTAGGGTTGATTGACGGGACACATATTCCCATAGTATCACCCGGAGGAGCCAATGCAGAACTTTTTCGAAACCGAAAAGACTGGTTTTCCATAAACTGTCAGGTGGTTTGTGACGCAGATTTTAAAATAATAGACTTGACTGCAAGGTATTTATCTAAATATTTGGAATTAATTGAAATTACAATATTTATTTTTATTTTATAGATGGCATGGATCAGCACATGACCAAACTATTTTTAATTTTTCACTTTTGAAAATAAAATTATAAAATGGGGATTTCGGCAACAAATGTTTGCTTGGAGATAGTGGCTATGCTAATAAAAACTACCTTTTGACCCCTTTGAGAAATGCAACCACCATCAAAGAAAAATTGTTTAATACCAAACATAAAAGCACACGAAATTTGGTGGAAAGGTGCATTGGAATATGGAAACGGCGCTTTCCATCCGTAGCAACCAAAAGTAGGCTTCATATAAACAACACATTGAAAATGTTTGTAGCGACAGCTGTGCTACACAATATTGCAATGACCAAAAATGAGCCGTCACCTTCTGACCCGGAAATAGAAGTCCCGAACATTTATGTCGAGCCGATGCCCACGATTCGCAACGCTAGAGAAAGTTTTCCGGACGATACAGTTCGAAAACACATCATAAATAATTTATGAACATTTATTTAAAAACTGGGATCCTCCCCCCCCCCTGTTGGACGTATTAATAACCTCAACAGAGTTGGGTGAACTTCGGTCGCATAACAGAGGGCACAGATAAACATAAAAAAAAACATAAATGATTGTTTGATTTCAAATTAAATTTATTTTAATTCTAATAATTTTGTATAGGCTGTTTGTTTTTTAAATACAATATTTTAGCTTTTAAAAATTCTTGTTTTAATTTTTCCGTTTTGATTATTTCCCTCATCATTTCATTTTTTAAATTTTCGGATGTTTTAATTCTTTGAGCTCGGAAAGGTGATCGTATAATGTGGGATCTTGAATTTGTTGAGCGATCTTGAACTACCCGTAAAGATGTAGATGGCGTTGTCTCTATATTTAAATTGCTGGGTGATACATTGATAGTAGGTAAAATGTTACCACCACTATCAAACCTGGATCCAAACTATTATTTTCGTTGATATCGATGTAGTCGTCGAGATATTCGCTGGCTAAATCATCAACCTAAAAATTAAATAAATATTAAAACAGTCTTTTTAATATATATATATATATATGAGTCATTCCATTATATTTCGGACAGCCTCCAAAATTCATCTCTTCGATTTTGGTTTTTTTATTTTTTTCACTTTCCTTATTAAAAATAAGTAGACCCCTATTTTTTTTTTTTTTTTGTACCTATGGTTGTCCCGTTATTCGAGTTTTTAGTTTTGACAGTTTTCAAATTTTGATTTTTGACTCCTACATTAAATATTGTATCTTCGGTTCTAAAATGAGTATTTTCATAAACAGTAGCATTTTAGAAAGGTATTAAGCTGTTCTATATTATTTCATAATTTATTTTTATAAAATACCGTTATCTTTGGAGTTATGGTTAGATATATCTATGTTTATACTTCCACCGCTAGAGGGCTAAAGATACCAAAATTTAAATATACCCGATGCACCATTTGATAGGCAATTTGTTCACCTTTTATAAAAAAGTAAAATTATTTTCGTCCACGGCTATAGTTTAGCCGCCAGAAGACTTCAAAGTTGAAAAAACGTGTTTTTTTAGAAAAAAAAATTCTATTAGTTGCGAAATGAGAATGAAAGTATACACTTAACGGACATTTTTTGTATAATTTTGATACAAAATACAGCAGTAAATAGAAAAACGGCCAGTTTTGAAATATTTTGGTTAGAACTCGACCCCCAGAGGGAAGATAAATTGAAATTAATTAATTTTTTAAGCTTTTTCCTGCCAAAAATTGCTGTAAATGTTTAGTTATTATGATTAAATGCAAGTTTTTTTTCTGTTTTTGTATAAAATAAATCAGTTATTCAATTAAGCGCCTATTTGCAACTATTCCAGATACAGGTAAACCACCAGAAGACCGCAAAATTGTAATTAACAAATTTTTTTTAGGCGTTTTAGAGTAAACCGGCAAAAAGACGATACATTTAAATAAAAAAAAATGTAATTTTTACAATTGTTTTTACAAAATATTTATATTTTTTCATGACGATTTTTACAAAGAACATATATTTACAGTAAGAGAATTTGAGAACATTTTAGTTCTAATAAATGTTTTATCAGAGCTCGGCATTATTTGATGAGTTTGCCGGATATTTTGCACTGTTTTAATATTAGAAAATCTTTTATTACGTTTTGTTTTAGTTTTTGCATATTCTTCTTTGGTTACATAACCGAAACGAATAGACTGTATGGTTAAAATTTATAATTCTCTGCAAAATCCAAAACAACAACATATTCTCCAACTTGCAGATCATTTTTTACGAGCTTTAAATAACTTTTCAACAGGATTCCAATAACTGTATGTTACTTCGTTCATTTCTTCAGCGTCTGCTGCGGCTTTTATTTGTTTCAGGAAATCATCCAATAACACATTGCAGTCTTCACAATCACCGTTACAGCAATCCCAGGTCAAATTTTCACAGGATACTCTTTTTAACAGTTCTCTTTCATTATTAATAACAGGGTCGCATTGTAAAATTTTTGTTATAACTGGACATAACAAATTGTTGTTCTGATGAATTATACAAACACATTCATTATGCGTTCCGGCTTTTCCCGCTAATATACATTCTTTTGGCCGAAGCTCTGCAAACTTGGAGAATCCAATGTTGTTAGATGGATATTTTTCCAAAAACGCCTTATAAGCCTCAGATAAACTGCACAAGACAAGTAGTTTCTGCTTTTGAACCCGATTTCCATTAACATCACGAACACTTATGCAGTCATTTAATCCGGGAAGCTGTCGGCTGATATCCATACTTTTGTAGAATTCCGTAACTGTGGTTATTGTTTCTGAAGAAATTCCAGACCTCCTTTTTCTTGGCCCAGGTAAGCTGCCATATCCTCTCTCCTTGATTAAATTCTTTGATTTTAATACTATGTGTTTTGTTGTCTGGAACTTATCCATAATTCTGGTTACTGACCAATTTTCAGGTATTAAAGTAAGCAGCAATACACGATTGTCGTAGTTTTCCTCGCGATTAAATGCTTCCAAAATATTGTTAAGAATGTTTCCGTTATCATCATGAAGATTTGACTGATCAGCATCTATTGGTGATATTTTGGGCACCGGAACGCACAAAACATTTTCACAAGTGAGCCTGACCACTTTTTCCAGCTGCTTTTGGCGATACAATGATTCTGTGAGCCTGTATTTGTTTACAGGAGATCCACCCAATCGTTCACATGATTCGGTGAAAATATCATGATACACCGACTGAAGAATTTCATGTGGTGGTGATGAATTTTCAGATAGAATTTCATGTGGTGGTGATATACTGGACGAGGATGTTGAACAGCTTGCCGGTGTACTTGGTAAACTTACAACTTCGGTTAACCTATACAATTTAGCTCTGCATTTGTTACAAATTCTTTTATTTGTTATTTCACGATTTAAAAATTGTTGAGCTTTTTCAGCTAGTTTTACACTAATAGCATTAGAATTATTTTTCAAATTTTTATGGTTTTCCAAATCAAAAGGATTACAGCATTCCGGATTAACCATTTTGTATTTTAAATTCGATATTTCACACCAATAATAAATTTACGAAAGAGATACTTTATAGTCCACTTTTAGATATTAACTGAAGAGCCAAAAATTTTGTACGTTTATTTATATGAGCCTAGTTTATTATTTGCCGTATAGTCATAAAATTACTGAGCACCTCCTTTTTCTGTTACATAGGGACAATAAATAGCGCTAGGTAATAAAATAATAATAAAATATGTGCTCCTCATGGCTTTTATACCTGAAATGACGAATTTATAAATGCTGTTTTGAAAGAAGGCGGCAATAAAACAAAAATGGGTGCAAACATATGCAAGATGATTCATCGCTGTAATACCAGTGATTTCAAAATTAGATAACTACCTGTTGTTTGGCGAGAAAACGGGTAAATTAAAAAGGACACAACTTAGATTTAAAGAAATAAAAATTGGTTGCATGTACACATACCAGGTATTTGTACTCAATTCAATCATTCGTTTCACAAAAATACTGAAAAAAATGGTTAATTTCATTTCCCAACCCGCTGGCGGTTTATCTGTTCCTCAAACATTTGCGAATATGCACTTAATTGAATAACTGATTTATTTTATACAAAAACAGAAAAAAAACTTGCATTTAATCATAATAACTAAACATTTACAGCAAATTTTGGCAGGAAAAAGCTTAAAAAATTAGTTAATTTCAATTTATCTTCCCTCTGGGAGACGAGTTCTAACCTAAATATTTCAAAACTGGCCGTTTTTCTATTTATTGCTGTATTTTGTATCAAAATTATACAAAAAATGTCCGTTAAGTGTATACTTTCATTCTCATTTCGCAACTAATAGAATGTTTTTTTCTAAAAAAACTATTATAATTATTAAACTTAATTATAATTATTTAGTCCACTATTATAATTATTAAACTTATACAATTAGTTTTAATTTGTTTAATTATATCCAAATCACAAAAATGTAAACGTCAAAAATGAAAAAACTCGTCACTACTTTTTTACTCTCTGTTTCACACACCAAAAACAGCAGTTAAAACAGAGGGTAAGAAAAAAATCGCCCGATTAAACGTCGGATTTATCGTCGTTCATAGAATGCAAACGACGATAAATCGGTGGATTAATGTTTTACTCTCGTTCATAGAATCGGGCCTAAGTGTGAGACTATTTTAAAAAATGAACTATGCGGTAAATAATTTTCCAGTTTTTGAATTAATTTGCGGGAGTTTTAATGTTGATCGTTAAATTTTATATCATAGCTAAGCTAAGTAATAAAATTACAAATTTTATACTTCAGTAAATTGTAATTCTATATGTTAACATTAAAATTAAATTTATGTTTGGTACGTATAAAGTGTAGGTCAAAGATAAACTATTATAGTATATGTTGATGATCTTGTGCATGGATAGAGTCATAGATTTTTTTTAAGCTAATTTGTTAACAAATTCATCGTCCATTAAGACATAAAATATTAATTCGTATCGTACTCTTGGATCGTGATACAAGTACACCAATAAACAAGTCATAATATTATTAAATTAATGTGGGAGGTTTGGGCGGTTCGTATAAACACAATTTTTTTTTATTTTTTTATTTTTTTTTTATCTTTAGCCAATAAAATTTATTGATTCCAAGTCAAAGATCAGGAAAATATTAATTAAAAGAACATTATTGTGCTCGTATATCTCTGTATATAGGTATGTAGGTATTTTTATCTCGTACAGATTTAATTACTTCAAATAACATATAAGTACGAGTATAATTTACTTTAATTATAATCAAAATGTTTATATTTTATATGAACGTATAGACGATTAAAATCTTATTTATGTTAAATGTTAAAAAAAAAATACTTGTTTCATGTAAAAATTTATGGCAACAATATTTTGTTTTTAGTTTTGGAACCAGATTTTTCAGTCATTAGTTGTAATATAGTTATGGTTGAAATTCCCTAGAATTATGTCTATAGTGCAAAGTAATAGGGACCACGTAAAATTTCCAATTAGTGCAGCATTAAGATTATAAAGTATACAGATTCTACAAATGTGACTGAAAAATGTAAAAGTTAATTCACACATGTCAAAGTGGTTCAAACGGCTGGCTAATTACACATCCTTAAACAACTCTGTATTTAATAAATCGTACACAAAGGACTGGGAAACAATTACCACGAAAACTAAGTCTGCGAAGTCCTTGGGTTTTTTTTGGCCCTGCAAGAGCTCAGATAGTCAGGTTGTGGCATCTATGATATAAATAATGATTTTCTCTTCTACTCCGTCAATCATAATGTAGGAAAATTTGGCATCAGTTTCTTCAAAATCACCGCGACACTCCTTGTCGCGATATTCGAGATTGAGATATCCTTTAGATATCCTTGATTCCCACCCAATCAAATGTGATTTTACACAATCCAAATTCAAACCTAAAAACCCACAAAACATGCTATTATCTGAAATTAAAATTTAAAACTGTCAGACTTTATGCAATAATTTCAAAGATGTTCTTTCATGCGAATTCAGACGTCCTATATACTTTAGGCTTTTTTTCTTGTTTGGTGAATAAATCACAGACATTCGGAAACCAAACTTAAACTACAAAAAATAATCAGGTCTATTAAAGTAGGAAATTATCCAAAAACGGAGCCAAGGTTTTCAAAATAACGCAACAGGGTTTTTCACCCGGTTGATATGATGACACCGTTCCACAGTCAAACTGATTATGATAAGCAGAACATTACGATAAATATACTTTGGCAAGCAACGTTTAAAGGTCTATATATTTATAGACTTGTAAACTTGTCTAAAGGCAAGGGCCTTTCAATATGCGTAAATTGAGCAATTAAACTAAAAATAGTAGTCCTATTTTGATGAGTGATATTGCAATCGAAACATCTTGATGTAACCATAAATATTGCTGCAAAATATTGATACATTTTTATAAAGTATTTTCAATCATAAATTTCAGGCAAGGGATTAGCCCACATATTTTTCAATATGCGTAAATTGAGCAATTAAACTCGCAATAGTAGTCCTATTTTGATGAGTGATACTTTAGTCGGAAGCTCTCAATGTAACTATAAATATTGGTGCAAAATATTGATACATTTTTATAAAGAATTTGCAAGCATAAAAATCAGGCAAGGGATTAGCCCACACATTTATTAATATGTGTAAAATGAGCAATTAAACTCACAATATTAGTCCTATTATGATGAGTGATATTTCAATTTAAAGCTCTCGATGTAACCATAAATATTGATGTAAAATATTGATACATTTTTATAAAAAATTTCCAAGCATAAAAATCAGGCAAGGGATTAGCCCACATATTTATCAATATGCGTAAATTGAGCAATTAAACTCGCAATAGTAGTCCTATTTTGATGAGTGATACTTCAATCGAAAGCTCTCGATATAACCATAAATATTGCTGCAAAATATTGATACATTTTATAAAGTATTTCTAAGCCCACATATTTATCAATATGCGTAAATTGAGCAATTAAACTCGCAATAGTAGTTCTATTTTGATGAGTGATACTTCAATCAAAAGCTCTCGATATAACCATAAATATTGGTACAAAATATTGATACATTTTTATAAAAAATTTCCAAACATAAAAATAAGGCAAGGGATTAGCCCACATATTTATCAATATGTGTAAATTGAGCAACTAAACTCGCAATAGTAGTCCTATTATGATGAGTGATACTTCAATTTAAAGCTATCGATGTAACCATAAATATTGATGTAAAATATTGATATATTTTTATAAAAAATTTCCAAGCACAAAAATCAGGCAAGGGATTAGCCCACATATTTATCAATATGTGTAAATTGAGCAACTAAACTCGCAATAGTAGTCCTATTATGATGAATGATACTTCAATCGAAAGCTCCTAATGTAACCATAAATATTTATGCAAAATATTGATACATTTTTATAAAGTATTTCCAATCATAAAAATCAGGCAAGAGATTAGCCCACATATTTATCAATATGCCTAAATTGAGCAATTAAACTCGCAATAGTAGTCCTATTTTGATGAATGATACTTCAATCGAAAGCTCTCAATGTAACTATAAATATTGGTGCAAAATATTGATACATTTTTATAAAGGATTTCCGAGCACAAAAATCAGGCAAGGGATTAGCCCACAATTTTTTTAATATGCGTAAACTGAGCAATTAAACTCGCAATAGTAGTCCTATTTTGATGAGTGATACTTCAATCAAAAGCTCTTGATATAACCATAAATATCGGTACAAAATATTGATACATTTTTATAAAGTATTTCTAAGCCCACATATTTATCAATATGCGTAAATTGAGCAATTAAACTCGCAATAGTAGTCCTATTTTGATGAGTGATACTTCAATCAAAAGCTCTCGATTTAACCATAAATATTGGTACAAAATATTGATACATTTTTATAAAAAATTTCAAAGCATAAAAATCAGGCAAGGGATTAGCCCACATATTTATCAATATGTGTAAATTGAGCAACTAAGCTCGCAATAGTAGTCCTATTATGATGAGTGATACTTCAATCTAAAGCTCTCGATGTAACCATAAATATTGATGTAAAATATTGATACATTTTTATAAAAAATTTCCAAGCATAAAAATCAGGCAAGGGATTAGCCCACATATTTATCAATATGTGTAAACTGAGCAATTAAACTCGCAATAGTAGTCCTATTTTGATGAGTGATACTTCAATCGAAAGCTCTCAATGTAACTATAAATATTGGTGCAAAATATTGATACATTTTTATAAAGGATTTCCGAGCACAAAAATCAGGCAAGGGATTAGCCCACAAATTTTTTAATATGCGTAAACTGAGCAATTAAACTCGCAATAGTAGTCCTATTTTGATGAGTGATACTTCAATCAAAAGCTCTCGATATAACCATAAATATCGGTACAAAATATTGATACATTTTTATAAAGTATTTCTAAGCCCACATATTTATCAATATGCGTAAATTGAGCAATTAAACTCGCAATAGTAGTCCTATTTTGATGAGTGATACTTCAATCAAAAGCTCTCGATATAACCATAAATATTAGTACACAATATTGATACATTTTTATAAAAAATTTCCAAGCATAAAAATCAGGCAAGGGATTAGCCCACATATTTATCAATATGTGTAAATTGAGCAACTAAGCTCGCAATAGTAGTCCTATTATGATGAGTGATACTTCAATCTAAAGCTCTCGATGTAACCATAAATATTGATGTAAAATATTGATACATTTTTATAAAAAATTTCCAAGCATAAAAATCAGGCAAGGGATTAGCCCACATATTTATCAATATGTGTAAATTGAGCAACTAAACTCGCAATAGTAGTCCTATTATGATGAGTGATACATCAATCGAAAGCTCTCGATATAACCATAAATATTGTTGAAAAATATTGATACATTTTTATAAAGTATTTCTAAGCCCACATATTTATCAATATGCGTAAACTGAGCAATTAAACTCGCAATAGTAGTCCTATTTTGATGAAAGATATTTTAATCGAAAGCTCTCGATGTAAACAGTAATACATTTGGGCTACATTATTTCTAGCGATTGATGAATTGCACTTTGGATATTGAGATTATTGACATTTCATTTTGATAAGTTACTAGAAAGGACTAGAACAAGAATGTGGATATTTGTGTGAACATCAATGTAAGAAAAGACTCTCAAGACCTAAGATTGAACACAATTAAAGGTGTTAAACCCTACAACAAATAAAAATTTCACAAGACTGATTTCCTCTATTTGGCCTTGCCTCATTAAACATTAAAAATACCGTAAATTCTTATTTCATGTACCATTTAATGATGGATTAATTAATGGAACGCAATACAAAAATTCTGTTAATTTCATAGACGACTATAAACAAAACCATAACCGATTCCTTTTACACATAAAATCCCGGTTCATGTTTCTTCGCCAAAATAAGATGAGTTTCGATGGTGTGTATATTGCGGATGGCATAACTTAAAAAAAAAATCAACAAAAAATAACAGGAAATTCTAAACAGAATCCAGCCAAACGAGAATAACACCACTCATATGTGCGTACACGTACACAGCACATATAGAAAATCTTGGAAGACGACAAAATGAAGAAAAGGTAAAAAAAAAAAACAAAAAAAAATTCTTGTCAAGAGTATATACATGGGGCGGTCAACAATTATAAGAAATGAATTAAATGGTCATCAAACGTATTACATGTTGTGTGTGTCTGCCGAATATGGAAATGATTTTTAATCATTTTGTACGTTATACGTTTTTGGTTATAGTTCGAGATGTATCATGAAAATGTCAATTATGTAGGCGAAGGTAATTTAACATTTTTTTTTGTTTTGTTTATGCAAAACCAATTTGAATGTCACATATACGCATATGAGAGCTTGATTGACAGATTGTTAAAAATTTTCGAATTATAACCGACCGTAATGAATTGAACGTGACACACATGAGTTATTTGGTCTCCATGAAATTGCAGGTTTGGTTATCATTTTGAGTGAACGCTAATAAGTATAGTGGTCGCCCGCCGAAAATCACTTTAATAGAATTTATTGGGTGTTTATATTTTTTTTAAAGGGTGTCCCATTTGGAGCATTATGTATATACCCAGATCTACATATTTTTGCTAATTGACACATCCAGTGGTAAATCGGAAGGTAGGTCGTTGGTCCGGAAAGTAGGGCCTTATTGGCTTCCAATTTTATTCTGAATTTGGCTGGTTGCTTCGAAAACGCAGAAGGACAGTTTTAAGAGATAGATCAATAGGGACGGTCCAAGGTGGAAAAAGTGTTTGTTTAAGTGGGTTAGAATCATGAAATTCACTAGATGAGATGGAGACAAAATGATTATAGTTTTTCGTAGTTCTTCAGTTGTCAGTTTAAAATTGGCGATTGCCTGCTTCGAGTTGACTTACCTTGTACCTAAGATGTAGTGCTCCCCAAATATCAACTTCCCTGATATCAATTTTAGATGGCATTCGATGGAGTGAAATCAGAGAATTGCTTAACACCACTCATATATGCGTTACATCTTGGTTGCAAATCATACATCTTGGTTGCAAAAGTTTGAAGAACTAAGCGGCACCCAAAACTAGGTCAATGTCATGATAAAAAGAGTATAATAGATCTGAAAATGTTGGCAATTCGATTGGGGGCCAGTTTTTCAAGATTTCTTAATCCAATCTAGGCAGTCACGATGTAAACCGTTTTAGCATCATGACTTGGATTTCCATAGTAAAATCGTTATGGAAATACAGAATTAGTTCTATATCAGTTTCTGGTGGAACACCCTGAACTTGAATTCTTTGGTTCTTACTCTGTACTTTGAGTTGCAAACCACAGCATTAGTCCGACGAAAGTTGCTGCCAGATCGTTTGCTTTCAAATTTATGTTTTGCTCCAACTCCTTAGAATCATGCAAGATTATGTAATGTTTACACCGACACATGAATCACAATATTTATAGCTGTGTTGTGAACCTGAGACCCTATAGCTATTGCATTAATACCTAAATACATTTACATTTGATCCTCTAAGCGAGGTAATGGATGGCTGCTAACCTTTTGTGGTTGTTTTTGTTACTGTGGTATTAGTACTGTTACTTACATAGATCGATGATTGCAGGTATGTCCCTATGATTATTTTTACGGTCGCCGGATTCTAATATTGTACAACGTCTTGCGAGAAATTGAATGTTTGATTTGTTTGCCACTTCTGATTGGTTTGCGTTGTTGGACTCATGTTCGCAAGCATCATTCATTTCCGAATCACTAGTTCCAAGTTTACAACTACGTAACAGAAATGGACGCGAGCTGATTGAGGGACTTGGTCGTGAAAAAAGTGGCAAATCCAACGAGATTACAGAAATAACAATGACTTCAAAAGGGAAGCAAGGGTCTATTCAAAATAAATGCATACATAGTGCAAATTACTACAAGTTTGTCAAGTTTGAAGATGGGAACAGATTTACTTGCATAAGTTAAGAATTTGAAACTGGCTGATTCTGGTGTGGTGGCCACACCACATCCTTCAGAAACTAACCTAAGAAATTTCAACATCTTGATTGACGTAGATAGAAGCCTGCGAATGTTTTGGCATTATATGTCCAATTCAAGGGGGAATATGAGCGTTTAGGATATTTGAGATACTTACCTAGTCCACCCGATCAGACTTTGTATTACTTACCGCAACATGGTGTGGAGAAAGCTTAGAACTCCCCCACAAAATTAGTAGTGGTTTTTGATGGGTCTGCGTAGTCGCTACCGGAGTAGCGATAAACGATTTACTTATGACTGGACCATCGGTACAAGCGCCTTTAGTGGAAATTCTTATGCGGTTCAGGCAACATGCATTCGTGGTCACTGGAGGTGTAGAAAAGACGTATGACAAGTATTGGTCTCTGAAATTGATGGCGAACTACAAAATATTTTATGGCGTCCACACTCCAATGCATCAGTGCGTAGGTATTGTTAAAAACTGTAACCTACGGTACCGCATCTCCTACCTATTTACTCGAAGCTTAGTGGAAGTGGCTAGAAACATTCGAACACAGTTCCTAAATGCGGCTAAATCCATCGAAAAGGACGTATATGTGGCTGACCTAATGACGGGAGCAAATACCTTAGAAGAGTTGCAAGATCTAATTGTCACAATCCGGAACTGTCTAGAAGAGCACGGGTTCCATCTCCGGAAGTTTCTAAGTAATAATTCGCAAGTTTTAAGAAGTTTAAGAAAAACAAACGACATAATGGCAAAATCAATAAACTATAATGAGGAAAACAAAATTTTGGGTCTTTCTTGGAATCAAGCTGAAGACACGTTTTAATTTATTTCTAGCTTGACAGAACTCAGTCGGCATACAAAGCGTTCATTATTATCCGAAGCCAGCAAAAACTTCTATCCTTTAAGGTGGTTATCTCCATTAACCATTAGGATCAAAAACCTTGTTTCAAGCGCTTTGGGCCAGAAACATAAATTAGAATAACGAGCTTTCACAGGATATTTTAAATGCGTGGCTCAAAATAAGACAAGAATACTTTGGAATAGGTCAAATTGAAATTACAAGATGGCTAAAAACAGTAAATGATTGCAAGCTGCATGGGTTCAGTGGCGCTAGTGAAGTTACTTATGCAGCTGCAGTGTACTGTATTGTTGGGGAATATAGGAGCGTTGTTGCTGAGCAAATTAATGGCAATGATCGAAGCTAACACAATTTCTATATCGCAGAAGGTTTTATGGTCGGATTCACAAATTGTGTTAGACTGCGTTTCGGCGCATCCACGAATATGGTCGATGTTTGTGGGAAACCGCACGAGTGAAATCATCGATATACATCCCTGGAAATTATGGCAGCATATACCTTCAAAATGCACTCCAGCTGATCTAGCTTCCCGAGGTGTACCTGTGGACGAATTGGTGCAAAATGCCTTATGATGGAATGGTCCAAAACTAGGTTCAAACCACTGAATTCAATACGGAGATTACACAACTCAAGAGAGGCACGGTGATTCCAAATTGAAGCTCCATCTTCAGTGTAAATCTGTTTTCAGATAACGATAGTATAATTCGAGTAGGTGGCAGGATACAGAAATCTCTTGCTACGTTCAATATCAAGTATTCCGTCATTTTACCATACCACTCAAAGGCAATAGTGGAACTATTTTCAAAAGAAATAGTGGAATGAATGCACGTCACCTATTTCCATGCTGAAATCACTTTACTGACAAGACTGGTCAAACGAAATTATTGGATTGTAAAAGCGAGATTGCTTGTCCGGCAAATAGTACGTGGTTGTGTTACCTTTATAAGATACAGCCAATTACAAGGACAATAAAAAATGGGTAACTTACCATCAGCTCGTGTAAACTTCATTCATCCATTTAATGAGGTTGGGGTTTATTACTGCAGCCCATTTCACGTAACGTCAATAAGAAGGAGAGAAGATCAATTCAAGATGAAGGCATATATCTGTATATTTGTATGTCTGAGTACAAGATGTGTTTATATGGAAGTTTCATATAATCTAACTACAGAAAGCTTTTAAAAGATTTGTGGCAAGATCTTTCCTATAGGCAAAAAAAATTGATTGGCAATTCAATCCACCAGGTTCACCAAACATAGGAGGTATATGGGAAGCGGCAGTTAGGTAAGGAAAAGTTACATCAAACAAGTAGTTGGGAATCATTTACTTACCTTAGAAAAGTTTAATACGCTGACTACCGAAATCGAAGCAATACTAAATTCGAGGCCACTTTGCGCTACTACTTGCAAAGATAATCTATACATGAACTATGAGTATATAGAAAATGTTTAGCGATTTGTACCAATGTTACTGCCAATCAAGATGCAAGGACTATAATGGCAAAAATCATAAGCTCCTTCATACAAATCAAATATCCGGTGATTCTTCAAGAACGATTTCAAAAAAAGTACCGTAAAAATTAACAACTTAAAACTTGTACAACCCGCTATTGCTAAAACAATAAGGTATGATGGAAGACATGAACTTCTTAGGGTCCTGATTGACACTGGTTCACAAACATCAGTCATAATAAAAGCAGCCAAACCATGGCTAACAATTTGTTAGGGCAAGTAAATCAATTCCGAGATTCATGGTGTAGAAAAACAAGTAGTTGAAACATCAGCAGGGTTATAAAAATCATATTCTGTTTAAATCGAGGCTCAAACGGTTTGAACTTTAATAATTAAAATCTGCTAGAAGTGCCATTTAAAGTAGAACAATGACAACACTTAAACAATCTGTTTTAAATAGATCTATAATATAAAATTCCGGTACCCATTGATATATTGATAGGCCCAGACTATTACAGTTTATTTCTTTAACCCAAATTCATCAAGGGAAATAAGACCGAACCAGTTGCTCAGCTTACAGAATTTGAATGGATCATCTTAGGAAGAATATTAGTATACCGAGCAGGAAAAAAATTTCTCCTTTTAAAATGTTTTAAAATTCACTAAAATGGCTTTAAGATGGACGCTACGAAGTTTGTACCCATTTTTAGAAGAATTCAACAGCATACCTAGGAGATTCAAAATGAATGAAAGGAGTCAAGCTGCTTCAATTCGAAAAAAGATTGTCCAGCGATTTAATCAATTCTCAAAAAAGATTATACAGCCTATTTGCCTGAATATCAGCAACTTGTCAGAAGGTCGCACCTCAGAAGGTGCATATTACCTACCACATCACGCAGTGATAAAGTGCTGTCTTCTTTCATTGCCGCATGATGTGGTAGGTAATATGCACCAAAACTACAAAACTACGAGTTGTTTTTAATGTCTCAGCCAAAACCACCTTAGGCGCATCTTAAAACAACTTAATGTTAAATGATGCTGATATAGAAAAATGGTTTGTCAGATTCCAATCACAGAAAGTTATGGAAAGTTTTAACGCTTGCTCTGTTGCTTGGGAGAGAAACAGCAAAACAAGAAATCAAAACGGTTAAACTTAAAACAATTACAAATGGAACCAAAGCAGCGAAATAATTAGCTATTAAAGTCTTGTGTCAACTGGTAAATCATGAAAAAGAAAAATGTACAGTTGTTTTAACAATAACGTTAAGGGATTCCTACGTAGATGTTCTTTTAGAAGCAAGCACATTAAGTCAGGTGGACGTTTAATCACAGCTCAAATAAAAATGGTAAAGGCAGAAGGATTTCATCCAAGAAAATGGTCTAATAACAACAAAGAATTGTTAATTCACGTACCTAAAAGTGACATAGAAGGCAGATTGTGTCCCATAAATATCGATGATACAGTAAAAACTGAACCCAAAACTGGAAATATTTGAGTTCAAGATTAGATCATTAAAATAAATCCCAGAGCCAACAACATGAATCAAAACTGCATAGCCAAATTTGCTTAATTGTTCGACCCACAAGGATAATTTGCACTAATAGCGGCAAAAATCATATTCACTCATATCCAGTCACAACCCTACAGATGTAGACCACATAGAAATGATTGTTTGACAATTTAGAATCAATCAACTTTGGTGGGAAGAACACTTGATCCAACTGAAGAACCAGCAAATGAAGTGCAGTAACATTCAAAGTTTGGAATTTTCTGCAGATATACCAAATCTCTGGAAACCTCAATCAAAACTAACAGCTATGTTATGGTACAACATGGCATTTCATCCTGCCTTGTAGTCCCCATCTTGGTGAAATTTAAGAATCTGGCATCAAACGAACCAAACACCATTTAAAAAACGTCATCACCGATGATTGACACAAGATTGACGTATGAAGAATTTAGCACTGTCCTTCCACAAATTGCGGCATACCCAAAAATTGGACGGTTATGATGTCCTAAAACTAGGTCACTTTTTAATTGGGATACAACTAATATCATCAAAATCTTTTGTAGTCTCTCCAATTGGGTTCACTTTTAGAAAGAGTTGTAGCTTTTAGTGTAGCTGGTGAGCCACTATATCACACCATATGCTAATCGCAATTGCCACTAGCTCAATAATAAATAACGCATAAACTAAACTCAACATATAATCTGGGACACCCTTTACAAACTACATTCAAATATATAACTCGATAAGACTTCTAAATTATGGAGGAGGTTGAATCCAAAAAAAGAATGTTGTAACTGGCATAATACAAGAATAATAATAAACTAGAGAGATAGGTCTTGAAAGATATGTTGTTATTTTTTTTTTTTTTTTTATCTTATGCTATTTGTGTTGTTGCAATTTTGCCATAAAAATTATGTACAAGCCAATGAGCACACACACACATTAATTATATTTTCAAATCACGTTCAATTTTGTGATATGTTTTATTAATTTTAGTATATAAATAAAATAGAATATATGTTATTTAATTTATATTTAATTGTTATGAATTGATTTTTTATTTAATTCTCGTATAAATAAAAAAATAAAAAAATTTTTAACTTTAAAATCAAATTCACCAAAGATAGAATTTAAGATACATATTTGTTGTTGTTATTGTTATTATTTATAAGGTAATAAACTGTTGCCAGTTTATCAATTGAATAAATTGTCCATATATGATTTGTTGTATTGATATCAATTCTTTAGTGCTTACATTGTTTTAGGTGGTAGGTATACCATTATGGTGCAAAGTTACTCTTTAATTTTTCATCTATTTGAATTCCGATGGGCTATGTTTATTTTTCAAATTATGTAATATTTACATAGTATATACTAGGTTTTCAATTTTTTATAAAATCAAAAACGGGTTTTATTTGTTTACCTCAATTGTCCAAATTCCAAATATCAGACGCTATTGGCATCCGAAACTTGGAAACGTAATGATACAAGAAACCATTCCATTGATTCATTTGAAAAAATTAAGCAGTATCTCAAAATACGTCCAATATTTAATGGCTTGGTTAAAAATTTCAATAAAATACCTTTAGAAGAAAGCCTCGCGGTGGACGAACAAATGTGTTCAACCAAATTTAGATGCTATATGAAACAATATATGCCAAACAAACCGCATAAATTGCGGTTTAAATTGTTTGTTTTATGTAGAACTAAAGGCTTCGTATAAAACAGAGATATACACCGGCCAGGAAAGCGATGATTACAATCGGCCGTATACGGAAATTAATCTTGGACTGCTTCAAACGTTGTGATACGTATGTGCAGGGTAATTCCATCAAAAAGTAATTATAAAGTGTTTTTCGACTACTACTACACTTCAGTCCCATTATTGGTGGAGTTAGCAAAACGTGGAATCCATAGTTTGGGAACAGTAAGAAAAAATCGACTTCCAAATTGCAAACTCCCATACGACAAATATTGGAAAGCCCAACCACGAGGCTCAGCTGTTGAACTTGTTGCTTCTGTGGATGACTTAGACATAGCTGTTATTCAATGGAAAGACACAAGGTTAGTGACCTTAGTGTTAACATTTGTAGGAAAAACCCCGTTCAAACATCGAGCCCCAAAGTAAAAAATGCCGGAAGTATAACCTTCGAATGTCCGTCAATCATCAAAGAATATAATAAATTTATGGGTGGTGTAGACTTGTTAGATTCAAATTTGAGCCGATACAAAATCAAAATACGTTCACGGAACTGGTATATGAGAGTTTTTTACCATTTACTCGACGGCAGCAAATTCATGGATCCTATACAAGTAGAATATTATATACTAATTTTCAAAATAATTCTCTAATTTTTACTTATTTAAATTTAGGCGAGTAGAACAACAAAAAGGGACAAAAAAATTCGATATTCTTAGGCTTCTTGATTTCAAACTGGAAGTAGCAGAAGTTCTATGTAAGTTTGAGGAACCTCTACGAGTAGGACGCCATTCAAAACAGCTAAATGAAAATATTGAAATGAAACGTAAAAAAACTACTTCTGCACTACTACCACCAAAAGAAATTCGACTTGATAATCTCGGCCACTTTTCTGAATGGACAGGTAAACGGTTGTCGTGCAAATATCCAAAATGTAATATACTGTCTTACACTAAATGTATAAAATGAAACGTATCTTTATGCAATAATAAGGAGCGAAACTGCTTCCGAGATTTTCATTTTTGATCTACTGAGACTAAAACAAAAAATTTACTGAAATATTTAACTACAAATAATTTTCAAAGTTCCTTGTAATTCTTTTGAATTATCTATATTTCATATTTGTTTATTTTTATTATTATTTTATTTTATTTATTTGTTTAAATATAATGGAAATACATATATTTTCAAAATGTGATATGAAATAAAACTGACTAATAATATTAAGATTTAGAATTTTTTTGTTGTCATGCATGCATGCCGTATCGTGATTTGAAGGAAAGGCATGCATGATTTGAAGGAAAAACATCGTTTTTCCTGGAAAATATTTATTTTTCATGACGATAAATTAGTTTCATTTTGAAGATTACAAATCCAATCCAAAAATAATTTTTGTTTTATAAAATATGTGGTCATGCAATAAAGGGTTAAAAACACCACGATTCTGATTTCGATCCTCACCGATGTCCCTCAACGCCAAGACAAATTGTCTATAAAATCGTTTGTTTGGCTGACCACCTACAGATCACTAATTGTAAAAATATGGTTAGAAAGATTTTGTAAAAGATCTCAGAATGGGTCGAGTATGGTCTGTAATGGTGTTGATTTATTAAAGTGTCAGTTTATGAGTAGATGCTCTTAAAAATTATGACTAATGAATCATTATTGAATTCTTCACCAGTTTTACTAATTTGCAGAGCTGGTGTGTGCTCGTACAATTCAATTTAAGCTCTGATTTCAATGGAGGTATGTCATTTGATATTTCACGCTACTAGACGAGTGATGACTCCAAAAGCAACACATTTTCTTAGATTTCACCAACTTTTCTCAATTGTCGATGGAAGATGGTTATCCCAGTCAAGACGTTAGGGTAGCCAAAGTTGTTAATACGAAATTTTACTTTGCACTTTTGTAGGAAATAATCATCCCAGAGGATCAAATAATCTAGCAGCTTCTGATAAAACAGAACGTTTAGTTGTGATCTTGTACTCGTCCAGGTAGACTTTCCTCCTTTGAATTCCAATTCAATACTAGCATTTTAATTCCAATTTACTGATCATCAAATATGTACCAGTTTTTTGTACTTTGGTTCTCCTGAAATATGGTTTTCATAAGCTTTACCGAATTAGACATCCATTTTGTATGGTTAAAGCAACTTTATTTGCATAAGGCGTTAGTTTAGCTCTACATTTTGATAGCTTCATTAATATTATTTCATAATTGGTGCACCTTACTGGTAATTTCTTCCTTGATTAGCGATATTTTGAAGAACAGCTCGAATGGCAAGATATGATGCTGGTTTAGATCCATAAGTAACGGTATTAGTTGGAAAATCAGAAAAGGGGTCAGATGAGTTTTACTCCAAACTGTTCTTTTTAATCTCTTTCCAAGTTGTGAACCCATACTTTCCGTAACATTTCCTACAAAATATAGGCTAAGTTTTGTTGAAGGTGTAGGCCAGATAACAGGCTTTTTCATCTACACTCTAAAAATTTTCTTCTAAAACGCAAAAACTTGTTCTTGCTGAAGCGTCGAAAACAACTCTTAACTTAGTGGTACTATTATAGTTAAATTAACGACCGTATGGTGAGAAAGGTAACATTGGTTGGTCCATTTAAAGTTCATCTCAGCTTCAGAATTTCTCAAAATAATGATGAATATCAGAACAATAGTAAAGCAGATGGATATGTGTGTTGTGGCTGAACACTTATGATCCTCTTGTAAGGAGAGCTTACACTTTTAGATTGCGTAAGCACTTTATACATAGTTTGTTTACTCTGATGAATTCTTCTCTAGCGCATCATTGCTCCTGGACCTAATGATCTACTGATCTATGCAGAAGCTAAAACTTTCTGATTGATCACTCACGGATCAATTTCCTGATCCCAGTAGACTAATACTAAAGCTAGTCAGTAAGATTTTGACAACCCATATCGATGTTGGTGAGAGTAACTTTTAAGTTACCTACTTATTGTATTCTTTGACCTAGCCTGGTCTGCCATAATTGAGTCAACATTTTTTATCATTAGATACATACTCTGAGTTTTGGATGATTCCATTGGATAAATCTATATTTTCATTTTGTGTAAGTTTTTTTTTTTTTTTTTTTGGTTTCTGAACTCTGCAATCTGTTCTGGGGCCGAAGCTCTCCCAACTCTTTCGCAGTTAATTTTTAACGTCCTACCTTACGCCGCCACCAGCCAAATTGAGGACGCACGAATGCAGGTTCGATTTTAAATCCATCTGCACATTGCATTGCTCCAGCCAGCCTGCACTGACATGGACGATTGTTCGGCCCATGGATTCTGCACTCCAACAGAGGGTCACAGTTGTGTTCATCGTCATCACCGATCGAAATCAGGTGATAAAAAATCCCTTTTGCAACCCTCCCCCGTTTGGATTCGAACCCGGTACCCCCCGTCCCAAACACCGCAGCTTTAACCACTGCGCCAATTGCTCGGTATTTTGTGTAAGTTTAAAACATCTTTTGATAAATTTAAATTTTTGAATGATTTACTTATTTAGTAATTTGTCAGGTATTGTCTGGTGATATTCTGGCTTATGATCGTATTGAAACGGAGTATTTTGACAAACAAAAACACGTGTACTTAGAAAATAAAAATAAATCGGCTTAAGAATTTTAAGATTGGAATGTAAATTTCAAATAACTCAAATAACTTACAATAGTCATGTTTTTAGAAGCAGTGGTAAGCAGAGAGATTAACGGAAATTTAAATCGATTTTACTATTTCAGAGAGCAAACAATAAGAAGGAAAAATAACAAGTTTTTTTCCAGTGAAGAAGGGCTTCTTCAAAGATCTTAAAAGGGACCATCTTAAACTTGCAAGAGTATCGGATCCTTATCGATTAAACACTAATCTTCAATTTTGTATACCATTTGGGCTCAAGGTCCTGCCTAATCCTTTTGAAGTGTATAGTTCTTCATAATTTTTGCAGTCATACTATATAGCTGATTCTAGGTTCATTACCACAGATATAAACAGCTTAGATCTTTTGTTGCCAAAGCTCGAACATTTAAAAAAAAAACATGATCTTTATTCTGATGCAAATAGAAATCTACACCTCTATTTGACCTATTTGTTCATATATTCACTGAAGGGATAATCTGATGAATCTAATGTTCTTTCGTAGAATTATCCTATCGCACCTTACTTTTGCATCTCAGTCGCCTAAATAATGCTCCATCCATAACAATAGATGTAACCACTTTACTAAGTAATAACCTGTGACTCTGCAAAGGACCTTCCACGTTCGGCCGTATTCGTGATTAAGCTTCATTTACTCTCCCAGAATGCTCACACATAGTGCTCAAACGAGCTTTTAATGATAGTCTATTATAGATCATCACTCCCACGTTCTTAATAAAAGGTTTAGACACAATCTGCAACCAGATTGAGAGCTATTCCACTTCATAGGGAATTATTCTTCCTCTAGGCCAGTATTTTAAACACCACAAAAAACCGCTTCAGATATGCACGAACCGCAGTTGCACCCGCTACATTAAGATCCATTGATACTGTTGGAATTACTTCTTCTTCGCTTCATTAATGATTCTGACATAATCAGGCTGTTGTGGAAATAACGTAAGGAGACATTATTTTCCAACAGTTTTAGCTCGATGGGCTTGCATTGAATGAACCTTTAAACCACGTCATAATTGTTCTATATTTTTTACTCCAAGGATTCCGGTCTACTTTTTCATACAATTTTTTAAAGCGTCGCTGTTTGCTCAATGAAACACTTGACAGTATACTCAAGTGAGAGAAGCATAATATTGGTTCCGTAGCTCGTATTTTGTTTCGGACTTGTTCATTGAAATGAGCATTTAGCATGGAGGCATATTTTACATTGCTTGCTTTTTTCTTGGTCCACCAGTATACTGAAATCTTCCAGCTACCTTTTGATCTACATTGATTTACTGCATCAAAAGCCATTGTAATGCAATTTGTCACCTGATTTTCTGCAGCTCCTAACTAAACTCTATCTCCCATCATAAAAAGTAAAAGGTTTTCGCCAAACGGTTTAGGTTTCCAGCCAAAGGTTAAATTTACGTTTTTCTTCGGAACATTCTTAGTTGTATTCAATCAGGCAAGACGTACACAATGGCTTGGTGATCGCAGTGTGTGTAAAGATCATGTACTGCCCAGCATAACACTTTAATTAGAGCTTGCACTACCAATACAAAATGTGGAGGTGTTATTAAAATGCAGCATTACCTCTGAAAGTAAATAAAATGATTCCATGACCTTTACCTCTTTTATTAATAACTCAGTTTTCTCATATAAATAGCTTTATAACTAGAAGAAATTGTTCCTATTCTTCACATATTTGAAAATTTTTATTTCCCATCTACCTGCTGTAAGGGGTTTCCTCTATTCACCATCATAGGATACGCCTGAAGAGAGACTTCCATATCCACAAGGTGTAATATTTAAATTTGTTAAGATATATCATATATCTGAGTGTCAGAGGTGCCTAAATCTTAACCATTGTGGCAATCACCTAAGCAAATTTGGCAAACGGACATTCCTTAACCAATTTGTTTTGATTGAAATGTATCTGTCGACGCGCACCGTCCTTTTTTGGAGGTAAAGTGTTCTATGGACCCTGTGCATGTACCACGGCAGTATATTGCCAATTAATGAATTTATAAATTTCATATTTCACAATCAGTTTGTTGATTACTTTCACTCCACCATTTCACTTCTATTGCGGTAGTTTCAATATTTCTTAAAAAAATAAAAAATTAAATTCTCATGAGGTGAAAGGACAAACAAAGTTGTGTACTTTTTGAACAGCAGTGATAGTGAGTGGTGTACACTACTTAAACATGTTTTGTGTGTGTGTTTCTGTTGTGTTTTTAATGGTTCGCGTAAAACATGTTTTTTATGTTCTTCCAACATATTTGGTGTATTTTTTTTTATTTTTATTTTATTTTTTAATGTCGCGGTCGGATTACTTTTTTTTTCTGCTTGTTTGCTGTATAGTGTTGCCATAATTCTCAATCTTATAACATTTATGAGCATATGAATTTTTTTATGTAATTTTTTTTTCTCATCTAAAATGTCACTCAAGTCATGATGTTTTAACGATCATAATTTTTATTTTTTGTGTATGCAGTTTTGTATTACCGTATGTTGTACACTTTTTTTGTTTGTTTTGTTTTATTAAAGAAGTTTTGTGGTTATTTTGATTTGTTGTTGGTAGTAAAGTATACCGAGTGACCAAAAAGCTTTGAGATGGCAAAATTATCCCAGGGAATCATAAAAACCAATCTAAACCCATTATAAATAGAACAAATGATATTTGAAAATCTTAATATTTTTCACATATTTGAAAAAAAATTTAAGGCTAAAGAATGTAGAATATTAGCTTTTATTTTCTTCTCATTCAAAAAAATTTTGTTAGTAAATTAAAAAGTTTCCAAAGTTCTCAAAAACTTATGATGACTAGCCTATCAACATTGGGAATATTTGGGCCAATTAAAAAATTTCCAAATTCTGAAAACCTTATAATGGTCAGTTTTTCCAAATTGGGAATGTTTAAGCAAATAAAAAAGTGTCCAAAATACTTAAAAACTCATGATGGTGCTCGTATCAAAATTGAGAAATATTTAGGAAAATCGAAAAGTTTCCAAAATTCTCAAAATTCATGAAGATTAGCCTGTCAAAATAAGGAAATATTTAGAAAAATTAAAACCTTTCAAAATTCTCAAAATTTAATAATAAAATCTCATCTCGGTATAACAAAATTTTGAAATAAATAAGCAAACTAAAAAGTTTACAAAATTTTCCATATCAACTGATGGTTAGGCTATCTAGATTCGGAAATATTTAGGCATTTTAAAAAGTTTCTAAAATTTTCAAAATCTCACGATGGTTAGCCTTTCAAAATTGGGAATATTTAGGCCAATTAAAAAGTTTCCAAAATTCTCAAAATCTTTTGATGGTTAGTCTATCAAAATTGGAAAATATTTATAAAAATTCAAAAATTTTCAAAATTCTCAAAAATTCATGATGGTAAGATTATCAAAATTGGGAATTATTTAAGCAAATCACAAAATTTACAAAATTCGTAAAAATTCCTGATGGTCTATCAAAATTGGGAGATATTTTAAAAAATTACTTAAAAACTCATGATGGTCTATCAAAATTAGGAAATATTTAGCCAAATCTAAAAATTTTCAAAATTCTCAAAAATGCATGATGGTTTTAGTCTATAAAAATTGCGAAATATTTAGGCAAATAGAAAATATTTGAAAATTCAAGTCTATAGAAATTGGGAAATATTTAGGCAAATTAAAAATTTACAAAATTCTCAAAATTCATGAAGGTTAGCCTGTCAAAATTGGGGAATATTTAGACAAATTAAAAAAATTTCGTAATTCTCAAAAACTCTTGATGGTAATATTATCAAAATTGATTAATATTTAGGCAAATCAAAAAACTTTCAAAATTCATAAAAATTCTAGATGGTTAACCTATTAAAATTGAGAAATATTTAGGCAAATCAAAAAATGTTCAAAATTTTCATAATTCTCAAGACTTCATGATGGTTAGTCTATCAAAATTAGGAAATATTTAGGCCAATTAAAAAGTTTCCAAAATTCTCAAAATCTTTTGATGGTTAGTCTATCAAAATTGGAAAATATTTATAAAAATTAAAAAGTTTTCAAAATTCTCAAAAATTCATGATGGTAAGATTATCAAAATTGGGAATTATTTAGGCAAATCACAAAATTTACGAAATTCGTAAAAATTCCTGGATTAGGAAATATTTAGGCAAATATAAAAATTGGTTTTAAAAATTTGAAAATGGTTCTATTCTATCAAAATTGCGAAATATTTAGGCAAATAGAAAATATTCGAAAATTCTAGCCTATAGAAATTGGGAAATATTTAGCAAAATATAAATTTACAAAATTCTCAAAATTCATGAAGGCTACCTTGTCAAAATTGGGAAATATTTAGAAAAATTAAAAAAATTTCGAAATTCGCAAAAATTCATGATGGTAAGATTATCAAAATTGAGAAATATTTAAGCAAACCACAAAATTTACAAAATTCGCTAAAATTCATTATAATGAACCTATCAAAATTGGAAAATATTTCAGAAAATTAAAAATTTTAAAAAATTCTTAAAATTTAATGATGAAATCTCTTCTCGGAATCTCAAAATTTGGAAATAAATAAGCAAATTAAAAAGTTTTCAAATTTCTTCAAATCGTCTCATGGTTAGCCTATCTAGATTCGGAAATATTTAGGAAAATCAAAAATTTTGCAAAATTCTCAAAAACTCATGATGGGTTCGTTAGTCAATCAAAATTGGGAAATATTTAGAAAAAATAAAAAGATTCCAAAATCCTCAAAATTTCATAATGGTTAGCCTTTCAAAATTGAGAGTGTTTAGGCGAATAAAAAAAATTTCAAAAACTCTAGATAAGTTTTTCATCAAAATTACGAAATATGTAGGCAAATTGAAAAATTTCCAAAATTCTCAAAAACTCTTGATGGTAAGATTATCAAAATTGGGAATTATTTAGGCAAATCACAAAATTTACGAAATTCGTAAAAATTCCTGGATTAGGAAATATTTAGGCAAATATAAAAATTGGTTTTAAAAATTTGAAAATGGTTCTATTCTATCAAAATTGCGAAATATTTAGGCAAATAGAAAATATTCGAAAATTCTAGCCTATAGAAATTGGGAAATATTTAGCAAAATATAAATTTACAAAATTCTCAAAATTCATGAAGGCTACCTTGTCAAAATTGGGAAATATTTAGAAAAATTAAAAAAATTTCGAAATTCGCAAAAATTCATGATGGTAAGATTATCAAAATTGAGAAATATTTAAGCAAATCACAAAATTTACAAAATTCGCTAAAATTCATTATAATGAACCTATCAAAATTGGAAAATATTTCAGAAAATTAAAAATTTTAAAAAATTCTTAAAATTTAATTATGAAACCTCTTCTCGGAATCTCAAAATTTAGAAATAAATAAGCAAATTAAAAATTTTCCAAATTTCTTTAAATCGTCTCATGGTAAGCCTATCTAGATTCGAATTTTAGGCAAATAAAAAATTATCAAAATTTTGAAAATTTTCAAAATTTTCTAAATTTTCAAAATTTTAAAAATTTTCAAAATTTTAAAAAATTCATGATGGTTTAGTTAGTCAATCAAAATTGGAAAATATTTAGAAAAAATTAAAGTTTCCAAAATTCTTAAAATCTCATGATTGTTAGCCTTGGGAGTGTTTAGGCGAATCAAAAATTTTCAAAAAATTTCAAAAACTCATGATGAGTTTTTATCTAAATTAGGAATATGTAGGCAAATTGAAAAATTTTCAAAATTCTCAAAAACTCTTGATGGTTAGTCTATTAAATTTTGGGAAATATTTTGGCAACAAGTTCAAAGTTTTGAGACCGTGAAATATTCAAAATTCTTTTGCATAGTTTAGGCCAATTGGGCAGTCCTTCTTTAGGATGAGGTAAGCCGAATGTAAGTTTGGATATTTCAGTACACATACCAATCTATTATTTGTATGTATTAAGGTAAGGCTTGCACAAAGAGAAAATTTAAAGAGTAAATTGTGTTCCGGGCGCAGAATAGGTTGCAAACAAAATTGGAAAAACACGTTGCCAGAAAGACTTTCAAAAATTTTGTGAAGGTCAAACAACAGAAACTCAAAGGTATCGAACGCATTTTATGCGACTATTTAAAGTGTTTGCTTTAACCAATTACTCATATCTGCAACAATATTTGACGGTTGCATATCTTTTAGGGCACCTCTATCCGCCAAACATGTTACATGATTTTTTGTTTTTGTTTTGTTTTTAAATTAGTCATTATTCTCACACGCCTGATAATTATAATTGTCATTTGGACGCGGAGGATTACACAAAAAAATAAAAATAAAAAAATTATTTGCTCGATACATGTGAGTTGGAAAAGTTTTTTGTTGTTGTTGTATTTTGTTGCTTTCTTATACGGAAATGATTGCAGCATAGAAAAGAGCATAAAAAATATTTCAGACGAGTAATAAAAAAAAAATTGCAAATAAGCAAAGTTATCAACAAAAAAATATGAAATAGGCGTTCATCTGTGGGAGGTTTGCATTGATAATTAGCCAAGTCATTAGTGATGTATATCTTACGTGTATTTTTCTATAACCTGTATCGAGGTGATTTTCGAAAACACTTGATTTTTTTTTATGTTCATCGACGATAAAAAAAATTATTTATTACGATCGCATGACAAATAGCATTATTTATAGTAGATGAAATAGTTATCGTATTGTAGACTTTACATATCCGGCCATCAAACGGTTGTTTTTATTTAATTGATGGTGCATTTTCTTGAAAATGTAACATTGTATCACTATTATGGTTTAAAGTAATTGTAAATGTTGTATACCCACCCAGGAGATGGAGGAGGCACACTTGTTGTGGTGGAAGGAGTTTTAGTATGACAGCACTACATGAAAATTCTTTATGAGGTATAGTATGGAAAAGCAAATAGTACAGGTTTGCCTAAGCCTTAAGAAATGAGATCGATCCAAATGCAAAAACTATCGCGGGGTAATTTTTCTTTGTGTGGCACGATTATTGGATTGCTGCATTTTAGCTGGTTCTGTCCTGAATGTATGATCTACTTGAAATAATTGGATTCTAATTTACTCATTTCTCCTAATAAAATTCCACACGGAGGTGATATTTTCAACAAGGTAGTTCGATCATTGGGTAAGGCACCCAATGGAGCTAATAAACGAGTTACACGATCGCAATCCAAAATGTATCCTAAAAATCACACAACAGATTTTAACCTTCTGAAACTTTCTAGTGGATTAATACCGGAATCGACTGTAATATTTTTTTCGATTTAAAATCTGATTCAGAAGTATATTTTATTGACACGATCCTCAATTTTAGCCTTAATCACATTAACAACATTCCTTATCAGGATATTTCCCATATAATGATCTTATCCTCTCCAATGAAATTCTTAATTGATTGATTAATTGATTAGAATGTATGGCCAAGGAGAAACCAGGAACTCTCGAAATGACGAGCATTACCGTACATCCGTGTTACATATAACAAAACCGATGGAGTGGGTAGGAATGTTAGTTATGACAGACTCATTAGCACAAGACAATCACGTTATGTAATAAACTTTTTTTTAAAGATTACAGTTGAATGGTAGCACACTGGAGCGGCTGATAAGATAAGACAGAATACAAAAAACCGAATGCAGAGCAGTTCAAAATACGATGTATGTCGATATAATTATAAATTCAAAATTCAAAATTTTTAATTGACACGAGGGCAGACAGTCATTCCGTAAAAATGTTTGCAATATTCACCATTAACAATGACCAGCAAATTGTTTGCAGTGAATGGCTTTTCAGTACAAACTTTCAGCAAAATAATTTTAAAATTAGACTTTGGACTTCGACGTGAAATTAGATAAGAATTTTTAATTGCAAATGTATCCATACCATTGATAGGCGCGGATTTTTTAAAACATATAAGTCTAGTAACTTCTTTAAATGTCAACGGTACAATTTTGAGCGAACTAAACCCTAGATTATCATTTATAGACAAATTATCACTACATTCTCAAATTAAAAATTTTCTAGTAAATTTTCCCGAAATTACGCATAATGGTCTCAGTTCCAAAATTATCAAGCATATCATCACTCATCGGTTAGAAACCAACATCATCTAAAACGTTTAGCTCCAGATAAATTACGTTTAGCTAAAGAAGAGTTTGAACATATGATGGCGCAGGGCATACGACGACCCATCAACCTGGCCTAGTCGTTTAGTGTTGAAGAAAAATAGAACCTGAAGACCTTGTGGGGATTATTGATCATTAAATAACCTTACAATTCTAGACAGATATCCAATTCCACACCTTCAAAATTTTTCATTCCAACTCGAAGGTTGTAACATTTTTTCAAAATTAGACCTTGTCCAGGCCTACCATCAAATTTCCATTAAACCGATGGACATACCTAAGAGAGCAATGACTACTCATTTTGGTCTACTTCCTTTTTTAATTTACAAAAATTAAATTTCAAAATGTAGCACAGACTTTTCAACGTCTAATGCATTCAGTAGTTTTGGGATTAACATTTTGTTGTTTATTTGGACGACGTTTTAGTTGCTTTGAAATCAATGAACGAACATTTAGACCACCTCAAAATTATCTTTCAAAATAACTTGGACAAATGCGTATTCGCGAAAACGTAAATTTTATTTTAGAACACAAGGTCACTGGACAAGGTATTCCAAATCAAAACCACAACCAAATTATTAAAAATTTAATAATTTTTGCGATTTGTTCCCCACGCAGCAAAGAGTCTCAACGCCTTTCTAAAAGGTTACAAAAAAATCGTAAGAAAAAAATGAAATGGTCAGAGGAATCTATACTTGCTTTTGTTTCATGTAAGAAAAAACTCTGTGACGCTACATTACTGATAGACCCATATCCATCCTCATGGCTCACCATCATTGTTGATGTCTTAGATTCTGCACTTAGGACTGTGGTTCAGCAGTTCGTTTCTGACGTTCGACAACCACTCGGTTTTTAGTTTCGGAATAGTGCTTATGACAGGGAGTTTCTTACAGATTATTATGACATTAAGCATTTTAAATATTTATTGAAGGGTCGTGGGTTCACCTTGTTCACCGATCATAAACTCTGGATTTAAGCATTCAAAAAAAAAAGAAACAAACATCTACGCGGCAATCCAGACATCTAGATTTTATTGTGCAGCTTACCACCGATATCCAGCACATCTCCGGCATAAATAACGTCGTTGCAAATATACCCTGCCACGTATGAATCAAATTTCTATTCTTGAAATTATTGATTAATCAAAGATAGCAGATGCTCAGACCAATGATGGCGAACTTCGAGTTCTTCTAGGTGACAACCTAAATACTAATTTACAATTTGTACAAATCCCCATTTTCAAATCATAACCAAATCAATATATTGAGACGTATCAACCGGTATACAAAGTTTATTCCAACATCTTTTCGGAAATCTGCTTGTTGAATCTGTTCACAATTTGTCACACCTAGGTGTTAAAGCATCCTGTCAAACTAAAAATGTCATTTGGCCTTCTATTAAAAGTAATATGTTACCAGAAATACAACTTGGAATTATTGGTCCCCTTCCAATTTCCGGAAACAACCAATATTGTGTAACGTTAATAGATCGTTTTTTGTATTGGGCTGAGGCGGTTCCAGTCCAGGATGTATTTCTGCCACGGTCGCATTTGCAATGAATTCATTATTACAGACCAACGAGCACAATTTGAATCACAGCTATTTTCAGAGTAATCAAAATTACTAGGTTTCAAACACAGGCACACTACAAACAATTCAAAATGCCTGATAGAAAGAAGACATCGAACTATCAAAACCGCTTTCATGGGCGACAATTGACCCGATTGGTCAAATATTCTACCACTATAGTTTTGTTGAATTTTTGTACAACTTATGAAGAATTTTGAACCACACCACCAAAGATTGTATATGGATGCCCTCTACGAATATACCCGATCAATTTTTACAAAAAATTTCAGACAATAAAATTTTTCAAAATGATTTCTAATAAATTTAAAAAAACATTTTGAGAAAATACGACAAACGCCGGCTTCGAGACCATTGACAAAACTTTCGAACAATTTATCTTCCACAACACACGTATTTTTACAAACAGAAGCCTTACGGAGAGCTTAGAACCACCATACAATCATATACAGACCTTTTTAAAGTAATACAAAGAAACGAGAAATTATTTGACATAGAAATTAAGGGCAAATCGGTTAAAGTCTCTATTGACAGCTTAGAACCATACCATTCCAAAAATTTAAACGATATTCCAACTAATAATCTAGAACACGTACTAAACACCACTTCACTAGACAATAACAAAACAGTCACAACTCGGAAAGTCTCTTTCGATTTTGATTCTAAGTTTCCTGATTTGACACAACCGACCTTCACTTAGACAGGACGTATCAAAAAGTAATTTTTAAACGTCAAAAAATGTTCTACACTATAAAAAAAATCCCTAAAAACAAAATCTATTAATAGGATAATTTCTCCAAGCCACCTTATGTTTACGTCGATCGTATCCAAACTCCCAAAAAACAAAAAAGATCCAATTGTGGACTGTATATTGTACAACTTTTTTATTTATTTCCTATTTAGATGATGATTTTTGTTTGTTGTTTAGTTTGTATGTAATCCCAATGAACGTCCAATTTTTCTCCTTTTTTCAATTAATGCATGGACAGAATCTGTGTATGTCCTTTTTGGAGATATTTATGGGAAATATCAACATTTACAACTTTACAGTCTACGTAATAAATTGTATTAGTTTTTGCCTGAAATTTACAATTAATTAATTTATTACAATTAATATTAATTAACAATTAAATTTTTAAAAAGTTGATTAAACATTAAAATCAATTGAATTAACCGTTTTATGTCCAATACGTCATGTAATTGCCCAAAATCTAAGTTAATTACACTTTATTTGAAACCAAACTTTAAAATTAGTATAAATTAGATTTTAAAAAATTGGTTTTTTAATTGAATAAGTATCGTTCCACTAGTTCGTGTTCCACTAGTTCGTGTTCCGAATATAGTTCTTAAATCGATGTTAGGAGATAAATCCCATTTATCTATTGGTAGTTTAAATGATCAAAGTCTATTTTCCCAAATATTGAAAAAATACGTCACATTTTTAATGGTGCATCAGTAGATATACTTTGTTTCACTGAAACTTTTCTTAATCCTAATATTCCTAGTTTGGCTTTGGCTATTGAGGGTTTTAATCAGAAAATACAGGACGGTATCTCCCCTAATTACGGCGGCGTTTGTATGTATGTAGGTGAGCATAATAAGGCTAGATTAGTGAGTGTATTATCTTCTATTTAAGATTTGTTGGTCTCCGATTTAGAGTTTATTTTTGTCAATGTTTTCGTAAACGGACGTAAGATCTTATTCGGTACGGTCTACAATCCTCCAAAAACTAGTAAGGGGTCGTATGCTCAATTTAAAAAATTCCTTTGTAGATATAGAAACTTTGTTTAGTTATTTCTCTTGTAGGTTCGATGAAATATATATAGAGCGGGTGATTTTAATTTCGATATCCTCCAAAATTCCACATTTTCTAGAGATTTTTGTTTTTTTTTTAAGTAGTCTTAATTTATCCGTTTTTAACACTGTTGCACCAACTTTCTGTTGTCCAACCGCTAGTGGTATTTCTTATTCTCTTATTGACCATATTGTTTCCTTTAGTAATAGCCATATTTGTTTTTTCAATCAGTTGTCCCTCGGTATAAGCTCCCATCATGATCTTTTAGTTTTTTCTGTTAATTGTTATTCTCCACCAAAGCCTAGAAGCTTTAGCTTTAGGGATTATTCTAGGTTAGATGATACTTGTCTTTATATAGCTTGTACCTCGGTTCCTTGGGAGGATGTCTTTTCTGTTTGTTTTTCTACTAGACAAATCGAAATTTTCAACGCTTATCGTGATTTCCACCTTGGTGGTGACAAGGAAATTTCTAATGCTATTTGTGTTAGGATTAGCAAATATCGTTTATGGAAAAAGTATCCTAATTTGCAGTCCCACTTTGATTATAAGCAAGCGCGTAATAGGGTTGTATAGTTAATAAAGTTATCTAAATATACTTTGTTTAAAGATAAGATAGAAACCTTTCTCCCTCCCAAGGTCTTTTGGCGTAATGTTCGTAATTTGGGACTTGGTAGATTCAGGAGTATCATTCATGAGGTTTCAAACCAAATGAATTAAATAGCTTTTTAAACTCCAATCTGAACTCTGGTAATAATACAGTCGAATTACTGTCTGACGAGCACAGTTGGGCGTGTAAATTACAAAATGTAATTTACTGGGTTTTTTACATGTAAAATGTATGTAAAATGTAAACGATTATTTTATACATACTGTAAAATATAAATCAACTTTTTCATTACAATTATCGCCATCTGTTACCAAATCTCTTAATTAAAGAAAAATTGACTATATACTACAGTGTAGTGTATTTGTGTTTATTTATTGTGATATTTGTACATATGTATAAATGTAAAATAAAGTGCAACTTTCCTATGATAAGAAATATTTTGACAATGAAATCTTGACACCTGCTATCAATAAATGTAATTTGACGAACGCTTCGTTTTTCGTGAGAGGAGTTAGCATATGGAATTCCTTGAATGTAAGGTTAGTATAATGGTATTGCTGCAAACTTAGGTTATGAAAAACTATTAATTGTAATTAGAGTAAGACAAATTAAATTGAATTAATAAAATTCACTACAGTTCCACGCTTAAATTCGATAATCATATTCGCTACCCCTTTACTGCACTGGAAATACTGCAGAGAATTATTTTATTTATGATTAAACGTCAAATTGCAATTAGTTTTCCGCTACATATCGAAAGAAATATGCACTCTTAGAAATATTTTATTTTAGTTTATTCAAATGTAGCTAGATGGCACTATGTCACTAGTTGTTTATTTTGTCGAATATAAGAACTAGTTTAAGACGTAAACAGATGGCATTGTAGAAAGATGGGTGATTTTTATAGTCCCAATGTAGATAACTAAAAGTTGAAAATAATTATGATTAACCATTTAAATAAAATGTTTAATTGGATTTTCTAATGCAAGTTATTCTTATAAACAAATGCTTGTATCATTTATTCAATATTTTAAATTATTTCTGGACCGATTCTCGTTTTTTAAATATAATTTACATATTTTTGTAAAATACACATTTTTTTGTAATTTACGTTATTTACATGTAAAATGGAGAAAACGTGTTTTACATGTAAAACGCCCAACCCTGCTGACGAATCCTTTAATTCATTTTCGTTCTCAAACATTTCGCTTGATGAGTTACATTTCGCTATTTGGAAAGTTAAGTCGTAATCCTTTGGTTTGGATAATATCAGTTTAAAATGGGTAAAACGAGTTTTCCCTTTCGTTTCAAAGTACTTGTTACATATTTTTAATTTTATCCTTACGTCCTCTTCCTTTCCTGATCAGTGGAAGCTTAGTAAAATTATTAATATCCCAAAGATTAGCAATCCTTCTGAACTATCTCATTTTAGACCGATAAGTATGTTAAGTTCTCTTTCTAAAGGCTTTGAGATAGTTGTTAAGAATCAAATTCAGGTACACCTAAATAGCCATAGTTTAGTTAGCCGTATTCTGTGTTAACTGCGTTATTAAACGTATGTGACGATATTGGGTGTAATATGAGTAATAGGAAGTTGAGCTCTTTAACTTTGTTAGATCTTTCCAAGGCTTTCGATTCTATTAACCACGGTATTTTATTCAATAAGCTTATTTCTCAATTAAGATTTTCGTTTTCCGCCGCCAAATTAGTTCTCAATTACCTTTCTAATTGTTCTCATGCAGTTTATTTCGGTGATAGCTTATGTGATTTCCTTCCAGTTACTTCCGGTGTACCTTAGGGTTCAGTGCTGGGTCCCTTATTGTTTTCTATATATATTAATGACATAGAATCCTCTATTCACCATTGCTCTTTACATATTTTTACTGATGATGTCCAAATATATAGAAACAGTCGTTTAGATCAAGACTCTGTAGTTAGGAATATTTCTCTGATAAATGATGATTTATGTAGTTTAGTTGATTGGTCGATATTGAATGGGTTTAGATTAAATGCGAGTAAATCTCAGTCAATTACAATTTATAAGAAACCTCTTGATACTTCGTCCTTTCCCGGAATTTATCTAAGCGAAATTTATCTTATTCCGTTTTCAAATACTGTTAAAAATTTAGGGTTAGTTTTCAATAGTGGTCACCTGAGGTGACCACTTAGTTAATATTAGTAGAAGGGTGTTTGGCATGCTTAGTTGTTTGTACAAAGTGATAGGGTTTACGGATAGTCATTTTAAGAAAAGAATGTTTATGTCTTTTACTCTCCTTCAATTTATTTATGGTGATGTAGTTTTGTTTGGATTATTCAGGAGAATATGAGTATTCTCCAAAGATGTTTCAATGCTTGTACTAGGTTTATTTTTGATATTAGGAAATTCGATCATATTTCTCCTTATTTTAATTCTGTTTTAGGATGCAGTTACCTTTTTTGAACTTCGCGTTTGTCTTTTTATTTTCAAACTTCTTAAAACTAAGCAGCCATTTTATTTGTTTAGGAAGTTGTTGTTTAGTAGGTTCCGTTTGGCTAACTTACGGTTACTTCCACCAAAACATTTGTGTAGATCGTTAAACAAATCCTTTTTCGTTAGGGGAATTTCTCTCTAGAATTCAATTCCACTTGTAATTAAAAGTCTTGGTTCGTCCAAATTATTTAAGTCAACATTTTTAGAATGGCGTAGGTGATTGGCAATATGTATTTTTTTTTTTAAATTTTTATGTTACTTGTTATTTTATTATTATTATTATTATTATTATTATTACTTCATATCGTGTAGCGCATTTCATTATAAATGAGCTCTAGCTCAAAATGAGGTGTGCTTTACGGGGTGAGTTTGTTTTGAATAAATTTAAGAGGTATTAATGCCTAATGGAAGCAAATGTCAGTTTTGATGTTTATATATTTGCTTCCATATGTGCTTTTCCTCTTAAATCTAAATTCTAAATACAAATAAATAAATAAAATCTAACTTATATACACTTTATTTGAAACTTAACTTTAAAATTAATACAAATTAAATTTATTAAACATTACAAATCAATCAAATTAACCATTTTATGACCAATTCGTCATGTAATAACCGAAAATCTAAATTATTTACACTTTATTAGAAAAAAAAACTTTAAAATTAATATAAATTAGATTTTAAAAAATTGAATCAACATTACAAAACAATTGAATTAACCGTTTAATAACTATTATGTCGACTACCATACATTTTGTAACATTGATAACAAAATATTAGAAGATTTTTCAATCAGTGCTGGTGGGCGACATTATGATTCAACATTTTGCATAAATATTAATATCATTCATGGTTTTGTTGTAATAGCAGTATTCAAATTACATAGCACTTCACCGGTACAATAATAATATTTGCGGTCGATTTGCAATATTGATTTTCAATTTATATAATATAGTTTTAAAAAGATGTAATATTGTGGTCAAATCGAAATGATTGGGTCTTCATCAACTGATCAATAATATGCATTTGTTACTGTACAATTTACTATAAATATATAAATTCAAATAATATTTGTGGTTATGTTTTGTTGTTGGTAACGTATCTTTTCGTAATATGTCTGCTCAATTATACATATGAATTACAACATGATCGTCTAACAACTCAAGGTCAAATGAAGTACTTTGGTTTATTGAATATGTTTAACTCAAAAGTGACACATATTCTCTTCCTTAATTTTAAATTAAATTATAGAAAAATGGCATTCAGTCGTCGACGAGACTTCAGCCCGTGGATTATGCACTCTCAAAGGTAATTAAAATGAATTGCCCATTTTATCTAAGATAATGGCATCAATTAGTAAACGTCCATTCCTGATTTTATTACGGATTTTTTATTATCATATTTAAAATTACCTTCTGTCATTTTTATCATTAACTTCTATAAACTCGAACCAAAAAACTTTGCAACAAAATAGATGGAAAGTCGTCCATCTATTTTGTTGCAAAGTTTTTTGTTGCTTCCATTTTAATCAACTTTCAAGTCATTCAACTTGCTCCTTTATACGTTTTCAACCTAAATTCTTGTATGTAGTTTCAAACATTGGGTCGCAATTACGTTCTATCAAAAAAAAAAAAAAAGATTTATGACAGCTTTTTACTGATTGTTGAGGCATTCCTGCCAATAATTTGTCCCTTATTGTCATCAAATATCACAGTTTTAAATGATCAACGTAATTGAGAAATTTGAGCTCCAGCTTTTCCAAGTAGTCTAACATTTCTGTATATTTTAGTTTTTGAGGTTTTCTTAGGTTAGGTTAGGTTAGAATGGCTGCTAACGCACACTTAGACCGGTGACGGTCCATTGTGATACCAAAGGATTCTACTCCCCTTTCACCTTCATTGGAACCATTCAGGGCTACTTATGTAGCGTAAGATATCTCGCATATTGCAGTTCTCGAGATTCGTAAGGCCGTCGAAACAATACTTGCCCAGATGTTTGTACCTCTTGTAAGCCAGCACCGGGCATGAGCAGAGGAAGTGGCTCACAGTTTCTTCCTCCACCTCATCTATACAGCTTCTACAGAAGTCATTTGCCATTGACACAAGCCTCCTCGCATGCTTTCCGATGAGGCAGTGTCCTGTGAGCACCCCCACGACTATACTTAAGTCAGGTCTACGTAGGGATAGTAGTGTTTTGAACCGCTTCAAGTCCAGTTTCGGCCAGACTTACCACTCTACAGTGTATGTTATGGTTGTTATTCCACCTATTCTGTGCCGAGGCTATCGCCTCCTTTTTAAGCGCCATAAAAAACGCTGCTATAGACCTCCCAGATTTGCCCTTTCTGGTTTCAATTGGAGAGTTGTATCGTTCCTTGTAAGTTTGTCAGCCCTACAGTTCCTCAGAACGTCCGAGTGACCGGGTACCCAGACTATCTGGATATTGAGATGCTCAATCATCTCGTTAATAGATGAGCGTCATTTCCATGCCACCGGGGACGTCAGAGAAACTGATTCCAGTGACTTGATTGCCGCCCGACTGTCCACATATATTGTTATATCCCTTGTGGATATGACATTATGCATCAACCAAGTCAGCGCTTCCTCAATCGCTACCACCTCTGTCTGGTACACACTGCAGTGATCAGGAAGACGAACGGATATATTCACATTTAATTTGTCACAATAGACTCCAGCTCCGACCTTGTCGTTTAACTTGGAGCCGTCAGTGTAGAATTGTATACTTCCAGTTTCTCTCCAGAATTCCCTTGAGCAGATAAGGTTTTCTTAACATTTATTAAATGTTGCCACTATTCGGTGGTTGTAACAACTTTTTTTTGTTTTCTTTTATGTTAGTCCACTTCCCGTTTGCGGCGGAGAATCAAAAAAATTGATTTGGTGTTTCCTTTAGTTTATTTTTAGTCGGTGTGGTTTATACTACTTGTCCAACTCCTTTTCCTTCCTAATAACTGAATCAAATGAGTAGAAGTTGGATTAAAAGGGGAAAAACTGACTGCAGTCAACTCAGCTTATGGATTATAAAATAAGAGATATAATATTTCAATGAAATATTTTTATGCGTTAGTATTTTGCCCATCTGTTTGATTTTGAATGTTGTTATCAGCCATTGGCAATCACTGTGTATAATTTCATTTTAACCAGCACATCAAATTGCAATTTTTTGGACTGCCATCTAGATCTGTATGTTCCTGGTTGTAGTAGATTATTCCATCACCATTGTTGTTACTTGCAGAATCTTTATATTTTTTCAACAAGACTCAAACCCCTAATTTCCTTTGTCATATTTAGCTTCATGGAACTACCGTTAAGAATTACTTCGGCTTAGCTCAAACCGCTTACATATTTAATAATTAAAGTATCTGCTATATCGAAACGTTTGGTCGATAAGTTCAACGTCCTTTTTGCGAATTGTTTAATTGCATTTGACATTTGTTCACGGTTGCCGCACAGATCAAATTACGAATTTCGTTTCTAGTACACCCCATTTTTACGGCAGTAAAACAAAGTATGTCACATTAAAATAGCCCGCAATCTACAAAGAGCTGTGATTGTGTGTGTCACTAGTCAGAGGATTCACTTTAAACTCTTCTATATGGTTGTACTGGGATGAGCATAGGAGCGACAGATACGATCTTACAAAACCAGGTTCAGCACGACTATCATTTTCTTGAAACTTCCCCCTGACCCAAGCAACAGCACAATTTAGGAAATCTGCTGGCTATGTCTTACTATTCAACTTCCTGTATTGTCCCCATATAATTACTACTTCTGCGTCCAAATCACGTACTGTTTGCTGTGGGTCTCGCGCAGCTTTACAGTACTTAAGGTTTAGTTTGATTAACCTCATCTCTTTCGTTTCATTTGCAGTGCTTTCTGATATATTGGACACTTTAAACTACTAGCGGAATATGTGTTCTTTCTAATAGCTTTATCCCTGTAAAGATATCATTTCGGAACAATATGATCCTCTTCTCCACTCTTCAAACATAACTTTAATATATTCTTGCTGGTTTGATATAATGTATTCTTGGTGGTTTTATCTAGTACTCCGAATAATTCGTTAGCAATCGTACCTACAAAATCGAAAGGTGCTCTTCTTTTTCGGGTAATTTTGTTCCCGCCTGCAGTATTTAAAATTCCATTTTTTTCCTTTAATTCTTTGCAAAGAGATTTGAGAAACAGTAGCTTCACAGTATTAAAAAAGATCAGTCTGTGCTGGTTCCGTTTGAACATATGTTGCTTAGTTGACGAGCAACGTTCCCAAGGTAATATAGCTCTGCCCAATAGGAAGTGATATTATAGTAAGTTATTATCCTCCATTCTCCGTTGATTAGATTTCCTTGCCCGATGTAGCCCTGCCACTACTACTCCTATTGCGCAGATTATTGCGAGAGTATGAAGTAGCAGTTTGCACTTGGAGCTTGCTCTTGTCACTCGCTTTTGTTATTTGTGGTATCATTGGCTGCTGCTGCATCTGTTTTTTGTTTTGGCAAAGGTATCGGCTCGCATTGCCTATTATCTTCAATTGACAAGCGACTAATCTTAGTAATGGGCCTTTTGAGTAATCTTCCCTTGCTGGTTTTAACCGTTACAGTTCTAACCAAACCATCTTTACCACTGTGAACTTCATCGTCAGTTCTTCGTCTTGAATGAGTACAAGCTTTCCCTTTGCTATATTTGGCTCTTTTTCATCCCATTTACTCCGTTTCTGTAACAGTACTACGTATTCAGTTAGCCAGATCTTCCAGAATTATTGCGTTATTTTCTGCAAAAGTCTCCATTGTGTTAAATAGTTGATTTAGATGGGTTGGTTCTGGTACAATTCGGAGTGGTTCTCCTATCAGAAAATGTCCCGGTGTTAGTGTTGAAAAGTTAATTGGGGCTGATGATAGTGGAAGAAGCGGTCGCGAGTTTAGGCATGCTTCTACTTGATACAGAATTGTTGTTATCTCTTCAAATGTTAGATGTTGTTCTCCAATTATCCTGCGTAGGTGATGCTTTACGGACTTAACTGCCGCTTTCCATAGTCCACCCATGTGTGGTGCCCTTGGTGGTATAGAATGCCATTCGGTGCCATCCTTTGCAAGCTGTTCCGCTAGGTGTTCGGGTAGTTGTTTCAATGCAGTGATCAGATCGTTCTTCATAATTTTCAAAGCTTCTATAAAGTTGGAACCACAGAACAATGACCTCGACGTGCTACAAAGCGTTTAAACTCCTCAAATGAAGCAACCTGTCATTTAAATGCCTCAAATGACAGGTTGCTTACTACTTCTAAGTGAACGTTTATTGCAAAATAGACGAACACTGCTAAATAGCCTTTATAGCTTTTATTTTCTCGTCCTGGTGAATGTCGCAGGTGAAATGGCCCAGCGTAATCCACTCCTGTGTGTGTGTGAATGGTCTGGTTGGAGTAATTCTTGCTGCTGGAAGATCTCCCATTAACTGTTTCATAGACCGTGCTTGTTGTTTATACCAAATTATTTTGTTTGATGAAAGTTTTAACTGCTAACGGTCTCTTTATTATCCAATACTTTTGTCGGATAAAAGCTAGCGTAAGGGATTTGCTTCCGTGTAGTGTCATCTTATGTGCGTAGTCTATCAGAAGTGTTGTAAAATGACCCTTATAGGAAATTATTATTGGATGTTGGATGTCGCAACTAACCCTGGCATTAGACAGCCTTCCGCACACTCGCAATAATCCATCGTTGTCTGTTTTTGGACTAAGGGTTCGATGTTTTAACTCGCTTTGTTTTCCCAGCTGTTTATCTAATACTTCAAATGAAAACTGTTGTGTTAACTTTAAGGCTAACTTTAAGCTGTTCTGAAGTTCTCTGGTTGTAAGATAGTTTGGTGCTGATTTAGCTATTATTTTGGTAAATCTTAAAACGTAAGCAATACTCCTTAATGCTTTTGTGAATGATGAACACCGCTCGATTAAATTCAGTATGACGTTCTCATCTTCGTTTGTTGTAGTGAATGCGCATACTTGGTTTTTTAACTATTCAGTGGTTTCTTCAATTTGTGGTTGTTGTGCATATTCGAACGAGTCTCTGAGCCAGGCTGGTCCATTCCATTAGAGAATGTGATCGTTCAAGATGTTAGGATACAAACCTCTCGATGCTCAATCCGCAGGATTTTGTTCGGATTTTACGTAATCCCATTATAATGGAGGTAATACGGATTGGATTTGAATAATTCTAATTGCTACGAAAGTTTTGAATCTGTTAGGTCTCCCTCTGATCTATTCTAATGCTTTCTTAGTTTTTTTAATTAATTTTGATAGTAGTCCAGTTGCACATGATTCCAATCTAGGGATGGTTAATTTGGATTTTAATGGTGCGACCTTTGTTTTGGCAGTGACTATAATCACTTTATTTTGGTTGGTTGCAGTGTTACCTTTGTATTAGATTACTGCTGCGTATGCGTCTTCTGAGATATCGCAAAACCCTTGTAATTCACCGGTGTTTTCTGTGTGGTGACTTAACCAACTTTGTAATTTTACTTTTTCCAATGCCTTCAACTGGTTAGCATAGCAAATCCATTTTGCTTCCAATTCAGTGAGCAGTTGAGTATCCCAAACTAGTTCTAACGTCCATAGTTGTTGCATCATTATTTTTGCTTTTATTATAACCGGTGCTAGCCATCCAATGGGGTCAAATAATTTGGAAGTTTCGGACAGTAGTTTTCTCTTCGTTATAGACGCTTCAATATCTAATGGTTTGATTTTAAACTGGAAAATATATTTTGTAGGACTCCATAAGATACCAAGGGTTTTGATGGTCTCCCCTATTTCGATTGTATGATCATTCTCATTTCGATGCTCAGTATCTATGTTTTCTAGTATTTTATGGCTATTGCTGCTCCATTTTCTTAGATTGAAACCCCCTTGTCTTAAAAGCTTGCCTAATTTTTCTTGCATTGTGACAGTTTGGTTAATCGTGTCCGCTCCTAATAATATGTCGTCTACATAAAAATCTTCACTGACCGCTCTTTTCGCTGCAGGAATTTCTCCACAAAATCAACTGATAACCTTGATCCTGTGGACGGATTTGTATTTGCCTGAACATTTTTTCGATGCCAGCTTTGAATACATACTTATACTTTCTCCAGCGCAACAATATATCTGCGAGCGGTTGCTGCATATAGTTGGCCCGTTGTGGAGAAGATCGTTTAACGATATTCCGTTTGTAGTTTTCATTGAAGCATCAAAGACTACTCTCAATTTGGTTGTTGAACTGTCGTCTTTGATTACTGCATGGTGTGGTAGAAAGTCGCTTCATATGATCCAAATGGATGTATTCATATTCATTTTTCATCTGGATGTTTTTATTTAGTTGTTTTTCCACTTGAAGAAGGCGTGCTGTGGCTTTTTTTCTTGATTCACCTAATGTGAACTCATCGTCTTTAAATGGCAGCGCGACCTGGTATTCACCATTTTCCAATCTTTTGTAGTTATCTTTAAAGTGTTTCTCACACCTTTGTTTATCAATGGTTAATTCTCGTTCTAGGTTGACTTCTTCAATTTCTCAAAATTTTTAACTGATTCTCTAAGTCGAAATATGATATCATGGTTTTTATATGGTGGTGTTGGGCACTTGAACTTTTGAATTTTCCGAACACGATCCATCCTAATTCCGTTTTTTGTGCCATTGGCTGTTCTGGGCTTCCTTTTATAAGGTCTCCTAATACGATCTTTGGATAATAATCCGCTCCAAGCAACATATAATTTGGATCTGCATGCTTTAAGTTAATAATATGCTCCCAGCTTTCTGTTTGTATCTGCTGTTCTGGTAGTAGTTTTTCAGTCGTGACATGTTGAATTTTGTGTGACCTCCTACCCCATCAATTTTGGTAAATACTTTCTGCCATTTTAGCTTCAGTTTTTGAACTGCTTCGTCGGTAATAAAAGTTGCCTGTGATCCTGGGTCTATCAGGACTTTTAACGTGGCACAGTTTCCATTTGAGTTAGTAGTTTTGACCATTGCTGTTGCTAACAACACGTGTTCTTTATCACGATTTACGTTTGTAAACAGTTTCATGTTTTCTACTTCACATGTGCTTGTGGTTTGTGCTTTATTATTTGCGGTATGCAGAATGGTGTGATGTATCCCATTACAAATTGCACATCGTTTATTTTTGATACAGCGGTGCGTTTGGTGTGTTGATGACAAACATCTTCTGCATAGCTGGTGTAGTAGCGCTTTTTGATTTTTATCTGTTGTCGACAACTGCTTAAATCTTGCACAGTGGTCTAGTGTGTGGTTATTTTGGCAATAGACACAAATCTCTTTTAGGGTTATGGCCGCAAACGTTTGTTTTACCATTTGTGGCTTCGGTTGTTGCGTTTTAGTACTACCAGAGGCTTCTAAAGATTAGAAGCGCTGTTCAAAAAACTTCAAAAATTCATCGGTTTCTTGAAATTCAGCTGGGTTCAGGAGGGAACTTTCATACATTGGTCTTGTTTCATTGTCTAGCTTCTTTGATAAGAAGAAAATTAGAAATGAATTCCATGGTTCAACGTTTGTTCCTAGGCTTCTTATTGCATGTATGCATTCATTTGTAGTATCGTGCAAATTCTTAATTGCAGCTGATGATTCTGTATTAATTGATGGTTGGTTTAATAGCGTATTTTGGTAGGCTGTTATAATCAACCGTTTGTTGTTGTATCTATTATTTAAGATACGCCGGGCAGTGTTTTAGTTATAAGTGGTTGATTCCAAGTGATATATCAGTTTGCCAGCTTACTAAGCTTCACTAAGATGATTTTTGAGATAATTGATTTTGTGCGTATCTGAGAGTCTTTGATTTTGGTCTATCAGCCGTTTGAATATTTTGGAGAAGCTACTCTATTTCATGTAGTCTCCATAAAACGTGGGTATCTCAATAGGTTTTAGCTTTATACCTCATTGGTAGATGCTGTTTCTTCTATCAGTAAACAGTGTCTGCTTTGGAAGCGTCCACGGTTTTGTTTATCCATCTATCTTAAATTATCGAAAGAATCGAAAGAATCAGATCCATATCGGGTTGTCGACCCGTATCTTTGTGATCCTATTTCAGAGCTGCCACGGGTTTTCAAAATTATACTCACTGGGTTCTTCAAACTCCTTTTATTTTGCTGTGCACATTGTTCCTATATTCTTTAAAAATTCGATCAGGTTGTTTGTTTGTTTTTTAACTGCAAATAATTTCGAAACACTTGGACACTCAAACTCAATTATGTTGCCGTTTTTTCTATGGTCTTCATTTAGATCAGGAAGTGAGACTGCCACATATTTATGTGTTTTTGGAGGCAATTTCATTACCATCTTACTATTCTTGAATCGGACAACGATTTGAGGGCCAATTTTCAGAATTTGACTCATATTTGGCCCATCCTTGCTAAGCTTAACTCAATGTACTAAACGAACTTGTAACAATTTTTGCTTCAAAATTCAAGTTTCCTACTGCTGGAACATTGCGGTGGTTTGATTTCGATAACCGGAAGCTTGCTTGCACATCCCTTAAGCCCGTAGGTACAGGGGTTTCGAATCCCTGCACTATAATTGTATCGATGCTCCTTTTCATTTTTAGTTTTTATTGGGATGCCTTCACTTAGTATTTTATACCTACTACCAGGAATTGTTTCAGCTTCCCCTAACATAAAAAGCAGACGCTGTTTGAAGCCACCTCTCCTGATAAACAGACGCTTTAAGGCAATTATGGTCCGCAAAAGTTATATCATTTCCCACTAACCCTCCGGAATTCCGGTTAGGGGTTTCCTCTATCCGCTACCAGATGACGTGCCGATGGGATTCTTCAAACTTCACACGGGTGTGTGTGTTTATTAACGATTGGCCAAATCATGGTCAATATCAACTTTTGCGATAATGTCTCTTTAGAAACGTTAAATTCTTATTAAGTTGCATTTGATATTATCGATTGTCGTTGCTCTTAGATTTTGTGGTCATGTTTAACAAATTTAAGCTTAACAAGTTTATCAAAATTCTTTCCAAAGCGTTTTTTCCTTTCCAGATAACTTTGGATTTAACCACTTTTTCCACATAGATTATCTGATCTTCCAGCACCATTTACAGATCTTGATCTTCTTTCCTCCATATTTTCCAAGAATATTGCATTCCAACAAATTTGTTGAACTAATTAAATTTGAAATTCCGATGGCGTGAGAGTCACCTTTCACAATTTGTTATTCGATTAGTTTACGACATTATATACCGACACGAGTAAAAGAAAATATTTTATGATACACATAGAGGGTGTAGAAAGAGAAAGTATGACAACCAAATATGGTTTAAAGCACCATAGTAAAAGTGATTGTAAAAAAAATAGTAAGTCACTCTTGTTATAGTCATATTAGCACGCTCACTGTCACTAGTTGCACTTTGCAAAAAAAAAAAAAAAAAAAAAACTTTCAAACTTGTAACACTAATTTCACAGTCACACTCACACATGTAATTATATACAAATATTGGGATACATATGATGATGTGGGTCAAACAACTGAATCTAGATTAATGCGTATAACATACGGTAACCTTTTATTACTTTGGATCATACGAAACGTCAATTGTAACACCCTCGTTAAGATTTTGATTGTGCTCTCTCCATAAATTTCACATAACGAAACTACAAAACAAAAACACTTTGCGATTTCAATCTTTCTTTACAATATACCTTACCTTTACAACATCGTATGTACCGAGTATCACCATAAAGTTGTTGTTACATTTTGATCTTATGTTATAATAAAGCTTACAAATTATCGAAAATATTGTAAGACAGGTCACGATATAACCTTAAACATGGTGCGAGATGTTCACCATGTTCTAACGTCTTTTTATTTTTTTTCGTGTATGTGTGTGTGTTTTACTTTTTCTTTAATGTTTATTGAGTATCTGACGATATCAGGTTGTGTTCAATGTTTCAATCGTATAACGACAACTCAATTAATCTTCCCACTTTTGTGTTTGTACATTGGTGTACCAACAAAATCTTTACACAGAAAAATAATAAAAGTGAAATACATCGTTGGTTTGATGTGAAAACGTAATTAGTTTGATTTGAATCAAATTTGTTGAACTGATAAAAATTGGTTAATATAATGAAATGTAAAAGCTCTTTAAGCCACATTCCTCGCTAAAGCCAAAATCAAAACAACTGATCGGACAGAGTAGGCACTGGTCTGCTATAAACCAGACGTCGCAAATGGCAATGATCAGCATATAACTGAAAGCTTGGTCAATTTAAATTTGTCATCAGTAAAATAACCAAATAAGTAGAACCACAATAAATTAAAAACATATCAAGTAGTAAATGGTGATCCAGTGTCCGTTATTGGAGAAGATAAGGACACTACTGTGCCAATTTTGAGGTAATTTTTGATTGACTAACCATCACGAGATTTTGAGAATTTTGAAAACTTTTTGATTTGCCTAAATATTTATCCAATTTTGATAGGCTAACCATCAAGAGTTTTAGAATTTTGGGATCTTTTTAATTTGCAAAAATTTTTCCCAATTTTAATAGGCTAACCATTACGAGTTTTTAAAAATATTAGAAATTTTTTTAATTTTGCTAAGTTCTTCTCAATTTCGATAGACATGGGTTTCTGAGAATTTTGGAAACTTTTACAATGTCCAAATTTGTCTCAATTTTGACAGGCTAACCATTATGAATTTTTGTGATTATTAGACATTTTTTGATTTGCCAAAGTATTTTCCAAAGTTGTCCACAAATCAAAAATGTCTAAAATCCAGAAAATGCCTGATGGTAAGGCTATCAAAACTGTGAAATTTATGCCACAAATCGAAAATTTCCAAAATCTGGAAAATGCATCATGGTTAGCCCAAAAAAACGGTGAAATTTATGCCACAAATGTAAAATTTCCCACATCCAGAAAATGCATGATGGTTAGCCCTTCAAAATTGTGAAATTTATACCACAAATCAAAAATTTCCAAAATCCGGAAAATGCATGATGGTCAACCCAAGAAAAAATGGTGGAAATAGCCCAAAAACCTAAAATTTATGCCACAAATCAAAAATTTCCAAAATCCGGAAAATGCATGATGGTAAGCCCATTGAAACTATGGGAATAGCACATAAAATTAAAATTTATGCCACAATTCAAAAATTTCCAAAATCCAGAAAATGCCTGATGATTAGCCCATCAAAACTGTGTGAATAGCCCAAAAAACTAAAATTTATGTCACAAATCAAAAATTTCCATAATCCAGAAAATGCCTAATGGTAAGGCTATCAGAAATGTGAAATTTATGCCACAAATCAAAAATTTCCGAAATCCAGAAAACTTCAAATGTAAAACTTCCAACATCCAGAAAATACATGATGGTAAGCCCATTAAAACTGTGGGAATAGCACAAAAAACTAAAATTTATGCCACAAATCAAAAATTTCCAAAATCCAGATAATGCCTAATGGTTAGGCCATCAAAACTGTAAATTTTATGCAAAAAATCAAAAATTTCTATAATCCAGAAAATGCATTATGGAACTGTGAAATTTATGGCACAAATCAAAAATTTCCAAATTCCGGAAAATGCATTATGGTAAGGCTATCAAAACTGTGAAATTTATGCCACAAATCGAAAATTTCCAAAATCTGGAAAATGCATCATGGTTAGTCTAATAAAACGGTGAAATTTATGCCACAAATGTAAAACTTCCAACATCCAGAAAATACATGATGGTTAGCCCTTCAAAATTGTGAAATTCATACCACAAATCAAAAATTTCCAAAATCCGAAAAATGCATGATGCAAATGCCCAAGAAAAAACTGTGGAAATAGCCCAAAAACCTAAAATTTATGCCACATATCAAAAATTTCCAAAATCCAGAAAATGCCGGATGGTAAGCCCATTAAAACTGTGGGAATAGCACAGAAAACTAAAATTTATGCCACATATCAAAAATTTCTATAATCCAGAAAATGCCTAATGGTTAGCCCATCAAAACTGTGAAATTTATGCCACAAATCAAAAATTTCCAAAATCCAGAAAATGACTGATGGTTAGGCCATCAAAACTGTAAAATTTATGCCACAAATCAAACATTTCCAAAATCTAGAAAATGCCTGATGGTAAGCCCATTAAAACTCTGGGAATAGCACAAAAAACTAAAATTTATGCCACAAATCAAAAATTTCCAAAATCCAGAAAATGCCTGATGATTAGCTCATCAAAACTGTGTGAAAAGCCCAAAAAACTAAAATTTATGTCACAAATCAAAAATTTCCATAATCCAGAAAATGCCTAATGGTAAGGCTATCAAAACTGTGAAATTTATGCCACAAATCAAAAATTTCCGAAATCCAGCAAATGCCTGATGGTAAGCCCATTAAAACTCTGGGAATAGCACAAAAAAACTAAAATTTATGCCACAAATCAAAAATTTCCAAAATCCAGAAAATGCCTGATGGTTAGGCCATCAAAACTGTAAAATTTATGCCAAAAATCACAAATTTTTATAATCCAGAAAATGCATTATGGAACTGTGAAATTTATGGCACAAATCAAAAATTTCCAAATTCCGGAAAATGCATTATGGCTATCAAAACTGTGAAATTTATGCCACAAATCGAAAATTTTCAAAATCCGGAAAATGTCTGATGGTTAGCCCATCAAAACTGTAGGAATAGCCCAAAAAACTAAAATTTCCAAATTCCGGAAAATGCATGCCATCATGAGTTTTTATGAATTTTTGAAAACTTTTAAATTTCCCTAAATATTTCCGTATTTGGATAGGCTAACTATCAGGAGTTTTTAAGAAGTTTAGAAATATTTCGATTTTCCTTAATATTTCCCAATTTTGATAGCCTAACCAGCAAGAGATTTTCCAAGAGAATTTTGGAAACTTTTTAATTTTTTTAAATATTTCCCAATTTTAATAGGTTAACCATTACGAGTTTTTAAAAAAAAAATTATGTAAATTAAATTGAATTTTTGGCTAACGAAATTGCCACTTGAAAAAGTGTTTGAATTTGTTAAATCTAAATTTGCTAAATTCACAAAATTTTTATTTTCCAAAGCAAAACACTTAATGACTTTAAATTTAATTTTAATTTAAAATTTAGTGTATAGTTTTATTAAAAATAAATTTGGTGAATAAATTTTTAGCCAAATCGGGGACGTACGAATACATAGGTTCGCTTTAAATATCCATCTGCTGATGAATCAACTCATGGATTCTGTACAATGGATCATAGTTGTATTCATGGGCATTACCGATCGAAATCAAGTGATGAAATCTCAATTTTTTATGCCCTTTTCGTTGGGATTTACCGCAGACATAGCAGGACCCGGGAACAAATCGAAACTGAGAGCCAAGAAAGACAAACCCGAAGAAATAAAATGACTGATGAGCAGAGAAAAGTTGTGAACAAAAGACTACGGGAAAGAAGACAATAAATTAATGTTCGACGAAGGCAAATTAAATTTCATCAGGAAACCGAATATTTGGCAATTGCTCCGCGAGGAATTTCATATGTAATTGATGAAATAGCTGAACATTCATGTGGCAAAATGGATGGTATCTGTGGTTATTGTGGGGCGAGATATTTTAATGCCGAAAAAACATCTACAGGGTATATTAAATGCTGTTATAAAGGCAAAGTTATTGTTAAAAATGAGCCATATAACGAAGAAAACAAAAAGTATCCCCAGTTTTTAAACGACCTGTTCCAACATACAGATTCGAAATCAAGAAATTTCCAAACTTATATTCGGAGGTACAACAGTGCATTATCAATGGCATCTATGTCTGCAAACATTCACAGATTTTCGTGTAATGGGCCTTCTTGCTTTCGAATTCATGGCCAAATATATCATTATGCCGGCCCATTATATCCAGCTGAGTCTGAAATACCAAAATTCGCTCAAATTTACGTTTATGATAGCGATGAAGCAACTAATCTGCGAATGAATGTTTCCGAAAATATACCATGTATATCTGAACTTCTTAATGAACTGGATGTTTACTTAAGAGAGAATAATATTTATATTCAATCATATAAAATGATGAAAGACTTTGTGTCTGAACAAACGGCACTAGGACATGATATATGGGATATGTATATGGTTATGTCTGTTCGCACGGCTGATAAACGACGATACAATCCACCTGTATCAAATGAAGTAGCAATGATTTTCATGGGAAATTCTGGCGAACCACCATTTGACAGAGATATTAGAGTTTATTTAAAATCAGAAAATCGATTACAAAGACTTAGTATTTTAGATGGAGTTGTAGATCCTCTAACATATCCAATTATATAGCCACATGGAGGAAGTGGATGGGATATGACACTTAAAACTAGAAATGGTAGCAATCTCACTCACCTTCAATATTATTCATTTATATTTCAACAAAGAGAAGGTGTTAATCAATTTTTACTCTGCAAAAAATTAACTCACCAATATATTGTGGATTCCTATTGTAAGATGGAAGCAAATAGATTACAATTTCTACGAATGAACCAACCAGCATTACGAAGTAATAGCTATAAAGGACTTTAGGACTATCTTCTATCAGACTCCAATAACAAGGTAGGAAAGCCTGTTATTTTACCATCATCCTTTTCAGGAAGCCCGAGATATATGCAACAAAATTATCAGGATGCCATGGCAATAGTAAGAACGTTTGAAAAACTAGATGTATTTGTTACTATGACATGCAATCCGAATTGGGATGAAATTAAAGAAAATCTTTATCCAAACCAGAATCCTTCTGATAGACCAGATTTATTTGCTCGCGTCTTTAATCTTAAGCTCCAAGAATTTATTAATTTACTAACCTCTGGTAAACTGTTTGGCCCGTGTACGGCTTAAGTTTACACTAAAGAATTTCAAAAGAGAGGACTTCCACACGCTCACATATTAGTAATTCTATCAAATAAAATTTGTACAAATCCAGATTATATCGACCAAGTAGTAAGTGCAGAAATACCAGCGATTGATTCCAATCCACGTTTATACCAATTAGTTGCTAAACATATGATTCATGGTCCATGCGGTTTTTATAATCCTTCAGCTCCATGTATAGACAATGGTAAATGTACCAAAAATTATCCTTTTTCGTTTAATGATTGCACATCTGCTAATGTAAATGGTTATCCTTTATATAGAAGAAGCAACAATGGTACGTTTATTGAAAAAACCATTGGCGGTAAAACCATAAAAATATATAATAACTATGTGATCCCATATAACAGCTATTTACTCTTGCATTTTAATTGTCATATTAACGTTGAGATATGTGCAACAGTTAAGTCAGTAAAATACCTTTATAAATACATACATAAGGGACATGATCGGACAAAAATTCAAATTTCAAATAATGAGGTATTTCAACATGATGAAATTACTCAGTATCTCGATGCAAGAGATGTAAGTTCACCGGAAAGCATATGGAGAATATTTTCCTTTAAAATGCATGACAAATCTCATGTAGTATATAGATTAGCTTTACATTTAGAAAATGAGCAAAATATAGTATTTCAAGAAGGTCGGGAAACTGATGCGTTCCAAAGGGAACAAAAGAAAAATACTACTTTGACCGCATGGTTTGAATTGAACAAGAATGATAACTCAGCTAGAAATATGTTTTACTCAGATATTTTAATGTACTATACTTTTGACAATAAATATATTTAATATGGAAAACTAGAAAATATAATAAAACTGAAAAAGTTATTGGGCGGATGTATAATATATGTGTAAATCGAGGTGAACTATTTTATTTAAGACTGCTTTTATTACATGTCAAAGGAGTGACGTCATTTACTGATATTCGTAGTGTAGACAATATCGTATATTCTACGTATAAGGATGCGTCCATTAAGCAAAAATTATTGTGCGACGATAATGAATGGGAAAATGCCATTAAAGAAGCAATCCAATATCAAATGCCAAACCAATTACGGCAATTATTTGCATATATATGAATATTTTGCAACCCACAAAACGCCTTATATTTATGGAAGAAATACAAAGAATATTTAATTGAGGATTATAAGTCTATTTATCGAAATGATGAAAACGCTTCCAATAAGGCTCTTGCAAACATCTTGGAAATCTTCCATTTACATGGAAGAACATTTTCAGAATTTGATTTACCAATTCCTGATGTTACAATTGAAGCGATTATGACATTACTTTAGAGAAAAGTTATGTTGAAGATCGAGTTTCAACATTACATCCGGAACAAAAATTAATCTTCGATATAATTACTGACGCAATCATTTCTGATTTCGATCATCCTAAATGTTTCTTTATTGATGGCCCAGGTGGTACTGGCAAAACATATTTTTACAATGTTCTATTAAGTTATGTTAGAGGAAATGTTTTTAACGGAGAACAAGGAATTGTATTATCGGGGGCGTCTACAGGTATTGCAGCTACACTTTTAGCGGGTGGTAGGACCATACATTCACTATTCAAGATTCCCGTAAGTACCGATGAGATAATATTTTCAAGTATGACAAATCGTAGTCCTGACTGGAAAACAATTAAAAAAGCAAAACTAATCTTATTAGATGAATGCTCATTGTGTTATAAAAAAACGTTTTTAGCGATTGATAAATTATTAAGAGATATAATGCAAATTGATAGCCCAATGAGGGGCAAAGTATTTGTTATGGGTGGTGATTTTCGTCAAACCCTATCAGTAATTCGTCATGGGAGTCGATCTGACGCCATTTATTTATGCCTCAAAACTTGCGAATTATGGACTCAATTTAAAATATGTCACCTTAAAACAAATATGGGAGTTCGTAATGACAACGGTTTTTCAAATTGGTTGCTAGACGTTGGTGAAGGTAAAATTAGAACAGCACCACTTCTAGGAGAAAATATAATTGAAATGGATTATTCCCGCTGCATCAAAGAAAATTTAATTACAAAAATATTTGGGTCTGAATTTACTCCGGATGATATCCATCTATATCAAAACCAAGCAATTTTATGTCCTTTAAATTATGATACATTGAAAATGAATGAAGATGTTTTAAATATACTGAAAGGCGATGTGAAAATATATAATAGTATAGACTCTGTAAATGTAGATTCTACTGATCATGAATCGATACAACTATATCCGGTAGAATATATACATCAACTAACACCATCCGGAATGCACCACATATACTTAATTTGAAAGTAGGAGCCATAGTTATGTTATTACGAAATTTGAATACTAAACAGGGGTTATGCAATGGTACTAGATTACTAATAAAAGAAATGAAAGACAATGTAATCTTTGTTGAGATTTTAACTGGTACATCAAGTGGAACATTTACTTTTATACCGAGAATTACTCTTATTCCAACAGACACCGGTTTATCTATGCAAATTAAAGAAATTCAATTTCCTTTACGATTATCATTCGCTTTGACAATCAATAAAACCCAAGGTCAATCGTTTGATAAAGTCGGTATTTATTTACCACAGCCAGTTTTCTCGCATGGTCAGCTTTATGTAGCTTTATCAAGAGCTACCAACAAGGAACAACTTTTTCTGAAAATAGAAAATACAAATAACCAGGGAGGCGAAAAAAATCTATACTGTTAATTGTTTGTATAAAGAAGTTCTTTAAATTGTTATAAATAAAGAAACTAAATTTTAAAAATAACTTTCTGTATTTGGTTTTTTTACTCTGTACTGTTCGGAAAATGTTTAAAAATTTTGGCAAATTGGGGTACATTTCAATATTTATCATTCTATGTACATTTTGAAATAATTAACACGATCAACGGCGCTGGATTGACTGTTATTGGTGCTCTATAGCAATTTTGCAAAACAATTTTTTTATATTTTTTTATATTAACGCAAAATCACTATTTCAACACTTTATTAAAAGTTGCCGGAGGCATCTCACCGCGTAGCGGGCGTCGTCCGCTAGTTAAATATACAATTATTTAAATTATTAAACGTTACGCCTGAAAAAGATGCTATTGACTTTAAGTCAGAAGCTGATAAAGACTTGGAAACTCTTTCGCTTGATGATGTAGTCGATTGGATACAGGAAATTGCGATAGAAAAAGATTGCTTGCCATCGTTATTTTGGTCGTTGAAATTGCCTCTTGAATTCGAAGGTTATTCATCAACGTTACACTGGCCGTTAAAAATTCTTCTTGAAGTCTTAACTTTGTTCTCGATGCTCTCCTCAACAATAGCTTTTGGCGACTGTACTTGAACGCCATCCTCCTTGTCTTTTCAGAAATTCGATGTCAGCCCCTCTGTTCGCAAGTAAGGTCGCAGAGTTCCTTCGGAAATAATGTCCGGTATAACTACTGGCATTCGGAAATTCTAAATAATCTGCAATTTTTCTGGGCATACTGTAGAACGTATTTATACCAACTGGCTGTACAGTGCATTTATCTTTTCTGTAACAGATAAAAAATCTACCGTGGCCAACAATTCGTGGTCTTAAACTAAAATATTTGTAATACAAAGTAATTGCATTGACATCTCCCACTTCGAAAGTAACTGTAATGACACGATTTCTCTTTGTTTTTGCGTCGTGTAATGTTACGACCAGGGTTGGGCGTTTTACATGTAAAAAACGTTTTCTCCATTTTACATGTAAATAACGTAAATTACAAAAAAAAGTGTGTATGTTACAAAAATATGTAAATTATATTTAAAAAACGAGAATCCGTCCAGAAATAATTTAAAATATTGGATAAATGATACAAACATTTGTTTATAAGAATAACTTGCATTAGAAAATCCAATTAAACATTTTATTTAAATGGTTAATCATAATTATTTTAAACTTTTAGTTATCTACATTGAGACTATAAAAATCACCTATCCTTCTACAATGCCATCTGTTTACGTCTTAAACTAGTTCTTATATTCGACAAAATAAACAACTAGTGACATAGTGTCATCTAGCTACATTTGAATAAACTAAAATAAAATATTTTTAAGAGTGCATATTTCTTTCGATATGTAGCGGAAAACTAATTGCAATTTGACGTTTAATCATAAATAAAATAATTCTCTGCTGTGAAATGAATGAAGTGAATCTATACTCGTTTGACTGACTTTTAAATTTAAATCTTTATTAATTTCAAACTGGCCAAAATCAACCAAATTATCACTACCCGTCTCACCCTCATCAAATAAATGTATGCCTGAAATTACTAGCCCTATTCTATCCATTAGATAAAATGCCTATGGATTATGCCTTTGATGTCCAGTGTAGTAAAGAGGTAGCGAATATGATTATCGAATTTAAGCGTGGAACTGTAGTGAATTTTATTAATTCAATTTAATTTTTCTTACTCTAATTACAATTTATAATTTTTCATAACCTAAGTTTGCAGCAATACCATAATACTAACCTTACCATAAAATTAATACTAGATAAATTGATTAATACATTAATAATTAAATTTGGGAAAAATATTCTTTTTGAAACCCAGCAGTTACCATTCAAGGAATTCCATATGCTAACTCCTCTCACGAAAAACGAAGCGTTCATCAAATTACATTTATTGATAGCAGGTGTCAAGATTTCATTGTCAAAATATTTCTTATCATAGGAAAGTTGCACTTTATTTTACATTTATACATATGTACAAATATCACAATAAATAAACACAAATACACTACACTGTAGTATATAGTCAATTATTCTTTAATTAAGAGATTTGGTAACAGATGGCGATAATTGTAATGAAAAAGTTGATTTATATTTTACAGTATGTATAAAATAGTCGTTTACATTTTACATACATTTTACATGTAAAAAACCCAGTAAATTACATTGTGTAATTTACACGCCCAACTGTGGTTACGACTAAAACAGATCCGGCATCTTCTATGTCGTCGAATTGATGTAGTTCATCACTGCGACATCCTCCATGAAAGGCAAAAAGTATAATGCTACTTTCATAAAAAGAACAGAATCATCAGGAGCATTGGCTAAAAATGTGTTCACATTATTCATGGTCAAAACCTTCGATTTATATAATATATCTGTCATTCTGACGTTTTAAGTAAGCAAGTAACTTTTTATATTGCGAAATGTCCACATTTTCATTCATTTGCAATGTGCTTTTTAGCATCGAATAAATTGACCACAATGTTGACGATTTAAGAGTCTTGGCCTGTATAACAATACGTTAAAATTAGGATTGAAAAATAATATAATTAATAAGTAAGACTTACCTTCTCAAAGAAATACGCTATTATGATGTTTTCATTAATCCCGGTCACTTTTTTTTCCACTCTCCACTGAGAAAATAACTCGTAGAATTTCTCATATTTCGTTCTAGATTTTGAGGGGAATAAGTTTAAAGTAGGTTCCGAAACTGCTTTTAAAATATTAGGAAAACCCTCATTTTGTTGATCCATTTTGCAAACAAATGATTCTTGCATTTTTGAGTTTTATTTATTTGCTTACTGTGATTGTTAAAAATTAAATAAAAATTAAAAATTAAAGCAAAACATGTATTTATTTACTATTGAGTTTAATTATACTCACGATGAGTTTATTTACTTCTTAATACGAAAATTATTGTCTCGAAATTGTGAATTCTAGTCTCAAAAAACATGGATGTTATTCTCAAATGAATCCTTACTCGGTCAAATTTTGTGAATTTTATTTTCAAATCGTGAATTTTAATCTCAAATAAAATTTACATTATTCTCAAAAGAAATCTTATATGGTCTCAAATTATGAATTTTAGTCTCAAATAACATCGACGTTATTCTCAAATCAAATCTTAATTATTAAAATTTAGTTATGATTTTGCATCGAAATTAATATAGTTATACTTAATTCAAGTAGAATAATAGGCAATTATGATTACTTTAATCTCAATCACAACAATATTATGCTTATTTTGAGCATACATAAGTAAAACCATTAAAAATTTTGAAGTTTATTACTTTTAAATTTAGATTTTAATTCATTAAAATAAGCTACAAATGCTCAAATAGAGACTACATTTTAAAACAAGTTAACAATGATTTCTTTCAGTGTATGCAAATCCTAAAACCATCTTAAAAGCTATAGAAGTATTGACTTACCTTCCAGTATTAAAGTCTATGCAACCTAAAGTTAGTATCTGCCACTTAAGAGTGCCCAGTTTAGTTTTTAAAATGTAGCAGTCTTAAACCACTCTCAATTCAATGAATAAGTTATCTATACCGTCTTAGAAACATACATTTGTTTACGATTAAATTGCCTTCAACCAAACTATGCGTGTCCACACATCATAAAACTCAAAAACCATATAGTAATAATTTTCATATCGTCACTTCCACCACATACTAGTAATAAATATATTAAATGAAGATGATTATATGCCAATTACCCGAACATGAATTTCAACAAATTTTACAATGTGTTAATTTCTTAATTCCGCTATATCGTGCCAATAATCGCTAATCTGTAATTAAGCGAACGCCCCAACATTCAAAATCGCCTACACACACAACTATATACAAGATACATTTGTTTGTTCACAATACGAAACCCATAAAATCTGAAGAAATCATAAATTTTAATATTTTACTTGTTGAGGAAGATCAAGTGCATGAATTTTATTTTATTTTTTTTGTTTTTGGAAATTTTCCAAAATCTTGATAATACGAGTAATAATAATAATTAGACTAACAAATTTTTAATGTTAAAATATTTTTCTTAATTTTCACCTTTTTTCGTATTGTTGTTGTTGTCGCATAGGAATTATAACACTCCGTTGGTGTCTGGTCGTCATGCTATATAGCCGTGTGCTGCTGTTACAAAAAATTAATTTTGACACATAATGACACCAAAATTGTCGTATCGTATGTATAATCAACGTTGTCGTATAAAATTAATTAAAATTAATTATTTCGCGTTTCCATTTCAATTTTCCATGTTGGCGTTTTATATATATAAAAGGGGATTGCTAGTCAAAGATAGTAAGTATGCGGGCACGAGGATGAATTTAGTCGTGTGTTTGATTGTTTTGGTAATATTTAGGTTTGAATTTGTGGTATTACGCCCATGGGTTGTTTAAGCAGGATATGGTTTTGTATCGCTTATGGATGTAACATATTCAACGCTTTCGGTTTTACAGTTTATTCCCAATTGATTTCAAATGTAATACTCTAGAATACTTTACCAGAAACACTGTACATTAATATACCAAATTTGGTACTGTCAAACGCAGAACTTTGTCAAAAGCAGAATATACTTAAGTATTCATGGATTAAAATCTTATTTAGAACTATTTGTATGTCTATGCTATTATACATCTGATAGAGAATCGTAATTCAGAGACAATTAAGATAAACCTTTAAAAGATAGATGTTAATGCCTCCTGATATACAAACGGAAACCCTTTGGAAGCACACCAATAAAGTACCGATGCTACATTAAAACTGTTTCCGATTTAACACACGAGCTCGAGATACCCTAAAATTACGAATAATAGCGTAAGAGCTACAGCTATTGATACTCATAAGGAAAATTTCACTTTGGTTGCCGCTACTGATGCGTTTCTGGGTTGTTTGCATAAGCGTTGCTTTTTAGATATCCCCACAAAAAGAAGTCCGGAACAGTCAAATCAAGCGACCGTGGAGGCCAATCAACATCACCATTTTTTGTAAAAACTTGTTGTGGAAAGAGGTCTCGCAGTAATTCCATTGTAATCCTGGCTGTATGCGATGTGGCACCGTCTTGTTGATACCACATGTTAATCAAGCCTAAAGCATGCAGTTGTGGCGTTAACAAGTTTTCAATCATATCACGATATCGCTCCTCATTCACAGTTACCGTTACGCCGTTTTGATTTTCAAAGAAGTAAGGTCCAATGATTCCTCCTGACCAAATTGCACACCAGACTGTCACTTTTAATGGATGTAAAGGTGACTGATGAATAATTTGAGGGTTTTTCATTGGCCAGAACCGACTATTCTGTTTATTCACATATCCATTTAAATGAAAATGTGCCTATAATTTTTTCATGAAAATCGGGGTTGTGATGGGCGAGCTGTAACATTCTATTGGCATATGTACGGCGGCGTAAATAGTCTTTTGGAAGAAGCTCTTGTGTCAACTGAATCTTAAATGGAAACAAATGCAAATCCTTGTGCAAAACTGTGGCCAAACTTGTTCTTTGAAGACCAAGCTCCTGAGCACGGCGTCGAATTGAGTTTGATGGATTGTTTTGAACACTTTCTTGAGCAGCAGTAATGTTTTCAGCCGATTTTGCAGTACGTTGTGGCCCATGCTTGGGCCTGGCACTTAAAGACCCTATTTCTTCGAAATCATTCACTACACGATAAATAGTGCGTTTTGTTGGCACGTTGTTTCTCCCAAAAATTTCACGTAACTTTCTCATCGTCACAGTAATCGATGATTGATTTTGATAAAATGTTTTAACGATTAAAACACGTTGGTTTATCGAATATTTTTCCATAATAAATTTGCCACGTGTCTACTTCACGACTGCCAAATATAAACTGTAAATACTAACGTTTACCAAAATGGCGGTAAAACAAAGTAGTATAGTATACCTTCCCGGCGGACACCCTGTAATAATGAAAAAGTGAAATAATTTTACAAGAACGGTCTACTTTTTTCTTAAACATATAAAAAATAAAGAATTCAGGTAAGTGTATATCACAACTTAAGTTAAGGAGCCAGCCACTCCCTGTATCACATAATGTTATCATAATGGTTTTGTTATCAGTTATCGCGCTAGGCTTAGTGCCTTTTTATAGCTTATTACTCTCCATGTTACAGTTAGAGCACAAAAACACTGGCAACAGTGGAAATTTTCTAATATTTATGCTTTTTACATGCTATTCTCTCGTACAGTTCTTGCATTTAGTTCCAACATTTTCCAGTGTTTGAGATTTGAAAAAATTGTATGTACAATTGAAGCACATGTTGCCTTTCGCAATTTTATTATTTCCAAATCAAAAACATAACTTTCCAAAAAAGAACTTTTGTTATTTACCTCATTTTTGTCTTGAGTAGGTTCCCTACTCAATACAAAAAAGTAAGAGCTAGAAGCAAACGTATAAAATATTCAAATCAAAAGGAATCAAATATGATCTCTCTATGAGATTTCTCTGTTTCTACTTCTTGAGAAAAGTTTGTAGTTACGGCAGGTTATTCAGTCAGAGTTGAAATTTCTATAAAAATTAGAAAAAATTATCATTTCACAAATAACTGAATTTTAAATGAAAAGTAGTGGTAAAGTTACCAATATCATAGTTTTTTAAAGAACTATCATTTGCTTGATAGGTAGTGGTTCCAACCTTAGAGTTTAGCTGCTTACGCTTTTTATCTTGAAGAATCTGTTTTTTGCTAAAGATTTCGTTTTTCTTTTTCCAACAATAGATTTTGTTTTTTTTTTTGTTTTTTTGCTTTCTCAGCTTTAACCCATATCGGCGAAGTTATTACAAATGGTTTTTTTAATTTCACAGTTTGGATTCCTGTTTTCATTGGCGTTTCAGGCCAATCTAAATAATTTGTAAGACACTTGTTGGAGTTATATTTTGCTAATTATTTGAAGAATCAAGCATGTGAAGTTATCCCAGTTTTTCATCCCAGAAAAAACTAAAACTTTCATCAGGCAATACAATTCCATTCCATCCCAGTTTTTTTAATCATTTATGCATGAGATATAAAGTAAAAAAAAATTCTTTTTGAAAGCAATTTTGTTTTAAGTTCCATAAAAATAGAGCATTAAAAATATCCTATCTCCTATGATCTTCACGGGGCTAAAAAATTCTTTATGTTTTGAAATGGCTATACTATTATTAAACGGCCGTTACAAATTGGCCATTACAAATTGGCCGAGTGTGGCAATATGAAACATAGAATGTTTTTGACGAGTTGGTCACAGTTTAATATTAGTATAGCCATCTCAAAACAGAAATAATATTTTCAGGCCCGAGTAGTTCCTAGGAGCTGGCAATATAATATTCCATATCATATATTGGGTTATTACAAATTGGCCGAGTGTGGCAATATGAAACATAGAATGATTCTGACGAGCTGGTCACAGTTTAATATTAGTATAGCCATCTCAAAACAGAAATAATATTTTCAGGCCCGAGTAGTTCCTAGGAGCTGGCAATATATTATTCCATATCATATATTGGGTTATTACAAATTGGCCGAGTGTGGCAATATGATAAAATGATTCTGGCGAGTTGGTCACAGTTTAATATTAGTATAGCCATCTCAAAACATAAAGAATAATTTTAACCCCGTGAAGATCATAAGAGATAGGATATTTTTAATGCCTTATTTTTATGGAACTTAAAACAAAATTGCTTTCAAAAAGAATTTTTTTTTACTTTATATCTCATGCATATATGATTAAAAAAACTGGGATGGGATGGAATTGTATTGCCTGATGAAAGTTTTAGTTTTTTCTGGGATGAAAAACTGGGATAACTTCACATGCTCGCAGAATCGACCAAATAAGGAACAATAATTCCATTGTTAGAAGTGCTGGCAAATCCAACCTCATCTGTTATTGTGACTGATACTGCTTCTCCAATGTGTGTTTCTTCCATGTCACTTAAAGGTTTAAGTTGTCATCCGAATATATAAATTCATTTATCGCGTTAATGTCGAATTCAGCGATTATTGGATTGACAACCATCATTGGATTTTCAAAATTTAATTCCTCGCTCAGATATGTAAAATCTACCGGAAATTTTAGTTTCTTAAGGACTTCGACAGTTTTATATGTTGTCAAGAGTTTAAACAATATTTTAAAATTATCGTCAAACTGATGTTATATTTGTGGGTTTTTTAAAATATCCTTAAATGTTTAAATTTTTGTGTTTCCGACAATCTCCGAAAATTGTGAAAAATGTATAGAATCTTCTGGGAGTGGTGTGTTATGAATGAGTTTGTTTAAGGAAATACTAAGAGTTGATTACCCAAGACATTTGGAAAAATCGATTGCGGAGAAGTCCAAGTAAAAAACCGCATGATTTAAATTCATTTTGGATTATCTCGGGAGTAATGCCGCTTTCACATGCTTTTGACAGTAATGAAGCAAAATGTTCCCTTTGCAAAGAGGCACTAGGATTTTCTTTACGCCATATTTGTACTAGTGTGGCCCAGTAATTCTTTATAGGCCTACAGGCCGCATAGTCACAGGGTCGTAAAATACGAGTAGCGTTTGGATATAATGGTATGATTATGATACCCAATTTTACACATAATTCACCCAGCTTTAGAGTCATATGGGTACTATGACCATCAACAAAATAAATTATAGGTAATTTAATGTTGTTTTGCACGAGATATGGATGAAAATGTTTCGAGATATATTCGTAGAAGACTTCCTTTGTCATCCATCCGTTATCCGAAATAGCTAAAACCCAAGTTTCTGGTAGAGATTTTATAATTTCCTCTGGCTCCCGTTTGTATGCGGGTAAATAACCATGGATGGTATGAGTTTACCATTTACACTAAATGTACACATTACCGTTAAATTAGATTTTGCAGCTTCCTGGTCGATTTCGTATAAATTGCAAGCGCCTATAGCACAGATCTTGTTTTTGGACATAATAAAAAATTAGTTTCGTCCCCTTTAAAAATGCGTTCTGGTATATTAAAATATTTACTATTCTTTAAATAAGTGCAAATAAAATCCAACCAACGTTCGATATCTGAAACACTTACTTTACTACTCGCTGCTGTCAATTTATTTAAAATCTAGTTTGTATTAATTTTAAAGTTTTGTGTCAAATAAAGTGTATATAAGTTAGATTTTCGGTAATTACATGACGTATTGGTCATATAATGGTAAATTTTACTGATTTGTAAAGTTTAATCAATTTTTTTAAAATCTAATTTTAATTTTAAAGTTTTGTGTTAAATAAAGTGTATATAAATTAGATTTTTGGCAATTATATGACGTATTTGTGTGTAACCCAAGGACTCGATTGTATTCTCGTATGTAATAGAATTTTTGTTGTCACTGTATAGAGATACAATATCAAAGTCCTATATTCCAAAATTAATTACCGTCTGCAGGTTCTGCACAAGTTTTTCCTTTAGATCTATAGCTACTGGTAATATGTGTATATGTAATTTGATATCCAGGAAAGATGTATTTTCAAATTTGACGTAGAGTTATCGCCAATGTCACAATTGTTTTTTATTTCATTCACAAAATAAAATTTCACAGCAAGTGTAATTTTCACAGTTTATATTTTTTATTTTAAAATATACTTTTCTTTTGTTTATTTGAAAATGGATGTTCACAGTGTAAGAGTAATTAACATTCTGGTTTTTTTATTGACAATTATAAATATTTATATTGGTGTTACGGTCCCGAAGTTAAAGCGACTAATTTTGATACGATTTCGAAACAGGTTTTGTATCCGTTATTCTTATCTGTTTGATCTTTTCTGTTTATTTTTGTTTTTATAGAAATGTCAAATTCTTCAAAATAAACAAACATTCTTGAAGAGAATGAAATTCGCAAAGGTAAACTATTTTATATAATACTGGTTATACGTATATGATTCATTGTTATTTTTCCTCTTTTTATTTTTGTGATCGTCGTTGACAATTTGTCATAAAACGTTTAATTTTATTGATTTGTAATGTGTAATCAATTGTTTTAAAATCTAATTTATAGTAATTTTAAATTTTTGTATTAAACCAATAGTAAACTTCATAAATTTTAGCAGCATGAAGGTGAAATTATAAATTCGTAATTTACAGGTGAAAACTAATACCGTCTGTTACGATGACTAATACGATCTATCTGTGGAGAAATTAGTACATTGAAAGATTTTGTACTAATGGAACCTTTATAGATTACATTTGAATGGAGCTCACTGGAATTACTGATAAGAAATGTCAGAATGCAGACCCGATCAGAAAAAAATTGTGATTGTCTTGTGTTAATAATAGTTAAACATTGCGGGTTATGCGAGTTGCCTGGACTTTTTGGATAAACACGAAAGTAACGTTCGAAGGGCAACACTCCATCATTATTTATGAATATTATTGCGATTTCATTGGTAAAGTGGGTGCATTCTACAGTCACTGATCAGAATGGCGATCGCGGTGAAACTTCAGATTTAAAAGCGGGATAACATTACCTGCACCATGAGCAGGGCTGGCAAACAGATTGTGTTTTCTGAAAAAGCATTCGATATCATCAAGAATCTGCAAAGAATGTGCAAATATGTTGCATTCGAATATTCGTATCCTATGGTGCTGTCGGCAACGTAACTTTTCCGAGAAGACCTTGATCGGGCCATTATTCGAACCTCCCCAAAAGTAATGGGGTATTCAAAAATCCAAAAATGTGAATTGGTGTGGTCAACTTCCTCAATCTTTTTTGAAACCACGTGGTTAAAGTGGATCCCGTATCTTTGGCTGTATTTACATTTTGTAATTTATTGGGTGTTGCATCATTTCGGAAATATCTCTGTTGCTGCTGGTCTAAATGTAAAGCCAGTGTAAAAACACCCGACAAATGATCTTGTATTTTAAAAGCATTTTTTTAAAACCATTTATTCAACGCTGCGGAATCGTGAAAATTTTATGTAAAGCCTTTTGAACATTTTCCTTTCTGAATAAACCGAGAACTGGGAATTTTAGCATCTCATGTTTTATGCAAATTAATCTACTGTGGTACAATTCTGGAAACGAATAACCGTTTGTATATTGGGACCTTCATATATATATATATATATATATATATATATATATATATATATATATATATATATTTCAACATTATATAACAGTCGGTTTAATTTAAGATCTTTAATATATGGCAATGTGACATGCACATTTCTGAAATTCTATGACGTATGCAAAGGAAATCACTTTTCCCTAAAACACTTGGTCATATAAATCGTAGATAAATTCCTTCAGTTTTTAGCTAAATACTCTACAAATAAGATCTAGTAGGTCACTTGGACATTGGCCTGGAAATAATTCATTTTAATTTTATCCCAGTTAAAGTTTCCTGTAAATGTTATGAAGAAAGACGGTTTGCCAAATTTCCTAACGATAGACCCAAGCATCTTCAACCAGATGATGCTCGCGTTATGAGCCTAAATGTGGATTACCATTTATATAAGGTACATGCATGTTGGAATAAGGAGACCCAATATTGATAAGATCTTAACCGGATAGCTTTGAGAAAAATTTAATAGAAGTATATGTAGAGAATGTAGAAGTAAATATGGGAGAACGAATGGACGATTAAAAAAGCTATCCGTAGAGCAAAAAAAAAGTTGGCGGGACTATTTGTCTCAAATGACGCAAAGAACTACAACTAAATATATTTGGGGAAAATTTAATAGTGTGAGGGGTCATAAAGCTAAACGCAGAAATACCGTGCTAGATGACCCAGTAAAAGGAGATCAATTCTTAAAAACGATTACGAATGTATGGAATAATTTAGGTGGCAGTTATGAATATGTATTACCTGATAGTATAAATCAATATGCGAACGATTAAATTTGAATGGAGTTAGTTTCTGGTGGTTTTGGACCTAAACTCTGCTTTAAATTCAAAATAGCGTATGGATGAGTATCAGAATATCGGACAAATGGAAGAAAAGCCGAGTGGTTCCAATTCGAGATTATTGAATCTAGCTATGTTTAATATTTTGGTGAAAATTGTAAATGGTATGAAGAAAACTGTTGTCGATTGTGGTTCGGTTTTTGGAGGAATCATTCGGTTAATGAATGTGAGGAAACATTTATGTGGGAGATACGGAAAAAAATAAGAAAGTTGTGGTGGTATTTTGGGATATCTAAAGAGTGCATGATTATGTGGTTCCATGGAAATTATTTCAAATTCTTTTAAACTTGGTTTTCCCTCGACAAATTTGCAAATGCGTGTTCATAAAAGATCTTAAGTTAGTTTTATGTGTCAAGGAGTACGAGTTGGAAGAAGAGGTGGAATTTGAACTTCCTCAAGGGAGTAAAATTTCACCGTCTCTTTTCAATTTGAGCTCGGTTCATCGTTTTAATTCTAAGGACACGGTTTTTTGCAATTAGCTGATGACTTTGTTATCATTGGTAAAGGACGCATGTAATCGGGCTCATAAATATGTGAATCAGATAATAAATGCTTTTAGAGAATTTAATCTGCGTGTATAATGAAAGTAGAGAATACTTGTGTCAGAGAGGTGCGATCAATTCAACTCCAGTATATACCCTATGGTCTGAAATGGGTGATTCACCACTCAATTACAAGAGATACGGGATCACCGTACGTAAACAGTGAGAATGATAACAAAAGTTAGTGTTTTGGTAAATGAAATGATGGAGAGATTGCGGACGGGTACAGAATATATAAAACACAGAGGTCTGGATTAATTTTGGAAAATGTTAACTTATTTTCCAAAATCAAAAATGCCGGTCCCAGCCACCCTCTTGACAATCTTATTGTAAAAATGAAATTTGGTGATACAACTAATAATGAATGAAATATCGGTTAAGAGAGAACAGAATGTTTGTAGAATATTTTGCACATGTAGAAAAGTATATAGATGCTAGTATAAATGGTGACAGAGTGGGAGTAGGAATTTTAATTTCTGCAGTGTAAAATGAGAAAATGATACGAATTAATGACAGTATCTGTATAATAAATGCAGCGCTAATGAGATTATAGAAGGCATCAATATGAGTAATGGTAATGAGTGAAGGGGGAAGGAGAGTATGCTTGCTTTCCGACTGTTTAAGTGGACATCAATTAATTACCATAGGGAGGGCCCTCAGGGCAATGTTTATGTGGATATGTTGTTTGAGTACGTAAGATCTTGTAGAATTGGTGGTTATTCAATGGATATCTTCACCCCTGCAGATCAAGGGTAATGAAAGAGCCGATATATCTGCAAAAAGGGGTTGAAGGATGTGGTAAGCAAGGTCATATTTTACCAGTATGTTTGTCCCGATAATAGTCTAAAACCAATTCTAATAATTAAATTTCAAAAAATAATAACAATTATGGTCATCGTCAATGTGGTTTACAACGACTTCAATCGAAATAATTTTAAAAAGGAGATAATTAATTCAGTTACTTTATTCCATGATATAAATTCAGTTGAAGGCAATATCACCTCATCAATTTTGAATGAGTCATCCAGTAAAATCATCTTTTTATTAACGGTGGATCTTTTTGTTAACGGCGTCGAAATGACCTTTCAAACCGAAACGGGAGCTTCGTGTTCATTGTTGGGACTGGATGGATATACAAAATTAGAATCGCCACGGTGCCAGCCGGCAAATAAATCATTAACATTATTTGGTGAAACTTTCATCGAAATGAAATGAGTTACTGATGTTATCACCTAACTAGCTGATAAGTCATTCAAAGTTTATCGAAGAAGTTGTCGCGGGTGTGGCAAAATGCGATGTTTACCTCGCCGGTGTAATTGTTTCTACAGAAACAAACGAGGAACATATTTTAAATCTAACCGAAATTTTTAATCGATTTGAAGAATTAGGGTAATGATGTAAACGGAATAAATGTAAGCTGGCGGCTGAATATACGGAATATGTTGGCCATGTTATCAATGCTGAGGGTATTTTACCTTCTGAAAAGCATCTAGATGCACTCAAACTTTCGCGATGAATAAACTTGAAGGAAGATGGAGCGTTCATCGGTAAAATAAATTTATTCAAAAATTTTCATCGGTTGCCGCACCATTAAATGAATTTCGACATAAAAACGTCCCATTTACTTGGAGTGAACGTCAGGAAAAATCGTTTTAATCATTTAAAAAAAAAAATTATCGACGCTATGCGTCTAGTTCATTATAACGAGGAATATCCTGTAATTTTAGCTACAGATGCTTCAGTGATTGGGATTGGTCTTATTGCGTGCATTTGAAACTCTTAAGGACAATCAACTTTCATATAGCCAAATTGAGAAAGAAGCTTTGTCAATTGTCTACGGAGCGACTAAATTCCATCAATACTTGTCAGGGCGGAGTTTTGAACTTCTCACCGATCATTAACCATTGACGTCACTTTTCAATCTGAATAAAAGGTTGCCTGCCATGAAACAATGGAACCCTGCATCGCATTCAACGATGGGCTATCCTTATTCAACGATATACGTATACGATCAAATACAAAAGTACCACAAAGCGTGCTACCGCTGTCGCACTTTCACGAGTACCTTTGGGTCCGGATAAAGTTTTGATAATTACGAATTAAAATTATTTTATGTTGATCAGACCAATTAGGAGATCATTAAAGACTTTTCGTAAAATTGATCGAAAAATCTAAGTCAGATGATCGAATTTTATCAAAAATTGTCTATTTTATTCAGAACGATTGGCCTGAAAAACTCTAAGAAGGAGACAAAAATAATTTTAAACTATATTTTGACCGTCAATTTTCAATTTCATTACAGAGCAATATTGCTTTACTTCAAACAGATTATACCAGAGTTGCCATACCACAAACGCTCTAACTTACCATACTAAAAAAGGGATTTTTCCAGTTGGCCGATCGCTAAGTAAACTTAGGAAAAGATCCATATAGACTTTGCTGGACAATTTTTAAACAAAATGTGGTTAATTTTTGCTGATTCTTTTTCAAAGTATACGGTAAAAATGGGTTTTATTACGTCAACAACAACCATTTTGGCTTTACTAAATATCTTTTCAATATAAGGGTTGCCTGAAACTATTGTATCCGATAATGGACCTCAACTCGTATCCAGTGAGTTTGGAGAATTTTTTAAACTAAACTTAATCACTCATTTGACAACTGTGCCATTTTATCCAGCATCAAACGGACAACCTGAGCGTTTTGTTAGAACGTTCAAAACGTATTTCAGAAAAATAATTTCAAAAGAAAAACCTGTCAATTAGCTTTGCTGAAATTTTTATCAACGTATCGATCCAATATCAAAACAAACAGCAGCTTACCTTCTTCATGGTAGACAACCTCGGAACCTACAATCGGTTTTGCTACCGAACGAGCAACATAAATGCAGTAATGATCAAAAAAGCAAGTTTCAACTGGATCAATACGTTTTAGCAAGAAACTTTTCAAGAGGTGTCAAGTATAGGTTGCAGGCCAAATAATTAAAAAGATGGGACGATAATTGTTTTTGGTCGAGACCGAAATCTGAGTCTGGAGAAGGCATCAAAACCACCTTTATCATAACTGTCTTAATCAAACCCTTTTTACTCATTCTAGCTTGGATCAGCTGAACATTGATGTATAAGTTGAACTCTCTACTGACCAACAATCATCGTCGAGTAGTCACGCCGAGTCAGAGAAAATCTTGTTTAACTAATAGCCAATCTTCAAACAGTAATGTTCAAGAGTCTGTTGTTAAACCAACCACAATCGTGCAAGGCCAATAAAGTTCCTAGACCATGAAGATTGGAACGCAAAACAAGTAAAATTGCTAGATTCCTAGCTTACGCTGGGCGTTGTTCATTTAAGAAGGGATAAATAATAAATCAATATATTTATTCCAATTATATTTTGGTTGCATATATTTTGATTAATTGTGAATTGCTCCTAATTAATGTTAAATGTATTCTCTCTCTCTTGTAAACAAATATATTTTGTCATTTTTATCATATACTCATTCACTTACATTTTGTTTTGTAAATGAGTGCGATCAAAGAAAATATGCTGATCAGAAGTGAAGACACGAACAAAATAGTACGGACAACCATTATTTTTCTGCAAAATCCATATTTTTTAAATCCATCTAGTGAGTAACTTTAATTTAATTTATATAAAGTTACAATAAAGCTTGAATATCGTAGAGTTTTTTTATGGAATTTATTTTATTGTCATTCGTTGTTCTTTACAGTCACATGCATATAAAATATACTTTATTTATATAAAAACACTAACACAATTGTTTTTCGGCTGGTTTTCATTATTTATTGTGCGATCACAGTATCGAGTCCAGATCTTATGTGATCACAGTGCGAGTCCAGTATTTCTTTGACACCGTTGCCATTCAGTCCAATTACACTGGCAGTGGTAGAACTGACAGTTCAATATGTTGTCCTGATGTTCCATTTTTACGATATATTCTAACATGAGAGTATCGGGGACAAAGCTTCTCCCTGCTGTGCCCCAGAGCTAATTGTAAAAATTCCTGATAGCTTGTTCTCAACTTTGACACAACATTGTGACTGCATTGTTTTCATTTACATAAACGCACATATTTGTCAAGTATTCCCAGATATCGCAAAGCAAACCATAAACTATCCCGATGGATTAAGTCATAGACCTAGTGAAGGACCAAGAATTCCATCACGGGATGTTTCGTAAAATCAATGGGTAGTTGAACACAAATGATTGACAGTTGCCTTCTACGACCAGTATGACTTTTACGATTCATGGGTGTCTCTGCGGTTAGCAGGGCACTCCCATGCTTCGTAAAAGACTCCTAAACGAATTCTATCCTTAGAATGCCACCTAAGCACTCTTTGTCTGTCGCAAGAGGCTACTAAACAAAAATTGGATTTCTGGGCTGACTACCCATTTCCCTAAAAAACTTTATTGTTAAAACAATCAACAAAATAAAATGTGGGTACCGCCAAAGTTTAACTAGAATCCCACTTAAGTTAACACAGACGCAGTTTAATAGCAGTTTAAGATCTGTACGTGAAACGTGCAGTCGCTAAGAAAACCTGGCGCTTCGGTTTGCTCTATATCAATCGTGAAAAAGAATAAATTAAAGTTATTCACTAGATGGATTTAAAAAATATGGATTTTGCAGAAAAAATATTACTGTCCGTACTATTTTGTTTGTGTCTTCACTTCTGATATAGTATATTTTCTTTGGTGCGTTGATAGAAATTATTATTCTGCAAAATAAACAATTTTATAATGTTTCTGAATTACGGTATTTAATATATAAATCGGTGCACGTTGAGTCTAAAACATTAACATATATTATCTTCACTTTTTGGCAGCTGGTGAATTTTGTAGAAATCAATTTGCACTTACCACTGATACTCTTGCAAATAAAGCAGATACTGGGTATAACTACACTGTGTACTCTTTTTAAATCCACTAAAATAAGAAGCATATGGGATGACCAAGTCCTTTTCGAAATATTTAGAGTAGAATCCGCAATCGATGTTTGATTTGTATTATAGGATTAACAGAATTGCTTGACTTAGATTGATCTATTCCGCCGCTTCTAAATAGCGGTTTGCATAAAGTACATAAATACGTCAAACAACTCACTCGCCAAATTAGCTACATTGATAAGAACACCTGAAACACCTCGTTTTTCTCTTCATGTGTGGTTTTATGTTGAAAACTTCGTTAATCTCTTCTATATGAATATTAAGGGATATTACTGTCCTATATTAGAACAATTTGATTTACCTTTAAATCTGGTTATTTATGTCGCCAATAAATTATTTCTTTGTAGCGATCCATTTCTTTAACCAATGCTTCCAGCCCTGAAATAAGCAGCTCATCGATAACCTCTCTTATTTCATAGCTTTAGTAGTAAGAAGTTTTGTTAGTAGGATCAGCAACTTGCATGTATCTTTCACCGATAAACTGATGGATTTCTACTTATAGCAGACGTGACTTCACGTGACTGGTCGTGAACATATTTTTTGCGAGTACAAACCGTAGCTTTCACTATAAGGCTTTTTACAATTAATAACTTTTATTACTTGTCACTTTGAGTACCAGAATCAAACAAGTAGTTAATAATATACAGTTTTTTTTTTTTAATTTTTGGTAAATTTGGAAACTTCTATTCCGGTATAATGTGGTCTCCAGATGTTGCTACGTTACTTATTGAAAGACTAGGAAATCTATTTGGGTTGGATTTCATCAAGCTGACATCCCAAGAATCTATCTAGCCCCAACTTACGGTAGCCCACATTATATTTATATGCTATATATTTATAGACTAAACAATGCGTCCTAATAACAGACAAAAAACGCTAAGTTATAAAAAATGGAAAGTCAAGAATCGGAAAAATCTCATTTATTAACAGTAAACTCATAATGTTCTTCGTTCATTGCCAAAAAAAGATAAAAAAAAATTGTTTAGTACTTCATAGTCTAGATTTCTAGACTATAGTTAGTGCATATTTCCTTTCAAATTCGATAATTTGGAGGCCTTAGCGAAGTCGCCCGTTTAAGTATATCATTCGGTGTAATAAAAAAGCAGACGACCTTTTAAACTTCGTTAGCACCGAAAGGGTTTTATTGATTGACAATTTATTTCCCTTGAAAATAAATTGACTCATCCTACTCGTCGAATGCATCTTTCTTTTTGTGTTCCAGATACAATTTTCTTTATTTCGAGCTGCATCACACAATACAAAAACAAAACAAAAAAGAAACGAAAACCATGAATTTTCTTTTTCATCTTTAGCACCAGATTGCAAATATATGGTAAAGATCTATATACGTGAGTGACAAACAAAAATTTATTTTATTTTTGTCTGCAGATTTATGCAAATTTTCTTAAGTTTTTTATTTTTTGTTGCTTATTTTTTGTTCCTTATTTATTTATTTATTTTTAATTCAATAAATAATTTCTATGCAGCTGTTTCGTTCTTTTGTTGATTGTCATTAGAATGTCCACGCATATTTTCACTTTGCATTATTTTAAAATTAACGGAAAATAAAGAAAACAAATTGGATTTTGTGTTTTGGTTTTTTGTTTTTGTTTTGTTTTTATTGCAAGTATATTTTAAGACAAAAAATAAGAAATGGTGTAACAGTTGTTGTTGCTGGACGATTTTCTTGTCTAGGAATTTCGTTTTCAAAAAATAGTATTATTATTTCGTAAAGGAGATTTTTATCTCGTGCAGTGCTAGACGTGGCAGTGCTAGACGAGAGCATCTCTTTCATTCCATGGTCTGTCTCACCGATATAAGTACAGTATTTGCAGGGAATCAAAATTGTTGTTTTAAAAATTGTTGTTGAAAAAATTACAGTAAAAACGAACATGCAAATTCCTGTACATCTATAATCATATTCATAACCATAATCAAAACCCGGTATATATCTTTAGTCAAAAAAGCTTTCGTTCAACATTAGACGACCATCTTGTTCAAAATACGATTCTTCGACGGTTAGTATCGGACAAGATCAAGACCTCAAACGTTATTTTTTTTTTTGTAGTTTAGCAGCTATGGTTTTTCAAAGTAACGATCAAATATGTGGAAACATCGTTGAAATATACTGTGAGCGAGTGAATCCAAATCAGATGTAAAGGTTCACCAACCGAAAATGTTTTGACAACGAAGGGGGAGCAATTTTCCGCCTCTTTTAAAAAAATAAAAGCGGAACTGTAAGCGATATTAACATCAATCCATCAGAAGTGCTATGTACTGGCCATTAAAAAAGACGTAGGCTAGCAAGAAATTCGTATCAAACCTACATAGATGATTCAAGCTGCAACCTCGAGCAACTGCCCAATTGATGGGTAATCAGCCAGCAAATAAAATCAACCGTAATACACCTCCATTTAGCATAATTGTAGTACACAGGTCCTTTTTACTTCCACTATAAAGTTCGAATGAGGAAGACTGCCAAGAATATCGTGCAATCTATGTACGTTTTTCAGTGAACGCATTTGAAGTAGGTTTCATATGATATGACAACTAAAGGGTCAAGACTTTATAAGTGCTCTAAAAAGGTTTATTGCACCTAGAGGGATATTACATATATTACGATAACGGAACCTACTTTGTGGGTATTTCGATATTCAACGGCTACGCAGCCAGTTTTTGTGACAACAACAACATCAAGAAGTTACAAAATTTTGCCAATGCAAGGATATCACTAGCCATTTCCGAACGTTAGTGATTTCCAAGTTGTAGTGGCTTATATGAAGTCACTGTAAAATTTACAAACATAATTTTCGGAAAGTCATTGGAAATGAGTCGCTTACATTTGAACAAGAGGAAGTGAAACTGAATTCTCGACCACTTACACCTTTGTGGTCGAGTCTGTTGGGTTTTTATACATGTACGGGTGGTTTTGTGATTCTCAAATAAACTACATCGATACAATACACTTATAATTTTACCTTTATTAGTACCCCCTACAAGTAAATTCCCCACGAAATATTAAAAGGCTGGAAAATAACAAAAAAAAATGTTAAAAGCTATGAGAAGGAATATAAGGAAAATAAGGTTAGCTACGGTTAGGCATACGGAATCGGACTGTCTTCTTTGAAAATGTTTTATTGGGACTTGTTGAACTGAGAATGCTACATGCCGGCTTCAGTCTGTGAATAGAAACATTTACATTTCGACCGTTACGATCTATAATGAAATGTTTTCTAAAACGACGAATGACTTTAAACGGTCCTTCGTACAGCTTCGATAGGGCAGCTCGTACCTTATCGATACGAAGGAAAACGTACTCGCTACTTTCTACATTTTTTGGGATAAAAGTTGGTCTGTAAGTTGACTTGCGAGTATCAACCGAAAAAATGTTGTGCATATTTGCGCGAAGTTTGTTTACATAGTCTGATGGATCGGGATCTGAATTCTAAGTGCTGGTCACGAAAAATTCTCCTGGAAGCTTGATGACTTGTCAATATACTAGTTCGGCTGGAGAGCACTTTAGTTCGTCTTTAACTGCTGCTCATATTCCCATCAAAATAAGAGGTAGCTCAGTGCTCCAATGAATAATATTACCACGAGCTTTGTGCAATAAGCTTTAAGTTGTCTATGGAATCTTTCGACCATACCGTTTGCCTGTGGGTGGTAGGCAGTAAGAAAAGAGTTTTCACTCGAACGGGCTACCTTGGTCCATTGTTATTTGGAGGGGTATTGCAAACCTTGAAACGTATTGCTTGATAAAAACCTTAGCAATAGTGGCAGCTGTATTTTCTCGAATAGGGTATACCTCTGGTCATCGAGTAAATTGGTCCACTATAATTAGAATATATGTATAATCTTCAGATGGTGGAAGAGGTCCCACTACACCCATATTAATATGTTCGAATCTAGCCAATGATAGATCAAATTTTCCTGGTTGCGATTTAGTGTGACGTTGCACTTTGCTTATTTGGCATCCCATACAACTCCGAACCCAGTTTATTACGTCGGTGTTCATGTTCGGCCAAAAATACCGACTGGAGATTAATTTTTGTGTCGCGCGCATGCTTGAATGAGAACAAATGGTCGATGAAACCCTGTTGATGTTTCACAATAAATTTTTAAATTTAACAGAAGGCGAGCTCTAATTTAAACTTAGAATTCGTAGGGCAAGATACATTACCAAGAAGCTCTTTTAATTCATCGTCAAACTGTTGAGACTCAGCTGATCAGCGAAACTTAGCTTTGGAAAATGTTCAATTAGTTCAACGTGGTCACATGGTTGCCTGATATATGTTGAATGTCCGGCGTAAACTGAGTGATGAAGTCCAAATGTCGAGTCTGCCGTGAACTCTTCTCGCTCATTGATGTAATTGCCGTGGTAAGAGGTTTCTGATCTGTGTAGAAAGTAAATTGTCTACCCTCTAGGAAATACCTGAAATGTTTAATTGCTAGATAAATAGCAAGGAATTCTTTGTCAAAGGCTAAATATTTACTTTCTATTGGAGATAATCTTAAAACCCCAATGGTTGCTAACATCCTTTGTTCATTTGTTGCAGGAATACTCCTACGGCAATATTTGAATCGTCTGCAGCAATACTAAAATCAAAATGGAAATTCTGGCTAGAAATTCAGAAAATTCTTGAATGGCTTTTCAACTCGCCGTGGCGAAAGTACAATGCCATCTGGTGAAATGTGGTGGCTGAGCAACTCCAGAGCGGCTACACCGAATTCACACTTTGAAATTTGGATGTTAATTCCAAATTTAACTAATTTCTCAAACAACTATTTGAGATGAAGTTTGTGCTGTTCCTCGCTTTCACTAGCCACAAGTACATCGTCTATGTAGACATATATAAAATCTAGACCTTTGACCACTTCATTCATGAAGCACTGAAAAGTCTGCGCAACATTCCGAAGACCAAAAGGCATTCTCGTAAACTCAAATAACCCAGGCACGTCTTCGGGCGCAATGGGGATTAGATGATACCCTCTTACCAGATCAATTTTTTGAGAAAACTACACATCTTTGCAAATGCATCAAAAATTCTGAACGTGCGGGATCGGATATCGATCAGGTTCAGTGGCTGCATTAAGGCCTCGATAGTCTCCGCACGGTCTCCAATCTTTCCCATGTTTCTTCTGTACCATGTGCAGAGGTGATGATACTGCAGAAGATGACGGTCGGCATATTCCCAATTGAACCATATGTTTGAACTCGGTAAGACCTGTCCTATGTGTGGCAGGATCCAGATGGCAAGGTCTCGAAAAAAGTTGGCAGCTTTCTGTATAAATATGGTGAACCACACTATGTCTTGCCGGATATTTGTAATTAGGTTCGTCAATAATTAAAATTGGAAACATCTTTAGAATTTCACCGTATCAATTTGTAGCAGTTAGTAGGGTAAGAGTAGGTGTTGTAACCTTAACAGTCAACGCATTTACGGCCAAACTCGTTGTAGAATCTAGCAATCGACTTCCACGTCAGTAGACGAGAAAACCGTATTTTGTCAAGAAGTCAGCACCAATTATTGGTCTGTCTACTGATGCAATTGTAAATATTTGCGGAAACTGCCGACGTAAGCTAACGTTCCTATTCAACAGTTTGGTCCCGTAGGTAATAATCACCGAACCATTAGCGGCGGAAAGTGTTAAGATATGATCTTGTTTTGATGCATCTCTACGAAAACCTTATACGGGTATAACAGAAATATCGGCCCTGAATCTATAAGAAAAATGGTATCATTCGTTGCATCCTTGATAAATAGTCGACGATTGCAACGTTTCCGGTTGTCGTACTCTCAATCGGATTTAATAGTTTTTTGCTGGAGACTGGGCTTTAGATAAATTACGATGGTGCTTTTTGCAAAGTAAACGTAACTTACCTTTCAACTGCGAAGGTATGATAAACGAAGATGAGAAAGCACAGTATCAGAATCTGGCTTGCAGTAGCATTATGGAAACCAACCTCTTTTCTACTGATATGAACGCTGTATTCGAGGTTTCAAAAACTTTTGTTGTCAGTGCTGCCCAGACGGCACTATAAGTATGGTAAAAATTAAACCCAAAAATGATTGTTTTGGTGAGGAGTGTCGTCTTGCTGCCGAGCAACAGAAAATAGCCTATCAAGAAGGGCGAATGCATTCTACAATCCCACGGAAAAAAGTAGTCCTTTCTAGAAGGTCCGCCAAGTGGATTTGTAGACGTAAAACACGTGAATGATGGAAGACATCGTTAACATCGATGCAGTGCTCGAAATTTGGAAGGAGCATTTCTCTGATTTACTCAATGTTCAACAAGTTAGTGTCAAATGCTGTGTTTGAAAGTTGTCAAATACAGACTGCGGAGAAGTGCATAGAGGACCCATCCAAGGAATTCACACTGGTCATGCAAATACCAAATAGAAACCGTATCCTTGGGGTTGATTGCATTAATTCCAAGCTTTTGATATTCGGAAGGGATACTTTGTGGAACTACCTTTTCGATTAGTATGGCAAAGTAAAAATATGCATGATGACTAAAAAGTGGCTGTATTGCGCCCTATCTTTAAAAAAGAAAATCACTCAAAATGCGAAAACTATTGCGACATATAGTTTTGCACAACATACAAATTAATGCCTTCCATAATATTAAACGGAATCACTCCCCTGGCAGAGAAAATTATAGGTGACTACCAAGGAAAATTTCGTCCAAATCGGTCAGTCACTAATCAAGTTTTTTCACTCAGGGTGGTTCTTTATAAATATTACGAAACATCTCCAGGTCTTCTTGGATTTCAAACAAGTCTATGACTCAATCCATCAGGATAGCTTATGGTTTACTTTGCGATGTCTAGGAATACCTGAGGAAATTAAGAAAAAATCATCAGAAATTTTTCCAATTATCTCTGGTATACGGCAAGGAGATGGTCTGTCCCCAACACTTTTTAATCTCATGTTAGAATTCATCTTTCGTAAAAGTGAAACGCCTCGACAACATTATTGTACTGTCAGCCCAACTAGATTCTGGCTTATACAAATGATAACTGTATAATTGGACTGAATGGCAATGGTTTTAAAGAACTAATAGATCCACTTGTACGATTTTCGGCTTCCGTTGATCCCAAAATCAATGAGTCCCTTGTCACTTATACCATCTGTGTGGGAGGGGATATTAAAGCGCGTCTTGTCGCTAGCAACCGTGCTTTGTATTACTTACGTCCAATGCTAAAGACAAAATACCTTGCAAATGCCGACAAGCTGACATTGTACAAGGTGGTCAGATCCTTTTACATGTTTGGGTGTGAGAGTTGGACCTTGACGGGTGAGTATGACAGATGGTTAATGACATGCGAGAGAAGAATCATGCACTTAAATTATGACACCAAACGCGACGATGACGATACCAAGTTTTATTCAGCCATGATATCAGGAATTTACTGAAAATTCCTGTTCTCGTTCATGAAATTAATAGACAACGTGTACGCTGGCTTGGTCACGTTCTGCGAGCCGACCCAAAACGAATCAATAAGAGTGATCAATAAGAGGAGAGCAGGAATTTGGTAGGCGCAGAGGTCGCTGTCGGCGATGATGGCTCCTCGAAGTAGAGAATGACTTGTTTTTTCAGGTTGTCTAGAACAATAGGAAGAACAAGCTCGGGATTGAAACCGATGATGCAATTTGGGCCAGCAATGGCCTGTAAAAACCGATTATTATTTTTACTAGGAAGCTTGAACTTGTTGTACGGTAAGTGGCAGGTTATAACTTATATGTTGAAATGGTAAATGGTGCCATAATATCCGTTGAAATAAAGGGTCTTGATTGCACATTTTGGCCGACTATAAGACACTCATTCAGAGACTTTAAGATGTGGTCGTGGCGTATTTATCAAACAGCACCCCCAGTTTTGTGGTACTACTCGTATCTTTTATGACTCCATGAAGTGGCAGGTAATAAACATTTGATTGGTGTCTAGTTGACTTGTGAACTATCTCCCTCATATGACCAAGCGCTAAGTATTCGGTCATAAAATCTTTGAAAAGAACCGTGAAATCAGGTTGTTTTACGAATTTTCTCTTGATCAAATTAAACCGATATACTGATGTAGCAGGTCACCAATGCCGTAGGTAATTATGCGGTTTCTTTCAAGTTAGCTTATAGTACGCAAATCTTTAAATTTTCTAAGAACCAGACCTTTCACCAGCTCCAGAAATTGTCACTTAGTCACTTAATTGAGAAACTGAAACTAGAAAGCGATGGTAAAATTTAATTAGCCATACTATTAATACCAGCTAGTTAAATCGCCACAATTACAAACGTCCAAAACAAACAATTAAAGGATTTAGAAAATCATCAAGGTTGGCAAAAGGATTGATACTCAACGAGTAAATTCAAAAGTAAACCAGGTATATAATTCAAAACATGTCACTAGACCTCATCACTTGTTAGCCTTTTAAGTACGATCTACGTATTAATGGCCCTCTATCTAAAAAACATGCATAATTTGTCATATAACAATAGTGTGACCATGGTCAAGATACAATCGTACCAACACAATTGAGATAATAATTAAGAATATGTCCACATGTCAACCGAAAACATAATTTATAGCTTATATGTTAATTTATTATTATTTATGTTTATTTACTGTTGTTTCGATTTAGAGCTTTTGTTGATGTTGTTTGTCTCATTATTATCATTATTAATATTTGTGTTTTTGTTGTTGTTGTTGTACTAAATCTTATTAAAGATATTAAATTGAGATAATAAACTTAAAATTATGAAGAAAATCATAAATTATCATTATTATCATTAACATAATTTATTTATTTAACATTAATGCTGTTATTGTTTCAGTTGCATTCTAAAATAAAGGGTTTTCTAATTGGGGTTTTTAATTTTTAAGACCATTGTAAAAATTAAATTGTCGTTTAGATAACCTGAAGTCAAATAGCTGTTCAACTTTAGAGGAGGATAATGTGTTATTATGTTAATCGTTTCATTCTCACCATAAATTACTGGATGTTTTAAGGTTTAAGCCGATTAAAGTGTAAGAAGTTTCTGCTATGTTCATTTGATATTGATACTATAAACAATAAACTGTGACTATGTGATCAAACATAGCCCAAACATTCAAACAATATTATTCAATACATGCCAAAACACTTTAATATTAATATAAATTAGATTAAACATTACAAATTAATTGAATTTACAGTTTAACGGTCAATTTGTCATGAATTTGCCAAAAATCTAATTTATATACACTTTATTTGACACATAATATTAAAATTTATATAAATTAAATTTTAAAACAATTGATTTAACATTACAAATCAATTGAATTAACCGTTTTATGACCAATACGTCATATAATCGCTGAAAATCTAATTTATTAACACTTTATTTGAAACAAAACTTTAAATTTAAAACAAATTAGATTTTAAAAAATGGATTAAACATGACAAATCAATTGGATTAACTGTTTTATGACCAATACGTCACGTAATCGCAGAAAATCTAATTTATATAAACTTTATTTGAAACAAAACTTTAAAATTAAAACAAATTAGATTTTAAAAAAAGGATTAAACATAACAAATCAATTGAATTAACCGTTTTATGACCAATACCATAATTTTCTTTAAGGCATCATAAATTAATATTTTGAAAAGTCTGAGCATAATTGATTTTCTTGCGATTATACGATAGCTGGATATATAATTTATTTTCACAAATTTTAAATTTGGTGTAATTTTGGAAATTGTCAAGAAAGACTGCTTTGCTCAATGATTTGTGGAAAAACTGTTTAAATAAAAAGCACAACTCGTTTGCTAGCTTTAACGTTTGACGAAGGGATAGTATCAATTTCAACACCCGTACTCAAGAATATTATAGAACTTAGTATTTCAGCTTCCAAAATAGATAAAAATAATAATAAATGGTTAGCATAACTAACAGGCTTGTTACTTTAGAGGTGTCTATCTGATTTGTAAATTGATTGAAAATTGCGATAAATGAATTCACTTTTATTCTGGGCTAAGACGAAGTCGAACTATCAAATTAATAGCATCAGATACGCAAAATACAGCTTTAGTGTAATTGAGTTCAGTACTATAAGCTATAAGTGATCACTACATGAAGTATTGGTTTAAGAGATATTGAAGCTAACTTCCAATCGTTTAAAGACGCACATATTTGTTATAAAGTATTATTAAAGAAAAGAAGATCCATGAAATTGGCGATTAGTAAGCTAAACCTATCCGGTTGTCATGTCGGTGTGTATCGAAATCAAAACACCCGATGTTTTCCAATGATATATTTTCCAATATATCAGTGAAAAAATTGCTTACAGAATAACATATATATTGCAAACATGGTTTTTACAACTAACTTGTAGTTAAAGGTGCAAGCACGTATGCGGATAAAAATTATACAAATCATCCGCACATCAACCAATCAAATCAATTTATATAAACCATGTGATGAGCGTCACCAATCAAATCACACATTTGCGCAATAACAATGTTTCGCAGCAGAATAAAAACAAAACAGAAACAGAGGAGGATGTGATTGGTGAAGCGCATTGCATGGCTTAGATGTGTTGATTTGATTGGTTGGTGTGCAGATAATTTTTATAATTTTTATTCGTATACATGCTTGCGCCTTAAGGGTAGAGCGTCTGTTAGTTTTCCTTTATTAAAAATAGTGTTGTTGATTATTGCATAATGCGTAATGTATAGATTAAGTCAAGAAGCTTCTATTGGGTATCCTGTAAGCTATTTAATACCAGGCAAAATTCAAGAAATACAACTAATACTGATCAGACCCTATCCTCATATAATTGATATTCCTGGACCTGCTCCATTTCTCGTCGTAGTTAGTTCTGGCTCCTTATTAAGTGTTTTTTTGGTACGGCAGTGCAGGTTTATGCTGTGTTTAACCATTTTGACCGTATTATCGATAAAGGTTGTTTGACTTTTTTTTAAGTAAAAACAGTTCATGTTCGTTGTTATTGCGAATCTCAAACCGAGGCTCATATTCACCGGCTTCACGTTGAGTAAGAATTCCGAACACGGCTTCCAGTAAAATGTCTGTTGAATCTCCAAAGCCTCATTTCACGCCTTGTTTTTCCTTGTTGCTACTTAGTAGTAACTCATTAATAGCAACCAGCTTGTTTGTAGGCCATTGTGAGTCACCTTATAATTTTTGATTTCTTTCCAGTAGCCGGTCATGTTGTACTAGATTATCACAGCCCACTCCATAGCGACAATTTCTAACTTGCCTAACTTCTCAAAATATATGTTGATAGGCTGGTTGGACAGTTTTATTTCGACATTGGAATTCACGAGTCCGAATAGGCAGCACATACTAAGAGGATGGCTATTGGTTGTTAATTGGATGGTTATGTTGTTGTCTAGGCGGTGGGTCGATTAAGTTGGTGAAGATATTCGGAAGACCAGCATTTCCAAAAATGTGTGGGGTGTGAGACGGTATAAAATGTTTATTTCATTACTGGCCAACATGGCTGGATTATCCTCAGGTAGTGTGATCATAGCTGCATGGTACGTCTTCTTCTTGACTGAATTTGCTCCAACAAAATAGGTTTCGTTGTCAGAAAATATACATCCGTCGTCGTCTGGAAATTAATCTTTTGTAGGACACTATTTTGTAGGCTTCTGTTGTGAGGCTGCTGAATATCTCGATGTGGATGGAACTTGTCATCATGCATACGAATAAGAATCCTTTGTAGGATTTGTTGCCTCGACCGTTAGTCGTTTTAAGTTATGGATATGCTCTGCATAGTACAGTCCTGTTTTGGAGAAGGTTCTTTCTGACCTCACTCTTGATGATGGCAAACTGTTCCATTCTTCTGTTCTTTTGTTTGTATAGCGAAAGCATATTATGCATGTTTGTATCAATTGTCTTACGGCTCGCCTCCTTCCAATGATCCAATATTTTGTCTCAGAGTAAGTTGTGAGCCACAATGTAAAGCGTTTTTATAGGTATTCTCGATTATCTGTTGTTTGCCGTGGCTTAGGTTGTTTGCTGGCGTTTGCCAGAATCGAGTTTTCAAGACGTCTCATCACACATTTTGGTCAACCTGGAATGGGTTTAGTATAGCTAGTTTACTGTCTTTATCTAGCATTCTATCATTGGTTATGTATGTGATTTCTCTTCCGAACTCCTCCTTTTGGGTTATTTTTATAATTGACGTTTCTGCAACCTTAAGTTCAGTAACGGTCATTTTTTGTGTTCAGTCATTTATTAACCGTATACAATATGTAACTGTGTGCTTTGTTTTGTTGTATGTTGACAAATTATTGAATAGCTCTAAAAATATCTATAATACGTCCCTTTATCATCGTCGTCAGCACTTTTTTTTCTTCCAGCTCTGCCTGTAAGTTAAATAGTAAATTCGGAAAAAGTTGTTAGGAATTCCATTGTGGCGGAAAAGTTTTTAGGAAGTTTGGTCTATGCCACCATCAATTGTTGAAGATAATCTTTGAGAGCTATGCCACGTGAAGCTGTGTCCGCTTCTTAATGGTTGAACATTTGTATTCCAACACAGTGTAATAGTCGAGTCTGGCCAAGCGTGCGGATTTACTTCTCCAAGCTTCTTGGGGAATTGTACGTGTTTCAATAATTTTTCCTATAATAAGACGGCATTTAACTCAAGGCGTGGGTTTGTTGTCTTCGCTTTGACTGGTGTAACTCGACTTTTGGACATTAATAGTTGAGTCGTTGGTTCACCATCATTATCCACACTCTAAAGCATCAGCAAAACTATGCAGTTCCGTTTGCTTTACGACGTTATGTTGGCCCATCTCGGAATTTTTAGTATTGATATTTTTTTTCAGGTCATCCATGTAATTCGGCCATTTGATGTTTATTTTTTCTGGTAGTTGTTCGTCCCAGTTTATTTCTGTTTTCCAAATATCCTGCGTCATAATCTTGGCCATTATTGGCGATAGCCATCCGATGGGGTCAAAAAGTTTTGATGAATCAGATAGGAATAAGAGTGCGGTGGACTACTTGTTAGTTAGCTGTGGTCCAGTTACTTCGAATTTAAATACATCTTCCCCCGTGCTGTAGAGTATTCCCAATGTTTTATTGCTTTCATTTAGTTTTATTTGGGTGAGTCCGTTAGATTTTTGCTCGCCAGAGATATTTTGTAAAATTTGTTGGGTGAGTTGGACGCATATTTTCTCAAATGAGATCCGCCCTGTACTATGAGCACTTGTAGCTCATGTTGTGGTAGTAGTGCTTCCTTAATATTTTCCACGCCGAATGAATAAGTCATCCATATAGAAGTCAGTCATCAATATTTTTGCTGCTTTGCGATGAGTATTGGATCCTTTCTTGGCTAGCTGAATCAATAATCTTGTAGATAGGTAGATGGCAACTATAATTGCGTATGTTATAGTTTTTAAGCTATATGCTTTAAATGGAATCTTCCAAGCCTTTAGGAAGATTCCTTCCTCCATATTATGCGGTGGTTATTTTGATCGTCTGTATTGAGCGAGACTTGGGGAAACATTTTCTCGATGTCAGCTGTCATCACAATCTTGTGTTTTCTCCACCTTAGTAGTATATCGGTCAAATACAATAAAGTTCAATTGAGCAAAGTGCTGCCAAGCTCGTCATTTCAGGAATTGGAGGTACAAAAAAATTGGTAGCACTGTCTCTTGTTCTCAATCAAAGGTAAATTATTTTTGGCTTCTAACCTTGTCCGAATGTGTCTGTCTCTCGACTACTCGCCAAATATTTTGGAAGATGCTTCCGTTACCAATTTAACGCATCTTTCAACCGCTTGTATGTGACGAGGAAAATTGTCTATAAATAAAATGGGAACATTATTTTTGCTCAACATTAGCTGTAAATCTTCATTCTTTATACTCATGGTAAGTGGCGGCTCAGTCACAGGAAATTCTTGCCAATTAATCATTTCCATATAGCTTCGTGCTTGGAAATTTATTTTAGGCACTTTAAAGAAACGGACTCCATGCGGCTTCTCTAGCCTAGCTTTCACTATTCTAATTCCCAGCTCCCTAATGTTACAATTTTCAGGAGCTGTAATCATCGCAAGAAACAAATTTTCCGGGTGTGCGAAGTAAGCGTTAGTCGAAATCGCTTTGTGAATTATTTCTCTGATATCAACTAGAAACTGGAGAGAAACTTTAATCATCACATGAGAGAATAAACTTTTACTACAAAGCCCGCAAGAGTTTGAAAAGAATTTGATGGTTCGGTAGTCGCTACATACAATCCAGTTAGCAGTCGGTAACAGCCGGTTAGCAGTTGTAAGCCATCTAGCTTGAGATTATTTTCCTGAACTACATATCTTCTAAAGATACTGCTGATCGGAATTCAAATCTTTTATGTTGATATCCGGTAATATACTTTGAATTGGCTGAAATTTTATCACCGGTTTCTTCTCACATGCACACAGAAGCTGTGCTCCTATGGATCCAGAAAAACATATGCACTAAATGCCGAAGAGTTAGTTTGTTTGCATGAAGGAGACATATACTCCATTGAAGGGGTTTACCGACATAGGTTTCTATTACACGTAATATGCCCCCGTTTCACACAGTATTGACATTAGTACCATCACACCCGAGAACAGTTAAGTAGGCAAAATCTATTTCATATTTTTGCAAGTAACATACAATCTCACGCGTTATTGCCGCCGACTTAACTGGAGCTTGAACTACCACATGTCCAAAATACTTGCTTTTCGGCTCTTCCACTAATGAAATGTGCTCCTCGCATCTTATCTCTCAAAGACATATTTTGGATCAAGTACCGAAACCAGCTTGAAATCTTCAAGAAAAGCTGTTGCAATCTTGGCAACCATTCTATTTGAAGCGCCTGTAAGATCAGCTGCTTTTGCAGTTTTCAGCAAGGACATTTTCATTTGGGTAGAAGATTGTGTTGTCTCGTTCAATTTCCTTTTCTTCAAAGTATGTACTACCTGTTAGAAATTTTTGACCGCATCACTTTCACTGTCATCGTCATCACTTGATATAGAATTTTCAGATGAATCGAATCCCAAAACTTCCTGGATTCCACTTGTACTTTTGATTTTCGGGCCATTCGTTTTCGCAATATTTCTGTCACAACCTTATCCACATTTGCGATAGCCATCTTCCTATCGCTTCTTTGATCTTTAAAAAACGGGATATCGTCAATAGGAACTTTGCTCGTTTTCACACAACTGCAAACAGACATATCAGATTACTTGCATTTGCAGGCACATTCGGACCAACCTAGTATATAGCCCCTAATGGAAACTCCTTTAGTACTTTAATACCTTACTACATCATACCATGCGATGGATTTCTTGTTATTATAATATAAAATTTAATTGAGTTACTAGCAAAATGAATTTGTACCCGTACTTTATGTTGGTAAACCATAAATTCTTAATTTTTTTTTTTTTAATTTAATTTAAATTATTTAAATCAGAAAAAAATTCTAAATTATATAGATACAGGATACAATTAAACTGTGAGAGCTTTTAAAAATATGAAATCATTGTGTGTGTGAATATAATCTGAGCGCCCCAATTAGAGAAATCTTATTTGCTATACGATGATACACAAATTGGTTGTGCATAGTACATGTGTGCAGCCGTAAGGTTTTAAACGCACACAATCATTATGCATTTTAATGATTTTGGTCTTAATTTGATTCAAATAGTTTGGTAATTTATGCTTAATGTGAAGAATTATAATTTTTTTGAGACGATTTAATAATTTATAGGGTCATGATGTATGATTAAGACTTGAAAATGATGTTGAAGTCATAAAATATTTTTAAATCTTAATGCAGTTTCATACGCAATTATTTATGAATAAAATTCCTTTTACTTTTAACAAGTATGTCGACGATTTTGTAGGTCGTTTTACTTTGGCCTTTGGATTTTGGAATTTTTTTCTGGAAATTTGAATTGACTCGTTTCATTTAGTAATTTGCCTTTAGCTTTCTTAAGGTCGAAATTGCAAAGTTATAACCCCTTGGTTAGACTTAAAAAATGTTTGGATGTCTCATTCTGGACTATGAAATTATCATTGTTAATTTTCGTTAATTGAAATTATCAATTAACAATGAGTTTCCAACCTCGGATAATGTTGTCTGTTGTCCGATGCAATTCTCCCACTTTGCCAACAGCTACTTTGTTGCAGGTAGATTGCTATTCTTAATAAGAACAATATCACCAATGTGGCTGCCATAAAGCTGGTGTGGTAGTAATCGACGTCGTCTTATTAAGACGCAAATCAATCAGGATTTCAGCATCACCAATTTTGTTTAATCGTATAAATGATTTCGAGCGCCAACAAAGTTTGAACCATTATCACGTGGAGAATTTCGCTTGGTATTCCTTTACGTAAGAAGTTGTCAGGTGGAAAACGGATTTGATATATGCGGCTTTGATAGATAAGCAAAAGAAAAGGCACATATACCTTTTGTACGTGTACTAGGCAGTACCACAATGATTTTATTAAAACCTGAAGTTCTAGGTCTCTTGATTTCCCCCTTGATTTCTTCTCTAGTCTCTTGATTTTTCTTTGTTGTTGACGCCGCCGTGGTTTTTTGGTAAGGGAGTTAGCTAAAAGTTTTATTTTACTCTATTTTTTTTTTAACGCAAAAACCCTTTGTTTTTGTATAGAATGCCACAAGCTAGATGTCGTTGGGCAACTTGTAAGAGAAAAAATTATAATGATTTATTGAACTTCAACTATACAAATTACATTTTCTGTCAAATGACCCGCATAAACGTCAATCAACAATCAATACTATCCAAGTTACAATAATTTTTCTATATATGCAGGTTTGTTGAAGCTTTTGTTGGATCCAAACATCCCGCCGGCCATGAATCACCCGATTCATTGATTCGAAGTATGAAAATTTTTAATATTGGTCGACGTAAATTCCCATTCATTGTCTTTACAGTGACAACTTGTACTCTTCCATCAGCTCCAGCATGTGTTTCAACTATGCGACGTAATTGCTATTTCCCAGTTAATTGTTATTCTGTAACAAGACAACGTAATCGAGTTTAATGTCAGCCTTCCCGGTCTTCCATTTAGATCTGTTTTGTAAAGTGGATATAGATATTCCACATGCTATCGCCTCCAAAAGTGAATTACTATTCGACGGACGATATCCCATCGACTGTTGACTGAAAATCAGGCACTTGACTCATTGGTGTATCAGAAAATTAGCCGGAGTAAGTGCGTTGAGACCATCAGTACGTGTAATTGAAAAGGGCCGCGAATTCAATATAGACTCTATCTGGCAGCTCAGCGTCGTAAACTCCTCTAACGTCAATTTTTGGTCTCCTACTGTTCGTTTCAGCAGGGTTTGTGTTGATTGAACCGCTGTATCCCAGACGCCACCCATGTGTAGTGCCCCAGGAGGATTAAATTTCCATGTAATCTGGTTATCTAAAAGAGCATTGGTAATTTCATCGTTATTGTTGGATAAAAATATTTGTAAAACTTTGAGATAGTTAGCGGTGCCAACGAAGTTAGTTAGTCTCATTATCGCACAGGATGGTGTTGCACTTTAGTTGCTAAACGGACAATAATACACAGGTACGCTTTGAATGGAATCGTTTCTCGTCTTCTAAATGGATGCGCTCGAAACGGTCCGGCAAAGTCCAAACCAACATGGGAAAATCGATGTGCCATTCGAACTCTCTCAACAGGTAGCTCTCCCATAAGCTGTTCCTGCATCTTTGACCTATAGCGTATGCACCTGATGTAATTATGAAATATTTGACGCATCAAATCTCTCCCTCGTACTATCCAAAACTTTTCTCTTACGAGCTGTAGCAAAAGTCCTGGTCATGGTTGACCGTTTGTTTGATGATAATGATAGACAATTATTTGTGTGAGATCCGCTTTTGCGTGAAGAATGATCGGATATTTTTTGTTATACTGTGTCAACGACTTTTGCAATCTACCTCCGACCCTCATTACTCCAAATTGGTCTAAAAATAGGGATAGCCCCAACAATGGACCCTTTTTCGATAATGATCCCTTCTTCAGCAGTTGTTCATAATCTTCTTTGAAGTGTATCTTCTGTGTTTCTCTGTACAACCATCGTTCCGTTTCGTCGACTTCTTCTACGTACAAATGTTTTTGTTTCTGTTTGTTCTCGGGACAAGTAAATACTCTTCATACATAAGACACGATATGAAGTAAATTGAGGTATTTTGATGTTTTGGAAACCAGCTGCTAAAGAAAATCATTTCCCTCCGTATGCGAAACTTGTAAAATGATTTGAGATTTTTTTTTCATATAGATGTTCGGTAACATTGATGTCTGTTTGGTGCGGCCAGTCTTCTGGTGATTTATATAAAAAATCTGCTCCTCTCCACCATAAGGAAAAATCCAACCACTCGGAACAGCCCTCATGTGATTTGTGAGTAGTTGTGCTCCAAGAAGCTCCGATTGCGGCAAACTTCTTTGTTTCAGAGGAGCTACTCGGGTTTTGCCCCAACCAGATTAACTAAAATCTGGTTGGGGCAACAGTATACTTCCCTGATAGCCAAAGACGACAAAGACATTAAATACGTTACATTTGACTACGACAGAAATACAGCGAACATCATCAGGAAAGTACTGAAAAATCATGGTATACAGGCAGCATTTAAAACTAGCAACAAAATAGGACAAAGACTAAACCCACCAAGAGTGTCTTCTCAAGATACGGGAGTTTATAGACTATCATGTGACGACTGTGATGGGTTCTATATAGGCCAAACCAGTAAATCTTTCGCAACTCGGTTTAACCAACATGTGAAAGAAATCGACAAACCCAAAATAGACTCAAATTACGCACATCACATGACTGACAATAACCATAAATACACAGGCATTAACGAAAATCTGATAGTGTTGCATAAATGTAAAAAAGGTAGCATGATGACAACACTGGAAGATTACGAAATTTACAAAAACAGACATAACAAGGACATAATAAATATTCAGGTACAGACTAAAATCAACCACCTGTTCAAAAAATAATGGAAAATGAAAATAGCACAAGGGGGCGGGGCCAAAATCATACCTGAAAAAGGTATATAAGAGCATGGGTAAGGTAAATTCGGGTTCAAAGTAGTACAAGCTGATGAAGAGGATAGTAATCCTCGAAATTAATCCCGTTAAAAATAAAAAGAATAATTATATTATAAAAATTTTTTAGAAAAATTTTTTCTTTTTAGAAAGAATTTAGACAAAAAATTAATATAAAAAATTTTTATTATCACATTAAAGAAAGTTTTACTTCTTTGCTGTAAATAATTTTTAATTTTTATATATAAAACTAGAAGTATTGAATTCTTTGTTTTTATTAAAACAAGGTTTCCTTATTTCGTTTTATTAAAATTAAAAAAAGAATAATTTATATTGTGATAAAAGTATACAAATACAGTGACAGAATGGTATTCTCACGCAACAATATACTTCCATTTGCTTACGTTGTAGCAATCTGTTTCTGTGACAGTCCAACTAGGCAAATTATGATGATAATTTTGCAACTTCAAACAGTCTGTTACTAGACGACTTAAAAATGTAAAACAGTCAAACACATTATTAACAACATCATAAGTGATATCTACACTATTAAAACCTGTAGATCCAAACTTACATGCCAAACATGCAGGAAACCATTACTATTCCACTTTAGTTCCAACAAATATTTTGCTACTATAGACAATGCAGCTCAATGGTCGACAAACATGCCAAACAATTAGTCACAATTGTAACCATCGGCAACCAACGTACATGATACCATAAATAAGTCTCGTACCAGCGATATAATTCATAAATCATATCATTTGTTACCGGGGTATACAAATACTAACCATACAAACCAATTCAAATTAATGCGCTAATATATTATTCAAAATTACGAGATATTGCCAACAGATCTGGAAGATAGAAGAAAAACCGTCACATAGACATTTAACAGAAGAGGAAAACCTATGTGAAAGATATTTGGCAACCATTTATCTGTATACTAAATATATTGAGAAAAACCTGAGAAGCTCGAGAGATGTGGTTATCCGGCAGTTATATGCCATTATATTATTACCTGATGTACAGTATGCGAGAAAACATAGAGCTTGGTAACGTGGAATGCAATTTACCTGTTGCAACTTAGAAAACTTTAGACTGCTAAAGTTACATTGCTTTCTTGTCCTATTTAACCACAAAAACGCTAATAACGATTACCGATAAACAATTTCAGAAAATTTCCAACATCTTCTAATGATCTGATGTCAGTGCCAAATACCGAAAAATGAAGATGAAACTCACCGGCTTCCGCTTGAAAAAAGGAAGTGAAGTTCAACCAATACATGTTCCTTTTGTTAAACAGATTAATGAAAATAATAGAATTAGTTCAATCCAAGTTGTAAAAATTTGACTTTTAGTAAAGTGGACCAACATTGCTTCAAAAAATAAAAAATCATGGCCTAAAATACCGTTCTTTTTCGCACCAAGGCATATACCAAATATCAAGAGAAACTGGCCAAGATAAAAGTCATGAAGGTGATTATTTTAAATTCACTGCTGGGAAAGCTATCACAAGAATATTCCAAATTGTCAGACTCTTCGAATTAGAATATGGGTTCAGACTCTTTGCCTTATGTTCAAATTGTCCGATTGTAGACAAACACGGCATCTTAATAGTTGGAAGTTAAAAGCAACACGAAGATGATAAAAAGCATCCAATTATATTACCCACTACTATTTCTATACCTAGTTCCGTTCCACGTACCAGAAATAGACCTAAAAAAGTCTTTTAACTAATGAAGGATATATCACTTGCATGAGTTGACTTGAATTATAATTTTGATCAGATAGGAAAAGGAGTTTGGCTACGTTTGTTAAAAGGAAGGTAGAAACAATCTGCAGAGTATATATACCAATTTTTGTCAGTATATGAGGACTAAAGCTGTCCATTATATAATTGGTGAGTGACCTATTTACAAGCATATGTCTGGTTACAATTACTCATTTGAAACTTCACCAAAAAAATATCAATATAGTGTTCTAGATCAAAGGTTATTAAAGACATTGATGGTTCCACTTTCATGTAAATATAGAAACGCCAAAACTGCGTTCTGTTGCTATTTCGTATTATTTTGAACTGATTGCAAAAAGTATCGCAATGAACTGTAATGAACCACTGGGGAGTAGGTTACGTTTTGTTCCAGTCTTTTTGTTGCAAATGACCTTTATTGCTAACGTTGCATAATATTGATTGGTTTTCTCGGTACAATTTTTTTTTCCAAAACCCAATTTAGCATTTATGGCTCTGTGTGATTGTTTGGCAAATTTTGTGACTCCTCCGAAGTGCGCATTTATTTAAAACAAATGATGAGATACCATCCTGACCTAAACTACCAGAAGTATTGAAATTTTCTTTTTCCCAATCAAAATATCCGAGGTATCGAGTTGGATAGTAGTATATGAATTGTAGCTACCATGATGGTCAGCTGAAGCGGTTAATAATGCATATTGCATGTTTCGTGGGAACCTGAAAAAGTATCATTATTTTACGTCATAATCCGTGGATAACCCTGTGATTTTTTTTATCTATAAATGCAAAAAATCGTTTTCTTTTATATTTTACAGATTGGAAGCATAATTTCTAGATTTAAAAAAAAATTTAATTAAAGATTTGTATAGGAAATCCCTTAAAAATTTAAGCTCTTTGCATAAATAGCGATATTTTAATTTATCATTTGCATCTCCAGACCACTTGAATATCTTAAAAGCTTTTGATTAACGGTTTAACATGGTTTTTAATTGACGATTGAACCAAGACTGGTCAAATTTTGAACCACTAAATTTCTTTGGAACGAATAAACTAAAAGCAATATCCAAAACCTTATAAAACTCCGATACAGCATCCGAAATTATCAATCCATCAAAAATAACAGACCAATCGACACTAACCAGAAAATTGTTTATGGACGGAAGATTAGCATTCAAAAAATCATATCTAAAATCATTTTGTACAAAATTACCGAAATCACAATCAACAAAATAAAATTTAATTAACTGTGGCGTGTGGTAAATACTAGAATATCCTGATAAATCTGGACAAGACTCTACAGCAATAAATTATTATGATGAAAAAATCAAGTCCAAAATACGTCCATAATTATTGAATACAGCGTTAAATTCATGTGTCCCAAAATTAGCGAAGCTGTCTAACACCACGTTAGAAAGGTCATCAGTTGTAGACCCAACAAAATCATCATTTACCCAACACCAAGAAATCTTTGGTTGATTAAAATCACCCGAAAACAAAACATGATCGCTTTCATTATAGATAACGGTAGAATTTCATTGTTGACAAAATCAATAAATCTATTTTTAACATTTGCGGTACTTCCATAAGGGATAGCTATATAAACTGCAACAACAAAAAGCCGAAACGAACCATATTTGATCTTAATAATGATTGACTCACCACTGTCGCAATTAGCGTTAACTTGGTAAAATGCAAAATTATATTTTAGCGCAATAATAACTCCGCCTCCAACTACTTTAGTATTACATGGATCACGGTTACGACGAAACACAGAAAAAAGGAAAGAACTCCTCAGAATTGTAGTCAGCATTCAACCATGTTTCTGGAAAATTGACAACATCATAATCGTTGCATGATATCGATGAATAAAAAGGATGAGCTTTGGTCCGCATTCGACTGTTGTTATGATAATACATGTGTAAACTATTGTACATTTTTTTGGTTGAATTGGACGTTGATGATGATTGCAAATTAGAGTTAGATGAGATAGTTGTGTTATAGATTTATTAGTTGTATTGGTATAGGTAGATTTTTTTAAATGATCAAATGTCGGTGGTAATCCAAAACTATTGGTTTAAAGTTTTTTGGACGGTAAACAAACTCTCTTACCAAAACTCCTGATGGCCATATGTCTGATTGCAATAACTTTTTAAATATGTCAGCATTAACACCAATTTTGAATGAAACGTAGTTCAGACGGCAAGTAACCGGCAATCAATGTCATCCTCAGATATTTCTTATTTATCGCACAGAAATTTGAAAATTTGTTTTAATTGAAAATTTAAAGGCGTAGACAATACTTCCTATCCGTGACGGATTTGATTGTATCATTAACATCATTGCAAGACCCAACAATGCACTCAACCTGCGGTATTTGCATACGATGGAGCACTTAGGATGACAAGTTGGTTCCGTGATCTTGATGAATCTCAAATTTTCCAGAGTGCCCCAGTACTACGGCGTCAGTAGCAATATTTGCTGATTGTTGGAATTGTTCTTAAATGTTCAGAACGAATTTCTGAAACCCATCCATCCATTCATCTTAATCCCTACGATTTTTTCTGGGGCCGAAGCTCACTCCACTCTTTCGCGGTTATTTTAACGTCCTACTTTATGCCAACGAGAGCCAAATCGAGGACGCACACGGTTAAAAATATCAGTATAAAATTAATATATTTTAGTTATTCATATAAATCCATAAATAAAAAATGTAAATATTATACTTATTTGACTTATAAATCTTCATACGAAGTTATATTTTTTTATACTGAACAGTTTCAAACTAGTGTATAAGTCTCAGTGTGAAATTTTATAACTTCATATCTATAAAACGCTTTTATAACTCACTGGTGTAGATTTTATATTAATAAGTGTAAACCAGTTGTACACTTCACAGGTATTAATTTTATACTCCATACTCGTATAAGAAAGTAAACCAGTAGTAGTATAAATTATATAAATAATTCGTATTAAATTGTTTTCAATTCATATTAAACAAACACACATTTGTCAATTATTTGATTTTATTGCTCATATTATACAGTAAGTTTACATTTTGGAAAAATTTATAAATTTTTTAATAACATACATTTTTTTGGTTTTTCTTGAATTAACTACTTCAAAAGTGTTTGGGTTATCTGTAAATTTTATAGCAACTAAATTTAATGCATTCGTATTTTCTTCTATTTCATGCGAATTATGAAATGTGTCAAAACTTTTTAATAAAAATGGTTTACATAAAAAAAAAATTCTTTTCGCAAGTTTATTATATACATAATTTTAAATAAACTTATGTTATGACCGTCCTCCGATAAGTTGTTATGGCTTATAAATACTCCTGGCCGGTAATGTGCAAAATGTTCAATGTAAGAAATAATATAGATTGGTTCATTGGAAATGTAATTAATAGTTCTTAGAACGTTAATATTTTCCTCAAAAAAACTACAAGGGGGCTGACAAAACTTGCCAGGCTTTATTTGATGTTCCATTTTGTAATTTTCCCAAATGATAGAAGACATTTGTTGATGTCGAATACATAATGTTTTTGGTAGATTTATAAAATTTTTTAAATTTCAGCTTAAATTTTTAAAATATTGATGTTTGGATTCATATCTCATGCATGAATATTGACATATAGGTCCCATTTTTAACATAACATTAGGATAGTGGGTTAGAATATGATGTTTTGGTATAAGCCAAACAAAATATTCATTTTTAAAATTAATAAATGTGTCTTAATCAAATCTTTAAGTTTTGCTATGGATTCAATTTATACAGTTTTTGCAAACGAAATTTCTAATATTTCTAACATAGTCATCAGTAATTAAATCGCCTATTATAAAAGGTAGGTGTATAATTAGACACCAAGTTTGAGATGTGGACAGTCCTAAACTATCTTTACTTACGGACGAGGTGGGAATTTCTTTTCTAAATAGGTACCCATAATTGAATGCATGAAGTCTTTCGTTTATTTGATGAAAAGACATAACTTTAATAGAGCACAAATGGTAAAACAGCGCTAAAATAATAAATGGGATTGCCCCTTCAAGTAGATCATGCATTGGATCAACTGTGCAATTATTTATTATATCATAATGTTGAAGTTCGTTTAAAATACATAAATTGTTTACACCTTTCCTTAAAGAAAGATCGCCTATAATTTTGCTATTATTTTCTACACTTTGTCGAGTACGTAATGTCGTATTAATTTCTGAGAATGTTGTTTGACTCTCTGTTTTATTAATTTCACAAAACCTACAGAAGTAATTCGAGTTAAATCCACCTGAAAAGCCTAACATCAGATTTGCACCTAGATTATCATGCGTGACACTTGTTAAAGTTCCATACATTTTACCACTTGCAGTGTAAATTCCAATAGATTTTAAAATTTTGAGATCGTTTACTATCGGCTTTAATATATCATTGTAAGACGCACTTTGTTTTAAATCGTTTGCATTAAACAATGCAACTAAATGTATATTCTCTAATTTGGATAAATATAATGTTGGGATATTTCTTATAGAAAAATATATAGCTCCGATTTTGTGAATAGTTTTGCGACTTCCTAATGGGTTTGTACATTCAAAATCGTCGTAAAAAAGTTGAATTTGTATTGCATTAGGGTGATTTTTAAGAAACGAACTATGTTTAAAAATTGAACCACAATAAAAGTTAGTTAAGTGGGTGTTACTCATAGCATATTGATGACCTTGTTTCGAAAACAGGATCTGAAAATTTTCATTTTTAAATAAAATTTTAATTGTTTCTAAAATAGGGATATATTGATATGTATTTTGCACTAGGATTTTTTTATACTCTTTAGCTTTTCTGCAGTACTTTGTATCCCATCGGGTTCCTAATGGTTTTGAGGGTTCCAAATGGTTCCTAATGGGTTCCTAAAGTATGAGTCATTACTTTGGTTATCAGTCGAATCAGGCAATCCCATGCAATTCAAATTTGACAAATATCCTAAAATATCTAAATTATGTACGTCTATATAATTATAATCAACATCTAATTGTGTGTTAAAGTTCCATACATTTCTATTGGGACAGTTAAATTCTGCTGGAATATTTGGTTAATTTATAATTGAATTTGGCTTAATTTGTTGTTGATTTGATTTTATAAAAGAACATTTTGCTACATGTTTCCGTAAACCAGTATAGGTATTAAATGTTTGAGGACAATCTTCATTAATAATACATTGTAATTTCAAAAACTTTGAGTCCAATAAAGAATGAACTAATTTTAGGTGACTAAATATTGTTAAAATAAGTGGCGCCTTTTATTTATAAACAAAACAAAAATATTTCATATTTAACTTAAAATAAATAAGGCCTTAGCAAATACAAAATTAAATTTTGAATTATTCAATAAGTAAACTTAATTTAAGGTATATCTCTCTCACCGTTGTTGGAAGATTGTGTACATCAAAGAAATATATGTGTTTTTGAATGAAATACCAAAACAATCGTAGATTGGTGTCATATTCTATTTGGAATATGTAGTGCAACTTGAAGACGCAGTCAATGGCCCAAGAAAATTAAAATTGGCTGGCAATGGTATGATATTAGAATCCAGCACAATCAGATACTGGTCGATTTTATTTTTATTGTTCCCAACAGCAATTATAAATGGTGGTCGTTTATCTGATCCGCGTAAATACTCTTGATTAGTTAGTCCAGGCTAAAAAAAAAAATTGTTAGAAATTTTGGTTACATACTAAATAAAAAAATTATTTTATACTTTTTTAAAAATAAGTAGTTTTTCTACTGCTTGCTGGTCTGTAGTTCTACTGACTTTTTTCTTCCAGCTGGTGATGGGGGCAAAAGCCGAAGTAGATTTAATACAGATAATGTACAAAAGTCCCAATCTGTTATGAAAATTTAGCCAACCAAAAAAGAAGGCACGGAAATAATCGTAGGCATGACTGTGATACGGCAATTTGTTCATTTTTCGATGGTTTGAATCCAAAACAATCTTGTGCATAAGCTGCGGCAAATGATATGACTTTCCTGCGCTGATTATCTGTTAAATTTTTTTTATTTGCATAGTTGGATAATATTTTTGAACCACCTGCTTTTCGTAAAAAAATGGTTTCAACGCCTAAAAAAGAAAATTATTATTATTTTCTCTTACAACAGCCAATAGGTTTACATTACTTGGGTTGTTACTATTACAGCTGGTCCAATTTCTGCATTCATGCATCTTAAGATAACTGATGAATTTGTATGCTGTGCGTCGAGATCTACAAAGCTTTTTTTTTAACCTCCAAAAAAAAAAAAACAACGGTGCAATAAAAACTCGGAGACATATCCAATAAAAATGTTAGAATCAATTTCAGCTCCGTTAACATTCACAAAACAATCAAATTCGTCTGATGTGACATCTGTATTCTCTATTACTGTTGAAGACGGATTTTTTAAGTTGATTATTATTTATTTTTAAAAGTAAATGTAACACGAACTAAATAATTTTGTGTATACAATTTATATGCCAATGAGAAGGAAAGAAACACTGATTGATATAAAATCTATACTTCTCTATTATATAAATATATACAAAATTTCTATTAAACTGTACACTGTCACTTTATACACTTACCTGAATACATAAAGTCTTCATATGAAAAATGTCCTACATCCGAACTACTATATTTTACCAGTTTAACTATTTTAAATATGTTATCAATTTTAAATGTAATAAAAACTGATGGTTCCATTTTTATTTTTATATAATTTTTATATAATTACTATGGAACACTTCAACGCAAACACTTCAAGAGATAATTTAAAAATGAAAAAAAGGATAAAAAACACACGCAAATTGATTTGTTATACATTAAGATAACGGTTGTTTATATTTAAATCATATTAAATCAATATGAAGAAATTATTCGAACAAATTTCATTGGAAATCCAGATGTATATATACATAACTCTAGAGTATACATTTAATATGCTAGGTTATTAAATACGTTAAACCAAAGAACATTTACTATATCAGAAGTGGAGACACAAACAAAATAGTTCGGGCAACAGTATTTTTTCTGCAAAATCCATATTTTTTAAATCCATCTAGTGAGTAACTTTAATTTAATATAAATAAAGTTACAATAAAGCTTGAATTTGATAGATTTTTTTATGGAATTTGTTTTATTGTCATTCGTTTCTCTTCACAGTCACATGCATATAAAACATACTTTATTTATATAAAAACACTAACACAATTGTTTTTCGGGTCGTTTTCGTTATTTCTTGTGCGATCGTTGATCGTATGCTATATTTTTTTTAATTTTGTTGTTTTTTCGGTTGTTCTACGAATACATGTTTGTAGTTACATAATATAACAACAACAAAATATTATTTTTTTTTATATATTTCTCCAATTTGGAAATTGTACCCATAGCTATTTGATGATAAATATATTTTAATAGAGGAACAATTTTCTGATTCATACATATAATTTTATTTTACAGGATATAATGAATTTTTTGCGATTACTGTGTTAAGCAAACAAATAATGAGATTTGTTTTGGTTTAAAAAAGCAGCTATAGGATATTGACCTTTCGTGTTTTAAATTTTAAAGAGATTTGTACCTTTATACATACTATCCGATGCATTAGTAATTGTGATGAGGAACATTTAAGTTCTCGTTTATTTGGATGCCTTACAAAACCAAAGAACCATTTATTTTTTAATTAATTTATTTTTTTTATTAATTCATTTATAAATAATAGCTTTTTGTTTGGTATACATGTCATCAATAAGTTTATAACCATAGTAAATTCAATTAAACTTGATGCAAAAGTATTTGTGATTTATCTTTTCAATGCATAAGTATTTGTGATATGTCTAAAATTGCACATCTAAGTTACGCTCTCATAAGTACGCTCTCATAAATTACCGGGATTCCATTAGTTTGGCAATTGTTTTATATTATGGTTACTTTAATCATTATTTTTTATGTCAGTCTTTATACAAAATTTGTCGTTAAAATACGAAAATGTCTAAAACCTGTAAAATGAGCTAGAAGAAAGGACGCCCATATTAGCCGAATATAAAGGTTGTATCGCACGTAAAATATTAGCCAACAATTTAATTGCCACATAAGTACAATTCTTTATCAAGCCCGTAACAAAAAAATCATAATACCGTAAGAAACGTTCGATGATAAATCATTATCAAAGAGCTCTTGCCACTATAGATTAAAATATGATGGAACTGTCGTCATCCAAAAAATAAAGTGAAACGACTTTTTGCAAAAGCGAATATAAATATGGATTATGCACTTTGGCAGAATGTACTATTTAGTGATGAATCGACGGTCTCTTTAGATGGTACTTGGGGCAAGAAATTATTTTATTCTACATCAGAGCATTTAAAAAAACGAAGGATTTATGCCACACAAAAGTAAGGTGGTGGAGAAAATTTGATGTTATGGGGCTGTATCTCGTACTATGGAGTAGGAACATTAGCAAAGGTTTCGGGGAATCTAAACCAGATTAGGTATTGAATTGCTGAACGATGTGGTATTATTGGCTGGTGATGAAATAGTTGACCCGAATTTTTTACTTTACAGCAAGACAATGCCCCAACATATAAAGAAAAACAGTTACGAATTTTTTAAATGGTTTCAATCAAAATTACTTCGATTGGCAAAGTTGTGATATCAATATTATTGAAAATACTTGGGCATATGTTGAAAGAAAAATTCTCTATAAAGTTGGAAGAACAGAAAATATATTTTGGGACGAACTGGTCGAGTTATGGAACCAAATTCCACTCGACTTCATCCGTAATTTATACCAAAGTATTCCCAATCAATTAAATCTTTTGAATGAAGGTTCCTATTGATCCTATTGATTTTATTTTTTTAAATATCGTAATTGGTGTTTTAGAAGTTAGTTGTCGTCACAAATATTTATGCATCAAAAAGATGAATCACAAATACTTTTGCATCATGTTTAATAATACACGCATGTTTGATAAATTCCACAAAAGTAAGTTTAATTTTCTTCAACGTGTTTTTGTATCGGTTATTTAAAAACAACGTTTGAATCGCGCATTTTGTTAAATTTCTTTTTCTTTTAAATTTGTCCTCGAAATGTTATTAACAAATAAATTTTTTTTTTTTTTTCAATACAAAAATTAATTTTGCATAGATCCACCCATATTTTATACCGAGCGGTTTTTTCGGCAGGGAAAGCGAATGGCCTGCAATTTTTATCGGCCCGTTTATTTCTGCCGCAAATTCCACCATATTTTAAAGTAGAAGACATTATAAAAACTTTTGATGTTTCCTACACAAAATTTTAAATTAAACTGAGAAAATCAGTAATACAAATATATTGAAATACAAAATTCAAACTGTAATTATTTAGTTTTCTGTTTAAAATGAACATTGTTTTAATGTTGCAACAAATATCACAATTAAACTAGGAGTAGATAAATATGCGTATAAAAATATCCTACTGTATTTTGTTGTTGCTACAGATTTTTTTATACATTTAAACACACACAAATCTAAACTCTGGATATACAAAAATATAAAAATGAAAACTAAAGATATATTTATATAAATAAAAATTAATTAAAATTAAATTGTCATTCATCAACATTAAAATATATTTATCATCAAATAGCTATCTTATGGCCAACAATTTTTTTTTGTATGAATTTGAATTAGAATAGTAAACGATTTTACAAATAAGATTTTGTTGTTGTTATATTATATTAACTACATGATTGTATTCGTAGAACAACAGAAAAAAACAAAATTAAAAAAATATAGCATGCGATCGGCGATTGCACAAGAAATAACGAAAACCACCCGAAAAACAATTTTGTTAGTGTTTTTATATAAATAAAGTATATTTTATATGCATGTGACTGTGAAGAAAAACGAATGACAATAAAACAAATTCCATAAAAAAATCTATCAAATTCAAGCTTTATTGTAACTTTATTTATATTAAATTAATGTTACTCACTAGATGGATTTAAAAAATATGGATTTTGCAAAAAAATACTGTTGCCCGTACTATTTTGTTTGTGTCTTCACTTCTGATATAGTAAATGTTCTTTGGTTAAACGCATAACTGTGACATATAAAACTTTATAAGTAATTCTTATTAATCAAATTCTATCTATTAATTACATTATATTCCTTATAAGGTAATAATGTTATATCCCCGTATAAAGTTTAGTGTCCGTTATATTATATTCATACTTTTGTCGGATAGAATTTAATAAGTTTCAGTTTAGCTAGTTTTTATATAGTGAAGAAATAATAAAACTATATGTAAAGTCATATAAAACCTTCTATATACTGATTGTGGTATTAAAAATTATACCTATTTTTTCAACCGTGCACGAATACAGGTTCGCGTTTTTGAATATCCATTTGCGTAATGCATTACTCCATGCCAGCCTGTATTATCATGGACGATGGTTCGGAACATGGATTCTGCACTATAACAGGGGGGTCATATTTGTGTTCATCGTCATCACCGATCGTAATCATTTGATGACAACTCTTTTTTGCAACCCTCTCCGTGGAGGAGTGTTGCACGTTTAACCACCACATCGCCTGCATTGACTCCTACATTATCGAAAAGTATTTGTTAGACCATTATGGCAAATTAATGAAATGGAAGAAAAGAAAAATTATCCGCAAAATATCTTTAAAGTCCAAAAATTAATATTATTAACAAATTGTTACTAAACCAAATTTATAATAAGCGTTGAGCCAGCAGTGGCCTGTAAAAATCGATTTTTATTATTTGTACTAATTGTAACATCAAAGTTCCAATTAAAAATTTTTATTGAATATGGACACGGTGTAAATTACCCACAACCGCACACACACACACATATATATAATATAAAAATATTCAATGTATCAATAAAATTTAATAAAATCAATCAATTAAATTCAATTTAGTGCGCATACCCATAGTATGTTTCCATTATGGCCATTAAGCCAATCGCACAACAAATTTTTATTCATATACCAATTTAATCGATATAACGACTGACGTTTTATTACTTAATTTTGAGTAACCACCAAATAATTATGGGGGATCTGCCTCTTATATAAATATACAACATATAAAAAATCTCGGTTGAAATTTAATATGTGCGGTGACATTTTAATGTACCCGCATCGCGGGTCGACCGATTTGTGACACATCACCAAAGTGTTTTATTACGATTGTTGATGTTGTTTCAACACCTCGAGCTGTATTTACGTGTAAGAAACGTAAATTTTGGCATTATTTTCGAGATAAGCACAAAAATGTAAATTTAAATCTATAGATGCGATGGAGATTGCTCAAAATACGGGTAATCATAAATATTCAATTAGAGGGAATATCTATATCAATAAAACTACAATTATGATATTTAATAATCAAAACTATAAAAATAAATTATTTTATTTCAATTGAATTGATTTAAAAAAAAAAAAAATTTATTAAAGACGTAATGAAAGGGGTAATTTGTGTGGATGATTAATTGTGGGATTTATAAAGTTTTTATGCGTGCCGTCTTAAATTAATGGACTCTCATTTAAAATCAATTAATAAATATTTATATTTTGTAATTGATAAGGGGTGTGCATATCATCGATGTTGATGATGTATTAGAATTCTTTATTTTAATCGAATGAAGCAGAAAAAGAAGGAGAGGAAGAAAGCCATTCTACCAAGTATCATCCTTTATTATGCTCCTAATAGGGATTGTAAGTTATCCTTTATGTATCTCTTTTATATGTGAGTTGACATTTCTCGGAACCAAACGTGATGTGTTTATAATGCTTTTTGCTCTCTTTATTTGGTTTACGTCTCTTGAGAAACAGTCTTTCAAAAATATTTGACAATATTGTTAGTAAAGAGATCTAAAGTCTGAAATCAGCATTTTTTTTGTTAAACTTTTGATTATGTGCCCCGTTAATACACGTTATCATGTCGTATATAGGCGTTTTTTTATCATTGAGGTTTTTCACTTCTTGTTTGAATTTTTCACAGGAACTTGTGAAACAGATACCTCGTCTATTTTGCTTAAATGTGTTAAATAATCATGATCCACTTGACTGTTTTGTGGTACTTTCTAGATTTATGGCAAACTCATTAGCTTTTTGCTTATTCCTGCGTGCTCAGGTTCGTTCAACCATATTTATGGGAGGTACTTGCATTTTAGGCCTTACCTTTGGTGATCTTTCACAGGGAATAGTTCGTGTAGGTTTATGTGCTTAGTTTTTTTTTTTAGTTAAGATTCTTAGCCTAAACTTTATCATCTATTATTATTCATAAGTATTTTACTTATAAATAATAATAGATGATAAAGGGTGTTGCGTGTATCTCAATAGGGTCGGGGTTGATGGTCTATAGCCATGACCACCATGGTTTATATTCCAACTTTGTAACTATGTAGAAACCACCAAATGTGTCTAGTATACCTCCAAGTGGTAACACCCGGGCATCCACGGAATACTCATCGGCTAAATACTAGAGGCGAGTGCAATCAATACACAATGAGTGTAACAAACAAGAAAACAATTACCCCAAGTGGTATACCTGATGCTCAGGGAAATCCACTCTCTTCAGAGATCGGTGTCATGGATTCTGGGGGAGACCAATCATTGAAATACTATAATTATTACAACCAATCCCAAGATATGTTAGGGAAAAATAATAATACTCAACTGAGTACAAAAGAAAAGGATATTTCATATCCATTCCAAAGGAATCAGAAGTTAACTCGATCTCCTACAAAAGTCACTAGCCCCTTTTTAGAAGGCAACATCAAATTAGTGCAACAAAAGGAGCAAACCATCCTGGAAAATAAGGAAACCCCGAAAAACGAACTGTTGCAAGAGAACTGCAATCGTTCTTTAACTGAGAAAAAACTGTACAGTGAATTGTGCAAAGCCAATAGTGCATTGGTCGATTCCACAAATATAAACAAGCAACTGAATCAAACAATTGCATGGATGCAGGAGCGAATAAAAGTTCTAGAAAACGAAGTTAGTACTCTAAAATCAAAGGAATATAGCCAAAAGACTAATATAATAACAACAGCTGTGCAAGAGTACCATACAGATGAAGAAGAACTAGCTAGGGAAACGGAGTTTGTAAGAGTTATAAGTCTTAGGAACAAAACATACACAAAAGTACTGCAATAAGAAACGAAGATATGTCAAATGTATTGGAAAACATCATACAAGAAATTGCGTATTACCAAAAAATGGACAGGCCAAATGTGTTCACTGTGGATAAAATCATTCCGCTAACTATAGAGGATGCATAGTGTTGTTATGGAATTGCAAAGCATCAAGTTTAAAAGAATGAATGAAAAAAATTCAAATTTAAGTAGAAAACCAACCATTCGGAAAAACAAGCCCGTAGTAATACGACGAAAAGTATCGGGAGGAAATGAGCAACTTGATTTACACTCAAGTATTAAGGAGTAAAGTAAATCAAAGAGAAACTACCCAAAGTGAGGATATTAGTCAAACTCTGAAACTGATATTAAGTAAACTTAATACGTTTGGTGAGCGATTACACTCACTTGAGTATAGAGCTAAGGGAGCTATCCCTAAACAGAAAAATGGCCAATGATTTTAGAATTAAATGCTGAAATGCCAATGGACTAATGCAACATCAACAAGAATTGCAGGTGGTTTTGGAAACAGAAAAAATCGACATATGTCTTATCACGAGAACTCACTTTACTAGACAATCAAATATTAAATTTAAAAATTATCAAGTATATAAAACCAATCACCCAGAAAATACTGCTAAAGGAGGTAGCGTTGTTATAATTAGAAATAATATCCACCATTACGAAGAGCTGAAATATGAAACAGTTGAAATACGAGCAACTGTTTTTAACGTCAAAACGAAAAATAAATATGTTAGTGTTGTTAGTGTTTACTGCCCTCCGAAACACGCACTAAAAGAAAAAAATTATCTCGAATTCTTCAGTAAACTAGGAAAAAGATACATAATTGGAGGAGATTTTAATGCAAAAAACGTCCATTAGGGTTCTAGGCTAACAACGAGCAAAGGTTAAGAACTGCTTAAAGCTGTAAGAAAATGCGGTAGTGAAACCTTGTCAACTGGAAAACCAACCTACTGACCTACAGATCAAAACAAAATACCAGACTTAATTAATTTCTTTGTAATCAAAATTATATCAATGAACTATATATACAAGTAGACAAATGTCGAAACCTAAACTCGGACCTTTCTCCTATACTATTGACATTAAGCGAAAAAAAAAGAAAGAAATCAAAGCCTAATAAATAAACGCACTTGTTGGGAATACTTTAGGCAATATTTAGAAGAAAAAATTAACCTAAAGGTTCCATTAAAAAGCGAGGGGCAAGTAGAAAACGAAGTTCAAAAATTTGTAAATGATATACAACATTCAGCCTGGGAAAGTTCCCCAACAATTAAATATAAAATAAAAGGAAACCACTACCCTAAAGAAATTAGAGAACTATTGGCAGAGAAAAGAAGAGCGAGAAGAATATGGCAGCAAACACGAGCTCCTCAATATAAAACTAAATTAAACAATTTAACCCAACAGTTAACAAGGGAAATCCAAAAAGTAAAAGATGAGTCAATCAGTAACTGTCTAAAAAAAATAACTAATGATAGCAAGACTGATTATTCACTTTGGAAAGCAACCAAAAACATTAAAAGACCAACAATGTAGAACCCTCCAATAAGAATAGAAGGGGGAAAATGGGCTCGAAATAACAAAGATAGAGTTCAATGTTTTGCGGAGCACCTCGAAAAAATATTCCAACCACATGATGATCAAACTTTAGAATCTCAAAGAAAGTGAAGAAATTCTATTGACTTCACCAAAAGAAGTCATGTATGAGATAAAATTCAATATGAATTCGAAAAAAGCTCCTGGTTATGATCTTATTACTACAGAAATTTTAAAAGAACTACCAAGGAAGGCCCTAGTTAAGCCTACTTATCTTATCAATGCAGCATTTAGAATCAAATTTGTGCCCAGTTTGTGCCCAATTGCAGAAGTAATAATGATATCAAAACCTGGAAAACCACCACACGAAACTTCATCTTATAGACCAATTTCGTTGTGGCCAGTTTTGTCTAAGCTCTTTGAGAAACAACTGATTAAAAAGTTAAATCCGATAATCGAAAGGAATAACTTAATCCCAAATCATCAGTTCGGATTTCGTCGTCAACACTCAACAATTCAACAAGTACACAGAGAAATCAACATAATTGAGAAAACACTTGAAGAGAAAAATGTCTGCTCCACGATATTTTTAGACGTGGCGCAATTTTTTGACCAGGTTTGGCATGAAGAACTTAATCGTAAGTTAAGAAACCTCTTACCAATGCAATTCGCTAAAATACTGAAATCATACTTGAAAGATAGATTCTTTAGAATTAAATGCTGAAACTTATTCTGAATTAAAAGAAATAAAAGCAGGTGTACCGCAAGGCAGTGTATTAGGACCGATTTTATATTTACTTTACACGTATGATCTACCTGAATTAGAAAACAGCACAGAGGCGACTTTTGCTGATGACACTGCGATCCTTGCTGTTGGAAAAAGCAACGAAGAATCAACACAAAAATTACAATCAGCTATCTCCGAAGTATATAAATGGACTAAAAGATGGCGAATTAAGCTAAATGAAACTAAATCAATTCACATAAATTTTACCAACAAACGAGCCGAACATATACCTGTTTCAATAAACCGCGAAATAATACCATATGCGAACACAGGTAAGTATCTAGGCATGACCCTGGGTGCTAAACTTAGATGGAAGGTCCACGTCAAAAAGAAAAATGAAGAACTAAAACTAACATATAGAAAAATGCATTGGCTGACAGGCAGACACTCTTCTCTATCATCATACAATAAGTTGCTACTTTATAAGCAAATACTGAAACCAATATGGACTTATGGTATTGAACTTGGGGGTTGTACAAAACCCCAAACGTCAATATCATTCAAAGGTTTCAGAACAGTGTACTAAGGCGCATCGTCGATGCACCATGGTACGTCAGGAATAGTGATCTACATAGAGACCTTTAAGTGGAACCGTTTCAATTGAAATTAAAAAAAATGCAATGAAACACGAAGAAAGACTCCAGCAACATGTGAATATAGAGGCAATTCAGCTGTTAACTAACACCAATATTATACGCAGATTAAAAAGAACCAAACCTTTTGAACTGGTTTAATTGTTAATGCAAACAGCGGCTTGCTGATTTAGATCCACAATAACGATGTGGCATAAGCAACAACTTACCAGAAACTGTGAAACGCCAATGGGTGGAGTCATATATATAATTATTAGTAAATTAAGTCAGAAACAAATTGTTAATTAGTCCAGGAGACTAGATTGTAATAAATAAAATAAATATACTCAATTTATTTAAATAAAAAAAAAATAAAAAAAATAAGTATTTTAGTATTACATCTATTGATTTGTAAATTTCCTAAGTATTTGAGATAGATATATTGGCTTAAAACTATTTTAACTACTTAAACTACTATTATCTACTTAACCTAAACTATATACATATATACATATATTTTATTGTAAATTGGTTCCTAAAAGAAAAGAGAATTATTATCGGGTTATGTGTCAGGTGAGAGACTTATATCTTATATTCTTCCGAGATACTTGGCCCTATATGAGTGAGGAATTGCACGAAGGAGTTGTGCTTCGGAATTGGTTATCCTATCAATAAACTTTGATTGAAGTCGACAGGCAAAATTTTTGAGGCTTTCTTTATTAGCGCGTTTCTCGAGATCTTTGATAGTTGTGCATTTCTATAGGTTGGTGGTTTAGGCCTGGTTGATTGCAAGGTTGATAGACTAATCCATTGTGCCTCAGTCAATTCTCCCATTCATGCAGGTATAGCGTAGGTTACGATGGACCTCATATCTGTCTTATATAATCTTAATTTATTTTTGGCAGAGAAGTGACATTATTGATGTGAGAGAGAGAGGTGATAGTTTACTATATCTATAGCCACCCCTATAGGTATTTGATTTGGTTTTATATTCTAAGGTGCTACCTTCGAATGAAATAGGGCTGGCTTTTGCCATTTTACTATGTTGGTTGCGATGGAAATGGATAATTTCGGTTTTAGAAGAGTTTACCTTGATTTTCCATTTCTTCGCATATTTGAAATACTCGTGTAGATATTTGGACAATCTTTCACTAGATTTCCGAGCGCTAATTGAAGATGTGAATATAGCCGTGTCATCGGCATACATTTGGATGTTGGTTTCTTTGTTGTCGGGTTTCAGGATATCTTGAAAGAAGAATGAAATAAGATGTGGGCCTAGAATTTAACCTTGTGCATCTTCTGCTGCGATTGATTTGGTACTAGAACGATTAGTTTAATGAAGTAGTGAGGAATATCACATTGAATTAATTTATAGACTAAGCCTTTATGCCAGACCATGTCGAAAGCTTTTTCTTCCAGAAAGGCTGCGATTGTTGAACGACCAAATCGCTTGGCGTTTTTAATATAGTTTTTTAGCTTCAACACTGCTTAAGTAGCAGAGTGGCCGGCACGAAATCCGAATTATTCTTCTGGAATATAGGGTTCTAGTAGGGGCTGGAGCCTATTAAGAGTAGGAGAATTAAGAAAATTATTGACACAGTTGTTGACTAACTGATCGAAACAGGGATCTTTTATAGAGTCGTTTTGTATATGAACTTTTTCATAGTGAGACGCGATTTCCTCTGCATTTATTTTAGGATCTATGATTGAACTAGGATCTTTAGCTAATGAAGTAATCACGTTTTGTTTTTTACCATTAAGTTTTCGAATTTCATTGAAAATTTCCGGAGAATTATCGGGAATTTTAGACATTCACTTGTGAATTCAGAATTTATTAGTTCGCTAAACCAACACGAAATCCTATTGGAATCAAAATTAACGTCAGATTTCAAGATATGCCCAGGGTATTTATAATAGAGCCGACGCTTTCGATTGCGTAGTTTAATGAGGTTTTGGAGCTCAGAAAGAATTTTTAAGGAGCCTTTGCTCTGAATGAGAGGTATAGTTTCCTTGGTGGCTAATTTGATTAATTTAGATAATTCGACCGATTTTTCCTCAATTTTAGTAGTGGTAATGATTTCTAAGCCTTCTGGGAGGTTTCGATGAACATTAACTTTAAATTGCATCCAGTCGGCTTGGGAGTAGTTGCGAAATACTTTTGTTTTTTTCTGGTTGGGTCGTGAAAGGGATTGTGAATATAATTGGTAAATGATCTGAGCAAAATTCATGCAAGACTCGCGGTGGAGTGGCTAGTGAGATATTTTTGGATAGAACCAAATCAAGAACCGAGTTTCCTCTTGGGAGTATTGGTTCGTTAGGAGCATTTAATTGGATATTGGAGTTATTGTAAAATATAAGATGTAAACGACCATTCTGATTTTTATGGCCACTCCATTTGGTATGGCGTGAATTAAAGTCACCTAACAAGATAACTTTGTTTCTGGAGCTAAAAAGATTTTCTAAATCATGACTCTTGACTTGTCTCACGTACATAGAGCAAAACGTGAGATATTTGTATAGCAGTGCCTCCAGATTTGGTACTTATTGCATCTAGCTTGAAAGTGATATACCCAGTGACTTGAAATTTCGGATAGGAGAACTATGTGAGGATAGGAGAACTTGTGACGGAAAAGCATTTCTTCAAGTTGTTGTCGCCAATCTAGTGAAACTAGACTATTGACATTCAGAGAAATGCATAGAAGTTGTTCTAGCATGAAGGGCCTGGGAGTGAGGAAACGAATTTTATGAAGGCAAACCGTTTTTCAACGATATTAGTTGATGGAACCCGATCATATTCAACGTATAAGTGGTCACATCTTTCTTTAAGGTCAGCGAGGTTCATACCAAATAATTGTTCGCAGTCCTGAAGTATGCGAGAAAAGTTGTTTTTATTCGAAGAAGTGGGTGGTCTAGAGTCGTGAAAGTTCTTAGTCGTTGCATTAGCGTATAAAACTCCTAACTTTCCAGTGCCTAGAACTGAAGGAAATTGGGTAGGACCTGGTTTAGGCGGAGAAATATTGGATACAAATCTTTATCTCACCTGACACTGGCTGTAATTTGCTGGATGTTGTTCACCGCAGTTAACACATTCTGCAGGTTGTCGGTTCTCTGTGGTGTTCCTGCAGCGTCCTCTTTCATGGACGTCTAACTTATTTATTAATGTTGCAGCTCTCGCAGGTTTGTGTATATTTTTTTACCATGAAAATAGTACTTCTCTAAATTTTGTTTTCTATTTTCGATATGATTTCGGTGAGCCCTTTTATGCTCTTCCTTTATAATTGAGAATTTATTTTCTTCATTGTAGATATCCGTGACCATTTTTTGAGTGAGGTGAATTCTATAACTGGAGATGTGTTCCTTAAAAACTTGTTGTATGAATTCTTCGGGTATTTTTCTCCCATTGGTAATATTTGGGTTTAATTTTTCCCGTAGTATTTAGCACTTCCTTGTTTAGCTCTGGTAGGCTAATGAAGTTCCTATGACAGGATGGATGAGATTCCTCGTGAGCATAGATTTCTTTGCCTGTTCTGAGTATAATCTGGTTTCTGAACACATTTATTGGGGCTTCACAGTATTGTATTTGGCTTGTAGAGTCTTCTTCGGCGCTATGATCTGTTCCCTCGGTGGACAACGTGTTTGCATCTAGCTTAAATCATCAGCCACTTTATTTGGGCAGTCAGGCTTGTAAACAATTTCGTAATTATATTCCTCTAAGCAGGCCTTCCATCTTTTAAATTTAGCATTATGATATCTGTTACTAAGAGCAAAAGTCAAGGGTTGGTTGTCCGTAAGGATTTTAACTATCTTCGCTCCATTTAAGTAATTCCTTAGGTTGTCCAAGGTCCAAATTATCGCCAAAATCTCTTTTTCATTTACGGCATAATTTTTCTCTGTCTTGTTCAAAGTTCTGGAAGTTCTGAGTAATTGGTCGGTCATTGCCGATGTCTCTTTGCGATAGTACGGCTCCTATATTGCTAAGTCCGAGGCATTCAGATTGAATGGTTTATCAAAGTTAGGTGTTAAAAGTCCTTTAATATTTTTATCTGATAAAACCTGATTTTTATTTTTTTCGTTTGGCTCGCTTTGATTTGAGCGTCCCTTGCGAGGTTGGTCAAAGGTTTCGCTACCTTCGCAAAATCCTTAAGGAAGCGTCTATATAGTATGATGTCAATCCGAAAAATAATTTTAGTCTCTTCATGTTTTCAGGATTATTTAGATTCTGAATAGCAGCTATTTTCTTTGGATCGGCCCTAATCCCCTGGTTTGTGATGATAAAGCCCAGGAATTTTGTTTCCGTTTTTAAGAATTCCGTTTTATCCAAGTTCAATGTAGATATAGCAGGTTTTACCAATAAATTCCTTTACCATGTCATCTATTATTCTCTGGAAGATAGCCGGCACATTTTTAAGACCAAAGGGAAGTCTCAAAAATTCATACTTTCATTTTGGTCTGGTGGAACCCCGATGCAAGATCGATTGTGGTGAAAAATTTTGAATTTCTAAGATTCGCAATCGTGTAGAAATGTCTGGAATCGGTTTAGTATCTGAGGTGGTGACGGCTTTCAGTCGCTTGAAATCAATGGCCATCCTGTATTTGTGTGTACCGGAAGCATCTCGTTTTTTGTTCACTAACCAGATCGGTGAATTATATGGGCTCTTTGAAGGCTGTATGATATTATTATAATATGAGTTTTATTGTTTAAAAGCTTGTTGGCCTTGTTGAGCATGTTGCTGCGGATGGTTCATGTAGTTGATTTGTCTGCACTACAACGATGGATCGATCTCCATTGAATCCGATGGTTTGGGATATATTGACCTGGGCGGTATTTTTATGTTTTCGTGTTGAATGTTATATGCCATGTTCCTTTGTGGGAAAGTCATTGTGTTATGATCTCTCCGAAAATTCGATGGATTTATGTTTGGTCGTGAAAAAATTTGATTCACCTCTGATAAAACCGTCAAGGGCTCGGTTCCGATATGTTTCGACGAGAACGTTGATTGTGTCGGTTGAGTATTCCTCCGTTTTAATTTTGATGACAATTAAGGAAAACTGATGGTTGTCGTTCGCGTAGAACTCGTCCAATGTCATATATCTTTGAGATAGATCACTGAGTTGATGTTCCAGCGTCCTCAGATCCCTCTTGTCCGCATATAATGGAGAGAGAAAGGAAGACATTTTTTTTGCCATCCATTCGTCGTCTAATATATTGTACGAAATTAGAGCAGAATCGGCGTTTCCTCTAATCTTCTGTCTGATACTCTGTAGAATTCTCCGATAGATAGGCCTTTTACGCATGATCTTATAATCTTTCAGTGTGTTTTTGACGCTGTGGACCCAGGATATGTATTGGGTGGGGTTACCGTCAAATAGGTGTAACTCCTTTACACTGTCGGGCAACCTACTGATTTCATTTAAATCCTCTGCGTTTTTAGGTGTTACTATAAGTTTCTCGCTGTTTCTGCCATTGAATTTATTTGATATTCCACTTGGTTGCTCTGATTGTGGCTGATCCACAATCCATTTATAGAACAACCCAGTTAAAATATGAGAACAAAAAAAATTGCCCTTAGAGAAATAAGTGGTCAGCTTCTTTTTAGAAATCGATCCAAAATAGTCATTTTTAGGATGTCAAGGAACCATAGCCAAAAACTTAAAAAAATTGTAAGCATTTAAAAAAAAAGGCTACCTGGGTATCCAGTTATAGACATAAGGGTTAATGAGATTAAGTTTGATGGCCAAGTGGATTAGGATTGTTTTGCCTTCAGAGTCTCTTGTTATCTGCCAAGTCTTCTAGATTTTCTTTTTAAGATTCATGCTGTCTTGCCACTGGAGTGAAATTCTCATTTTAAATTAATGCCTGCTTAACGTTTAGCTCTTTTTCTTTGAGAGCAGTTCTAGTTGACTCTCAGAATATATTTTTCGGGTTAAACCCGCCTCAAATAGTAAAATTACTACCAAGCAATTTAAACAGATTGATGCAGGCTTTTTTTTTGGGTTATATCTGGGTGGATAGGTCTTGTTATTTTTAGTTTCAATAACAGTAGCTATTTGCATAGCTTCATCCTCTATTTTGAATTCTAAGCGATGTTTAATATTATCTTTTAAATAGATTGCTGCTCCACTCTTTCTGCTTGATATTTTCGTTCTGCTTAGTCATTTGTTAAAATGTTGTACCTTATCTTGCTTTGGCGCTGCTTAAGTGATTTATTTTGGGTGTGATTACATGCTACTATTTTTAGAACTCTTTTTTGTTTGACTTCTTTGATTTCTGTGTGGTAAAGTGTTGTCAACGAAAAAAAACATGACCTAGGACAGTTTAAGTTTTTAAAAACTATGGCATGAAACAACCATGAAATAACAACAAGTCACTATAGTCACTATAGATATGGATGTGACAATGCCTAATGCCGTATAGCCCCAGAAACTGTTCAATTTTTTTACGAGTCATTTCCTGGACATGTAATTTGCCATTTCGGTGATCAGGTTTGGCCGTCGAATCATGAATTTCTTAATGTTGATTAGACGAAATGGGGACTAACGGGGACAGCATATTCCAGTTGAGCTCGGAACCTCGTCAAATTAGACCCAACATAAAATTTGCTTTGGCTATATTGTTATATCAATGTGTTTGTTGAATGTTTATCATTTTCCACAAACATCATCCCACCTATACATCTCGAATTTCGTTTGTTATTTTAAAGATAGCTGTTTATGTCATATGTTCGTGTAATGAACCCATGTTGTGCTACCGAGATATGACAAGCTATTTTTTCAGCTTTACAAATTGGTGTTATTTTTGCAATTTGTCATTGCTTCGGAAATACACTTGTTTAAAGAGATTGATTCAATAGGATATAAAGATGGTCAACCCATTCCGTCTGATAAATTTTCGGCATAGTGGATGGAATTTCATCGATCCTGCAACCTTCATCAAAAAAATTAAGAGCGTGTACTAAATTCTCATTTTATATGCAAAGTTTATATTTATATCAAAGTTAGACTACAGGTTAGATGCTCCACCAGGTGGCAGGGTATTCTTTTGTTTTATGTTTGACAATAAAATATAGTGATGCAATTGAAGTATTTTATATTCAAATACTTCTTAAAGATTAGGTTGGCACCTTGAAACCATTTACAGTTCATGTTTACGTAATGTTGTTGTTAATATTCATAAATGATTGTGCAGATTCGTACCAAAGTGGATGGCCCGTGTTGTTAGTTTTGAGACTGGAATGTTATCTTCGAACGCACGAATGGTTATGGAATAAAATGTTTTAATATTCCAGAGAGACTTAATCCTTTGAAAACAGTTCCGTTTATCAGGTTTATCAGTTCCGTTTACGTTTATCGTTGCCAAAATATATGATCACAAGTTTTAGAGACCAAGACGCAATTGACTTTACATATATGAACGAGTAAAGAGCTTCCGATATCTCGGGTTCCTTGTCACTCATAATAATGGTGTTAGAGGTAATATAAAAGCGTATCTCGCCACTGACAGCATATATATATATATATATATATATATATATATATATATATATATATATATATATATATATATATATATATATATATATATATACACATATATATATATATATATATATATATATATATATATATATATATATATATATATATATATATATATATATATATATATATATATATATATATATATATATATATATAATTATCACAATTCTCTTCAATCACGACATTTCTGAAGTAAAATATTAACCCTATACGGGTGCTGGAGTAACTGAAGAGAGTCGAGCTTCCACTTGACATGCTCAGATGTTGTTGGTTAATATTCGATATCAATGAATTAGGTTAGGTACTAAATCCGAGTAAAATGACAATCTGTCTAAAATTTGCAATGGATAAGTATGTACTATACTATTTTAGAGATCTGGTCATCTCAAGACTGTTAAGTCACATATAGAATAAAAGTAAAGTCACAACAGGAGAATTATCTGGTACATTTTAAACTGATTTTACTCCTAGAACCAAAAAAACTCAAAGAAAATTAAAATTAGAACAAATAAGCCAACTTTATGGCAATAACAAATAAAGAATTCTATAAAATGTTATGCTTCCATAAATACATATATTTGATCGTCTTTATACATTCGAACCGGTTAACGATAAATTTCGGCATTTCCTTGTTCTCGACAAAGATGGAACGTTTTATAATTAAAAACGAAAAATACAAAATAAAACTCCAAAAATTAAGAATTTAAAACAAAAAAAACTGGAATTGTTAATCAATATCGTGGTCCACCCACCAAATGAAGACCAAAAACGTACGAAACGATGAATGTACCTTAAAGGATTTTTTTTTTTATTTTCTGTTGATCAACTCGAGAATTTTTTATTTTTTTTTGCTTAAGAGAATTAAAAAACTCTAAAATGCTCAATAAATCAAAAAGTGTATAAAAGAATTGGTTTGGTTTGGTTTGATTGTCTTAAAAAGGTTCAACAACAATCAACAACTAAATTAAAATTTGTTTTTTTTTTTTTTTTGGTGAAATCATTTTTTAATTTTGGTTGTTTGTGCTGCGGTTGCATGTGCGACAGCTAATTTAAGAACTCATACTATATCCATTTTAAAGTAAATATTGAGTTTTGGTCAGCAAAATGATGATCAAATTTAACAAAAGTGACTGAATCAAGTTGTTTTATTTAAATTGTAGACCGCTGGAGAATTACATGAAGTTATCGGGAAAAATCGACCGTACATCGTCATCATGTTTTTTGCATCCTTTTACTTTATAATGGATCTCTTAAAGACGCAGAAGTTATTTGGTTCTACTACATTGTTTTTGCACAACAGGACTAATACTTTTAGTTCCCATGGGAAGACCATAAATATTTTCTATAATTAAGATACAAAACAAACAAATTATTGAACCTTCATTC